>CM076571.1:816408523-816841023 GCA_034641835.2 Pinus albicaulis
AATTTGTTCCTTGGAGGCTCAAAAAGATCTTAGCCACCTTTTGGTATAACAAAATATTATAGGTGGCTAACATATCCAATGTACCTATAAGGTTGTATCTACCACCTACTACCCATCCTAGGATCTCCCACAAACTATTGAGCATCCCTAAGTGTTTTTTGAACCTCGCGATTCCTCCTGCAAATTTTAGATGATCGAATATCCACCTATATATCCTCCTGATGCATCTCTGTAATTTGCTTCATCTAATACTACATACTCTGTGAACTCTTGGGAACCCTTGCACCTAATCCTATGCTCATACTTGTAACTGTATTGGTGCTTTGTTTTCATTGAACCTGCTTTTAAACTCTAGGAGCTTCCGCCAGATACTCATTCTAATCATTGGCGGCTAGGAAATCTTTGGACCTCCTATATGCATTTTCCTCCATGAAATTGACATCTCGTCTTACTATAATATTCTTGGCCCTTAGAATGAATATTTGATATTCCTTACAGGTATTTTTGTACCCCAAAAAGTATCATCTATCTTCAAATTGATCTAGCTTTGAATCCATGTGTCTTGGAATGTGACAATATGCTAGGCTTCCAAATATCCTTAAATGATTGGGATTTTGACTCTTCCCTATGAATTCCTCTTATGGTGTCATATTTCCCAATGCTCTATGTGGAACCCTATTCTGAATATATACAATCCTATTACATGAACCTTCCCATAAGTAGTGTGGCATATCCTGGTCATACAACATAGCTCTTGATGCCTCTGAAATAGAATGATTCTTCTTCTTAGCAACCACATTCTATTGTGGGATGTGAAAGGTAGTTATGGAACACCTTTAATGTTGGAAATATTGAGAGGGGGGGTGAATTAGTATTCCTTTCAATTAGAGCATCAGTTAACCTTCAATTTATTATCAGTGTTTATACAATGATAACAACAAACAAAAGGAACACAAATGCACATAGTTCTTAAGGTGGAAACACTCTCCGGGACAAAAACCACCTAAATTCTTTTCTAATAATTCTTTAATATTCAACTCCAATTGAAAATAAAGCTCCAACTTCCTAGAATCTAGAAAATAATTCTTCTCCTGCTCCCACTGGATGGATGCTCCAATGCCTGAGATTCTTTAGTAGTCAACTAAATGGATGCCCCAACACCCAATGAGCTACAACTCACCCTAGCACCACCCTGCCACCCTAAATTTTTCACAGGTTTGAACCTGTTGGTGACTTCATGCACCAGCCTAGCACCAGCCTACCACCCTATAGAAGAATAAAACAAGAATGGACTCTCATACCAAGGAAAATGGTCCACTTTATAATGATATAGAATGATGTAGAAGAAGAAGACACACTAGACCATAACCCCAAATATGACACAACCACATAATGATGATCCTAGACCTCCCGAAAGCACCTCTTCAACTCTTGGCAGATAGACACTTGTACAATTTTTACAATGACTTAGTACAATGATACCTTTTACAATGAATGTATTCAGTGCTGCCCACTTGAAGACTTCATGTGTTGAACTTCTTGCTACTATTCTGCACCTTGAAATCTGCTCTTGTCATGCTACCCTCTGCTAAACCTTGCTTTGCTTTGTTGCTCTAGAAATTCTGGTCCTTTGTAGCCCTTGAAAACACATGATCCAGCTTTTTCTTTCCTTCTAGGATCTCGATATTGAATCTCGTGTATCTATGTTATTTCATCTCCCCAATATGTAATTTTGAATTTCTTGAGAATTTCCTTGATGTACTTGGCTTGACATATAAATATTCCTTTCTTTTGTTGAGATATTTGAAGCCCTAAGAAGTATGTCAGCTCACCAAGTAAAGACATCTCGAACAAACTTTTCATATTTGTATAAAATTTCTTACTTAGTTGATCATCATTGCTACCAAATATTATATCATCCACATATACCTCAACGATTCTTAAATTATATTTATCTATTTGTTCATAAAGATTGCTATCAACAATACCTTGAACCCTTATTGACGTAGATATCCATCAAGATGAGCATACAATGCTCTGGGAGCATGCTTGAGACCATATAGAGCCTTCTTTAACCTGCAAACATAGTCTTCTTTTTCTGATAGTAGAAAACCTTTAGGTTGTTCGATGTAAACTTCTTATTCTAATTCACCATTCAGAATGCTAATTTAAAATCCATTTGGTAGACTTTGATCTTTCTTGAAAATGCATAGGCAAGAAACATTTAGATGGCTTCTATTCTGGAAACTGGTGCAAATGTTTCGTCGAAATCAATTCCTTCCACTTGTGCATAACATTTGCAAACCAATCTTGCTTTGTTTCTGGTAACGTGTCCATCTTCATTCAATTTGCTCCTGAACACCCATTTAGTCTCAATGACATTTTTATCTTTTGGTTGTGGAACTAATTCCTAGGTGTTATTCTTCTCAATTTGATCCAATTATTCATTCATAGCTGCTACTCAATGTTCATTTTGGTTGGCTTCCTCAAAACTGCTAGGCTCAAAGTTTTCTAGAAAAGTAATGTGAGCTTGTTGTGATGAACGAAGTTTTCGACCTTCATTTATGTCACCAATGATTTGATTTGATGGATGGTTATTTTGAATCCATTCTTTTGTTCTCTTTGGAGGAGCTTCTTGTTGTTGTTCTGGTATATCTTGATGATCATTATTTACTTCTTCCTTATTGATAGTTGCTTCTTGTTCTAGAATTTTCTTTGTGTCTTTTTCAACCCCTGCCTCAAGTTTCAAAGATTATATATTCTCATCATTATTCGTTAGAACACCATCTTCGTTAAATGTAACATTTATGCTCTCCACTATCTGTTTTCATCTTAGATTATAGCATTTATAGGCCTTTCTTTTGCATGAGTAACCAACAAAGATAACTTCATCAACACGTGATTCAAACTTACCCAAATTTTTATCTTCTCTTTTGATATAACATTTGCTTCTAAAGATTCTAAAATATTTTACAATAGCTAGTTTTCCTTTCCATAATTCATATGGGGTCTTGTTGTAATTATTTATAAGAATACTTTGGTTGATAATGAAGATTGTCGTATCAATTGCTTGAAACCAGAATTTTTCATCCAATTTTGAGTCCTTCAACATTGTTCTACCCATTTCTTGTATGGTTCTGTTATTTCTTTCAGCAACTCCATTTTGCTGAGGTGTTCATGATGTTGAAAATTGTCTTTTTATTCCATTTTCATCACAGTATTGTTGAAATCATTTGGAAGTGAATTCTCCGCCATTATCTGATCTTAGACACTTTATTTTCAAATTAATTTCATTTTCGACCAACCCCTTGTAGATCTTAAAGCACTCAAATGATTTAGATTTTTGTTTTAGGAAACTGACGGCTATCATCCTGGTATAGTCATCTATCATTAACATGAAATATAATTCTCCATCTAAGCCTTTTGTTCTCACAAGACCACATATATCAGTATGTATCAATTCCAATGGATGTGATGCAAAGTGTTCTTTTTTTTTAAATTGAACTTTTGTCTGCTTGTTGTGAAGACAAGCCTCACTTAGTGTGTTGGAAGGTTTTGAGATTTTCGGCATTTCTCGTACTGCTTCCTTTTTGCTTATCCTGACAAGATTTTCAAAGTTTATGTGACCCATTCGTTTGTGCCATAACCAAATTTCATCTTCTTTAGCTAGTAGACATGCTTTAGTTGCTTCATCTAGAACATATATGTCGTTTGGAGCTCGACTTGCTGTAGCCACAATTTTACCATACCTACCCTTCCTATTTTCACATTTTGTGGAGTTGAATAGCATTGTGTGTCCTTGATCACACATTTGTCCAACACTGAGCAGATTGTGATTCATGTTTTCAACCAATAGATTGGCTATAACATCTTTGCTTCCAAGAGTGACAGTACCTGATCCTATAACATTTGAAGTTCCATCATTTCCAAAGGATACGGTTCCATCCTTATTCTCTTTCAAAGATACAAATTTCCTTCTATCTCCAGTCATATGCATTGAGAAACCGCTATCAACATACCACACATCTTTGTTGTTTTGAGCCTTGAGAGCGAGAGCACAATTACTAGTCTTCTTCTTCTTCCATGTTCATTCGTTCTGTGGCTTCGAAGATTCTTCTAGAGGATTTTCAAGTCTGCAGTCTCTAGCTATGTTTCCAAAGTTCTGAGATTTGTAACATTCCATATTATTTCTTAAATTTTCAAATCTATTGATGTTTCGTTGAGCCCTGGGAGGTTCATATTTGAAGGATCTCCTGGAATTGTATTGGTTCCTAGGGTACGTGCGACATTCTACAACTTTATGACCAAATTTTCCACATGAATAAAAATAGCCATGAAAAATATGTTGGTACCTAGATGAAAATCTTTGTTGAGGAATCATCTTCCAAGGAAGTTCTTGTGAATCATGTCTAATGAAGTCTACATGCATGTCAGATCTCATAGGTTCATTGTATTTTGTTGTAGAAGGTCTTGTTTCTTCTTCTTTGTAACCGAGGCTAGTTCTGTTGTTGCAATATCATTTATTGTTGATGAGTTTTGTTAGCCCCCCTATAAATTTTTGACAAAGAAAAGTAGGGGGCTAAATTGTTTTTTGAGCCTTCAAGGAATTCATCTCCCCTGAAGACACATCATCCTTGAAGTCTATTGTGCCTTTGCCTTTTATAAATTTCCCTCTGCTGACCCCCTTTATAAGGTCTCATTGATTACATAAATTCTGCTCCAAAAGGCCTACATTAACCCTTATATCCCTGCAGAATTTCCATTTTAACCTCTTCTTCATTTTTCAAAACCCCTTTTCTTTACCCCAAAATCACCCCCCTAATCCTTCTAAACCTCTCCAAAAATTCCCCCTAAGTCCTACACATACTCCTTGGTTGGCCGTTTAAACCCCCATTACCCCTATCGTTGCCCTTCATTGCCCTCAAATTGCACTAAAAATGAGCAACAACCCCACTTTGCAACTTACATTAGGCCTTAGCCCCTTTCCCCTAGCCCCTCAGCCTTTTCTCCACGAGACCCGGTCGCTGAAATCGAGCGCTGATCCAAAAGGCGCTTACTGCAGATGGATATCGGACACAGTTTCAACCGTCGATCTGTATAGATCGAACGGCGATCGCGGCTCCCACAGCGTCCATTGTTCGCCCCGTTCATCGCCCTGATAACGCCATCGCCGTCTATTTACCCGCAGATCCGACGGTTCGGAGTCTACCCGCCCCGGTGGTCCCCGCATACTATTCAAAAACCATCTGATTTCTATCGCACCGCCTTTGGGCGGAGGGCGGTATTTTCTGATAGGCCAGCGATTCCACTCAACATTTGACATGTGGCTCCGACACTATTTCAAAACCACTACCCCATCGCGCATTAACGTTCGTTCGTGGATGCATAGCGATATGCACGTGCATCGTCTGATCTGGGGCAGTTGATCCAATCGTCATTGTTCCACAGAGATGCGCATGAGTTAACCCATGGCAGCCGTACCCCTGGCCCATAGTCCATCGCCCTCCGACGTGCTTTTCACCATCGATCTCCACCGAGATCGGACGGTCCAGATTTAATTGCCCTGCCGTTGACCACCCCGCCATCACCCGGTCCCGCCACATCACCCCCACATGTATCCACCGTACATCCGCCCATCCCATTGCATATATTTGTTCAAAAGTCGAGTTTGTTAAGGTTTTTCATTTAAATTTCCTTTGCGCTCCGCCAACCTTCACCAAGGCTTCCCTCCATCATTCCTCTGCATTTTTCCGCCATTTCACCAGCCGCACGACCATTTTCATCATCTGCACTGCATCCACCACCCCCATTGTTTTCTTAACCTATTTTCATGTTTTGCAGGGTTCCAAAGAGGCGGAAAACTGCCATGGTTCATATGTACTACTTTAATGGCGTGTTGCACAGATAGAATTGAATCTGGAAGCTGGTACTACAGGGAAATGCCTGGAAAGGTAGCGGCGGCATAAATACTATTCAAGGACATTTCAATCTCCGCGAAGAAAAAAACTATTTAGCGCCATTAAAACCCATATTTTGCAAATCGAGACATTTATGAAGCAGTGGAGAAATACCAGCTAATGATCAAGGATTTCGACGTTCAGTATTGAAGATTTTGAGCCTTAATACAGCAGTTTAGAGGCAAAGCACCAGATTAGCGACGTCATGGCTCACACAGAGGGTACAGCACGCAGAAAACCATATCATCAGGGTTTCAAATCAGCAGAATGTTTCTTCTCGAGCACGGACACAATACACATGATGGTTTCAGTATTCATTGTGTCCAAGAGAGATTTTCCAGCCCTATAGCAGTCCTACGCTATCAGAAGCATTAGTTGCACAGCATGGCAGACTTGAATCATTGATTTATTTTTGTTCAAGTACTACAGATGTTCTGCATCCAAAGTACATCAGAGACATACCGGGAGTAAATAGAAGTCTAATGAGGACCACTCTTTCATCCAAAGAGTGCTAGAGGAAAATGCACAGAATTTATACAGAGAGGCCTTCGGCCTTCTTCCTCTTCTGAGTTTTTAATGCTGCATTTAGTTTTTCACCTACCTTCTCTGCTCCACTAGAGCTATAAATTCATGAAGAAACTCATTGTAAAGGTGGTTGATCAGTTATCAGAGAACTACAAGTAGTTTCTTTTGAGACACAGTCTCTGTGTAAAGTTGTAAGATAGGCTGAGGAATATGATTTCAGAATGAGTATTTAGCTATTGGCAATGTTTTACTTGACTAGTATTGTTGTTTAATATGACAAGCACATTTATTTGGATCCTGATCTAAAGCAGCGGTGATGTTTTCCTATCTCTGTGTTTAATTCATTTCATTTCGTTTCTACTGGCTTGCATCAGAAAATTGGCATAGGATTTACCCTTCTTAGGTACCCTATGTTTCTGCTCTCCTTGCCATTAATGTTTTTCTTCTGAATGTGTTATCTAAGAATTGATTTCAGATAATTTAACCAATGTAGTGGATGTTATTTCCTACTCTCTGATGTATGAGTTAAATGAATCTGTTCTTAGATGTTTCTTGTTAAGGATTTAGTTGGAAGATTTGGGAACACTGGGGATTAGAGTTAGCCCTGTCCACTAGGATCCTTGTGTGACCAGCTGGTCTTTAACTTTGTGCCCTGAAATCTGTGTTGTTTCCTCATCTCCTACCATTCCATGTCATATTGTCATCTTTAAGATCCAATGTTTTAGATGACTAGCCCAATTGAAAGCTTGCACATTGGATAGTAAGCAAATCCTTTCGTGACTCCATTGCCCAATGGTTTTGAATATTTCCTGGAACATTTCACCTCTGCCTTATCCCTCTTTTCTCATCCTTGTCTTACATTGAACCCTTCCTTTCTGATAACCAGCAACCAAATCAAAACAAAACAAACAAACCCTGAGCCTTATAACTAGCCTAACATCTTAAACTTTGAGCTTCAAAGACATAAAACATTTGCTCATATACAGAGATCCCTCTCTGGACCTAGGAGGGCTAGATCCTGAGGTCTGAAAGTGGTTTGATGTTGTCTCATCTTTTGGTATTTCCAATCTGGCCAAAACATGGGAACCCCAACAAGTTCTTCCAATGCCCTTGAGCTGTTGGCATAGTTTTGGACAGTTTTTCCCTTCTTCACTTCCTTCCGCAGCGAGACTACTTTGGCTTCTAATGCTTCCCTTTCTTAGTTTATTTCTTCCAACTTCTTTTGAAGTGACTCTTCAATACATTTGTGTTCTTCAACTTCAATTTTGAGACCTTGAACTTGTTCTTCAAGAGTATTGAAACGAATCTTCTCAGCCTTGAGCTCTTTTATAAGCCTGATTGCCTCCTTAGAAAATTCTTCTATGTTCAAGCCTTCTTCTTCGTTGTTTGATACCTCTTGTTTGTTGTGCTTGGCCATAAATAATACTCTCTCATTGGCTTCTTCTTTGCTGTCACTGTCTTCATCAGATGATGAGCTATCTTCTTTAGAGAGAAATTTACTTTTGGATCCTTTCTTTTTTTCTTGCTTGTTGAATTTCTTAAAGCCTTTCTTTCCTTTTGAGTTTCCATCACTTTTGTTTGGACATTTTGCTATGAAATTCCCAACCTCACCATTGCCGAAACATATCAATGGAAGTTTACCTTTGAATTTTCCCTTACCAATTTTTAGTTTTATCATAAAGTAAGCATATTCTTCATCTGAAAGACCTTCTTCATCATTTCCCTTTTCTTCACACATGCAGGTGCATGTATTTTCAATTAAAGGTTGTTTGTCCTTATTGGTTTTCTTAGATGCAATGAACGTAGTTTCTAGATGCGAAGTACCCTCTTCTTCATCAAGTCTCATTTAATATGCTATGAGAACGCCATGTAATTCCTCTTTTCTAAGTTTGTCCAGATTTTCACTATATTCTAAGACTGATACCTTTGGGTTGAATCTCCCTAGTAACGTTCTAAGAATATTTTGTATAATAGTTTTCTCGTCAACTAGCTCTCCCAATCCTTCCAGAGTATTTCTTATTTCATCAACGTATTGGAAGTATGCAACAATGTTTGAATCTTCTTTCATTCTAAGTTTCTCAAATTTTGCTCTATCTATTTGAAACTTTGCTTCTTTGACATTTGAGTCACTTGCATATATATTCTCAAGCTTGTCCCATACATTTTTGGCGGTTTCAGAACAAAACACTTTATGACAAGAAGATTCTATAAGTCCACTAATAATAATATTCTTTTCTTTTGCATCATTTACCAAATTCTTCTTACCTTGTTCATTCTTAATTGATGTAAATCCATTTTGAACAGTGTCACATACTTCATAACCTTGCGCCAAGAGATAGACCTCCATTCTTCCTTTCCAAAGTGCATAATTATTTTCATTAGACAGAGGTACACCATTCTTGGTATGTTCCATGACCTCCTTCCAGTTGTTAAACTTCTATTGAAGGAACCAATCTCTAATACCAATTGTTGGAAATACTGAGAGGGGGGGTTAATCAGTATTCCTTCCAATTAGAGCATTAGTTAATCTTCAATTTATTATCAGTTTTTGTACAATGATAGCAGTAAACAAAGGAACACAAATGCACACATTTTTTAAGGTGAAAACCCTCTCTGGGACAAAACCACCTGAATGTTTTTTATAATAATTCTTTAATATTCAACTCCAATTGAAAACAAATCTCCAACTTCCTAGAATCTAGAAAAGAATTCTTCTCCATCTCCCACTGGATGGACACTCCAACGCCTGATATTCGGTAGTGGCCCCGAACGGATGCCCCAACACCCAATGAGCTATAACTCACCCTATTGCCACCCTACCACCCTAAATTTTTCATGGGCTTGAACCTGTTGGTGACTTCATGCTCCAGCCTAGCACCACCCTACCACCCTATAGAAGAATAAAACAAGAATGGACTCCCATACCAAGGAAAATGGTCCACATTACAATGATATAGAATGATGTAGAAGAAGAAGACACACTAGACCATAACACCGACCATGACACAACCACCTAATGATGATCCTAGACCTCCAGACACCGCCTCTTCAACTCTTTGCAGATAGACACTTGTACAATTTTTACAATGATGCATTTACAATGTCTTAGTACAATGATACCTTTACAATGACTGTATGCAGTGCTGCCCACTTTGAAGATTTCATGTGTTGAACTTGTTGTTGATGTTTTGCACCTTGATTTTTGTTATTTTCATGCTACCCACTTCTGCACCTTGCTTTGCTTTGTTGCCCTAGAAATTTTGGTCCCTTGCAGCCCTTGACAACACATGATCTAACTTTTTCTTACCTTCTAGGATCTCGATATCAAATCTGGTGTATCTATGTTATTTCAGCTCCCCAATATGTGATTTTCGGTTCTATAGTATTACTCTGAGTCTTCTTTCCAATGCCATAGGTCTGATCCAATTTGGATTCTTCAAGAGAGAGTTATACCCAATCTCTCACAATGACCTAATTATGGACCGTTTCAGTAGAGCGAACTTGTACGACGTGCCATGTGTCACTGTTTCTTCATTTTAGCTCTAAATTAAATCACAACGAAAATACGATCCGTGTACTATTTTCCACATTTTACGAAATTTAATCCCATATTCGAGAGAGAGTTATGATGATTTTCCCAAGTCACTTCTTTGAGATGAAGTTCGGGGAGTACGCAAAAACACGGCTTACGAGATCCTTATCTCCGAAAATGTTGCACACCACGATGCGGGAAATTTTACGGGGAGCAACCTGGGGATTTCGTCTTCGCACCTGTAAAATTTCAGCCCAAGACCTTTGTAGAAAAAAATGTTAAAGTGCAATTTCCCACGATTACCTGTTCGAGGTAGCAAAATCCCTACATAAGGAGGATATGAGGATCACAATTTATATAAATGCTTAGGTTGAGAGGGGCTTCAAAAAGTGAACGTGGGAGGGATTTTAGGAGCTTAAAAATTATTAATTATTGACTTTTCAATGACCCATGCCACAACCCCATGGGGTTTTAGCCCACTAACTGGGGTTACAAACTTCAAACATGAATATCTCTCAAACCGTGAAGAATTACGTGGCATGCCATATATCAACGGAAACATCTCGATAAGTAGAAACCATAAAAATCATTCTTGACCCATAATATAGTAATTTGGTAGGTAAAAATTCTCATGAAATATTGGGGTAGCCCCTGGTGCTGCTTGGGTTGACATCAATGACAATTGTTGATCAACATTTAAGAGGAAGCCCCAGTGCATTCTCTTGAATTATTGTATCATATCTATCATATGGCCATGAATTGGACACATTCACAGGATATTGCGCATTTTCTCTTTACAATCGACACTTGTGTCATAAAGGGTTGAATATTAAGTGTTGCACTTGGAGATAAGTGTTGCTTTCTTATCGTTTCAAGGGATATATGTTGATTTTTGGTACTATGTATCTTCTTTTTGTTAGGATATTCTGACACATAGGAAATAGTGAAGAGTAACTTAGTCTAGTGTAGAGCTAGGTAGAGTGTGTTTCTTTACTATGTACATTTGTAACTTATAATCCGACGGTCATGATTTGTAGTGATCTGACGGTTCACTCTCTCCTCGGTATTAATGAGACTTGATCTATGGCTTAACACCCGATTGGTCCATGATCTCTATTTAAAGAGCACGGAGGGTCATTTTTTCGGTAACCGTTTATGAGAGCAACATATGTAACTTTTTTTTATATTAATAAATTCACTGGAGTGGCCGCGTTGGCTCAGGCCGTGGACTGTTTCCCCCTTCGAGGGTTTTAACCACGTGATAATACTAGTGTATTGATTTGTGATCTGTTTGTGAGCGGTGACCTTTGGTTTTTTATCTAAGGAACTTACCCTGTAAATTCCTACATGGTATCAGAGCTATTTTGAGGGTTGCATCCGTTGTTGATCAAAATCTGAAGCCAGTTTGACTGCATGCAACTGTCGTTTTCTAGATCTACTATTTCTGAACATTTTTGGGCTTGGAGAAATGCTTTATTGTGTTCGGAGCATCTGTTACAGTGAGGAACGTCTTTCGTTTCATGCGAATAGGTTTCCGGTTGCCCAAGTTATGACAATTTAGATCTAGAGGTATAAAGCATATGTTTTGCAGTGATATTTGATAATAGTTCTGTTTATTTCGGTTCCCTCTGTTTATTTTTTATTTTTAGGTTTTATTTATTTTCCGAATCTATACCCTCTTCTCTATGTATGCTCTTTGCTCTGCGCTATGTGCGATCTCAGCAAATCAGAAACAGGAAGAAGAGATTTTTTTTTTTGCTACGCATGCTCTTTCCCCGCGTCTTTGTGCGATCTCGGGAAATCAAAAATAGTGAAAAATAGATAGTTGCCGATAAGGCTAACCGAAAATCTAACATTCTGCCATAAGGCTTACAATTTTTTTTTTTTTTCCTCGGTTTTTTCTGTTTTTTTGTGCAGGAAAAGGCACGGACACCGAAGAGTAAAAAAAAAACCCTACCCTTCCTCCTTTCAAACAATTACAAATATTTTTACTATCTCACTTGGTGAGAAGTTAGTTTATGAGAATAGAGACCTTGGGTTCAAGTCAATTTTTCAAGCTTCTTTTGTAAAAAAAAAAATTTAAAGGCGTGAGATTTTTTTTAAAGTCAAATTTCATCATCAAATTTCAAATCGTTCCCGTAACTATTCGGCATCTTCAACTCGTTTTTTCAAAAAGGCATAACTTCTTCATCCGGAAGCCGTTTTTCGAACCTTTTTTTTTTAAATGGCCTAATTTTTCGAGATATTTCCATTGGAGTAGTTAGTTTCATCTTTTATTAGCTTAAAGTTAAAAAAAAATAAAAAATTAAAAAAAAAAGAGGTGCATGCCCAATTATTCTTAATAGCACCAATTATTTCCAATGACTACCTCACATGGTAGATATACTTAGAATTAAAAGTCTTTATAGAATAGCCATAGGCCAAGAAACTAAACCTTTTGATGATGATAAAGTTGCTAAATGGGAAAATAAACAATATCAAGCACGAGGATTGATAGGAATGTCCATTGCTCAAGATCTTCGATTTCATATCCTTGACATTGACACCCTTCATGAATGTCCGGACAAGCTAAATACTGTCTTTGGCACTTAAAATCAAATAAGGGCCCACCATCTTGAAAATGAGTTGCTTACTTTGGACCCCAATAATTTCTCCTCTATTGAATATTTTTTGTCCAAATTCAAGACCCTTAAACTTCTTTTAGAAGGTTGTAAAGTCAAAAAGGAAGATGGTAGGCTCATCTATTGCATTCTTGCTAAGCTTGGCCCTGCATACTCTGTATTTTTTTCCGCCTTCCATTCCACTAGAGAAGTCGCCATTTCTTCAGGAACCACCTACAAGAACCCATGTTTTGATGCCTTTTACAATTCTTTGATAAGAGAACAAGAAAAACTCTTACACCTTGGTCTTATCACTTCTGGAAACACTTCTAAGGAAGCCTTAGTAGCCCAAAAACAATCATATCAAAAGAATCCCAAGAATCGGTATCCTAAAAAGTATGGTTTGAAACCAAACAAGGGTCCTAAGCAATTTCATCCACAAACTAAAAAAGCAACTCGCCAAAATGATAAGGCAAATCAAAACAAAGGGAAGAAGACAAATAGACATTGCAATTTTTGTAATTGTGATGGCCATATAGAGTCTAAATGTTTTAGGAATATGGAAGCCTTAGAAGCAGCAATGAAGAAGCACAACATCAATTTGGAGCACTCTTCACCTTCATCTTCAGGAATGGCACTTTCTGCTTGTGGTTATCAAGCATCAAGATCTGGTTATGAATTAAATGTATCTTCTTCTTCTCATTCTCATGAGTGGCTCATTGATTCTGGAGCTTCTTACCACATGGCCAAAAATCAAGCCATGTTTTCTTCTTTAAATGATTGTAATGCCAAACATATTTATGTTGGTGATGATAGATCTATTAGTGTTGTAGGATCTGGAACCATTCATCTAGATAACGGTCAATTTAATGATGTACTATGTGTTCCTACCTTTTCATGCAACCTTCTCTATGTTTATAAGATAACTCATTTAGGTGAAGGGAAAATAGTAGAATTCTCACCTCATGATGTTGTAATCAAGGACCTAAAAGATCCTAGACATATTTTAGCTACTGGCATTGTTGATGATTCCACAAGGTTGTATGAGTTTGACAACTTTGGGTCATCCTGACTTCCCTCCATTTTTTTTGCTCATAATGATGATGTGAGCAAACTTTGGCATGAGTGATTTGGTCACTTAAACTATCGCTCTCTTCAAACTCTATGTAAGGAAAATATGGTGACGGGCCTTCCTATGGTATCTTGTTGAGATGGTGTTTGCTCCGAATGTGTACTCGGAAAACATCATCGGGATTGTTTTGACAAACGTGCCTCTTGGCATGCTTCAGCCCCTTTGCAGCTTGTGCATAGTGATTTATGTGGTCTACTTCCTGTTGTTTCTTTCTCTGGTTGCAAGTACTTCTTAAATTTCATTGATGATTTTTCCAGACACACTTGTGTATACTTCTTAAAACTCAAGAGTGAATTTTTTAACATGTTCTTGGCCTTTAAGACCTTTGTTGAGAAACAATTTGGACATCAAATTCTTAAGTTAAGGTCAAACAATGGAGGAGAATATGTTAACAACAAATTTATCAACTTCTGCACTGAGCATGGAATTCAATTGCAACATACCATTCCATATACTCCACAACAAAATGGTGTAGCTGAAAGGAAGAATCGCACCTTAAAAGAAATGGCCAATTGTATGCTTCAATCTAAAGGACTTAGTCTCAAATTTTGGGCAGAAGCAATTAACTGTGCAAATTACATAGTAAATCGCACTCCTACTAAGGTTTTAAAGAATATAACTCTAGAAGAAGCTTGGAGCTCAATCAAATCAGATGTAAGTCACTTTCGTGTTTTTGGAAGTGATGCTTGGGCCCATATTCCGGATGCGAAACATAAAGCCTTAGAACCTAAGAGTGAAAAATGCATTTTTGTTGGATATTTTGAAGATGTCAAAGGTTAGAGACTTATTCAACCAAAATCAAAAAATATAATCATTAGAAGAGATGTAAAACTTGATGAAAATATATCGGCCAGCGAGCCTAGTTCGGCGGGTGTGCCATCTTTGGCTTGCGAGCTTGATTCGACATATGTGCCACCTCTCTCTCTCTCTCTTATATTTTTAATAGAATTCCTTCTAGTTCAGATGATGACAACGAGGATGGCAATCCTCCTCCACCTCTTGAAATTATTCCTTTTACTCCACCGCTTCCAAGATGGGTCCGCTCTACTCGGGATGCAGCAGGTTCTCTTGCAGGTGACCTTGCCAATCGACGATGTACATGTTCTCAGTTCGAAAGAGGCTCTTCCTTATTGGCTCAAGTTCCAGAAAATCCTGATCCAGAAACCTTTGAATAAGCCTCAGTCCAAGTATGCCTGTGATATTCTACGCATATTTCACATGGAATATTGTAAGCCAACCCCTTCTCCCTTTCAGTCTGGAGTCAAGCTTTCAGCCACTTGTACTACCCCTGAAGTTGATGCTACCTTATACCGTCAACTTGTTGGTAAAAATCTGTATCTAACCCATACCCCTCCTGACCTTTCCTTTGTCGTTGGTCTTGTTGCTCGGTTTATGCACCAACCTCATGAAAGTCACTAGAAAGCAGCTAAAAGAATACTTCGATATATTTGAGGTACAATTCAGTTTGGGATTCATTACAGTGCAGGAGAATCTCCATTGTTGATTGGTTTCACTAATTTTGATTGGGCTGGTGACCCTGATGATCGAAATTCTACTGCAAGATATGTGTTCACTCTTGGTTCAGGACCTATTACTTGGTCTTGTAAGAAACAAAGTGCCATCTCTCTTTCTTCGGCTGAAGCAGAGTATCATGGTGCAATTGAAGCCAACAAGGAAGCCATTTGGCTTGGTCAGATCCTGTCTGAATTTGGTCTTCATCAGCAGCATCCAACTACACTTTTGTGTGATAATCAGAGTGCCATTCAACTATGTAAAGATCTAGTTCAGCATCAGCGCATGAAACACATTGAACTCCACATACACTTCATCATAAAGCTCATTCATGATCGTGTTCTTGAAGTGCAGTACTGTCCAACCAATGATCAAGTAGCTGATATCTTTATGAAGGCTCTCATAGAAGCGAAGTTTACCAAAATTCGATCCATGCTTGGAGTTCATGAAAGTTGTCATTAAGGGGGGATAGGCTCTAATGCCTCCTTCCTTCTCCTATTGTGTCACTTTTGTAAATCCTTCAATCCTATCCCAATTTGTTCTTAAGGTGGGATGTTAGGATATTTCGACACATAGGAAATAGGCTCCTTTTGTTCACCTTTGTAAATCCTTCAATCCTATCCCAAGTTATTCTTAAGGGGGGATGTTAGGATATTCTGACACATAGGAAATAGTTAAGAATAACTTAGTCTAGTGTAGAGTTAGGTAAAGTGTGTTTCTTTACTATGTACATTTGTAACTTATAATCCGACGGTCACGATTTGTAGTGATCCAACAGTTCACTCTCTCCTCGGTATTAATGAGACTTGATCTATGGCTTAACACCCGATTGGTCCATGATCTCTATTTAAAGAGCACGGAGGGTCATTTTTTCAGTAACCGTTTATGAGAGAAACATATGTAACTTTTTTTTATATTAATAAATTCACTGTAGTGGCCGCGTTGGCTCAGGCTGTGGACTGTTTCCCCCTTCGAGGGTTTTAACCACGTGATAATACTGGTGTATTGATTTGTGATCTGTTTGTGAGCGGTGACCTTTGGTTTTTGATCTAAGGAACTTACCCTGTAAATTCCTGCACTTTTCATGTGGTTGATTGTTTATGTGTGTGTGTGTGTGTGATCATGTTCAAGCCTTGTTATATATGTTTTTACTCTTACCTTCTTGTCTCCCTAATCTCACACTTTGTATTTTTTGGAATTTTCTCTGTCCTCGCAACTTTCACAATCAATGGTAAACTTTCAGCCTCCAGCCATTGCACACTTCACATTCTTAGGCCACAATAATGATTCCCTTACCGCCTAGAACTACACATTGCGCAATCCTAGAGGACAGCCTCCTTCAAGTGTGCATTGGGAAACTACAGTGCTCAGTCAATTAGTCTTGCTGGTTACGTGCTCAGTCAATTAGTCTTGCTGGTTACACTTGCCCAATTTTCAATTCTGATCAACCCTTCCTTTCCTTGTGCACTATGTAGTCCCAATGGATAGTGGAGACTATTTTGGACCCTTACAGTGCTTCACTGCATAGTCCTTTGAGCCTATGCCTCAGCCACTACACACTGCGTAGTCACAGTGCTCAAGCATGCCTCTCTGCCTGTTGAACTTACCCAATGAAAAATTCTTAACTGGCCTTCTCCCTAGGAACTATGCATTATGAAATCATAGTTCCTATTCCACCACTCCATACCCCCTCACACTGCGCACTATAACCAAGAAGGCCTCTCTCCTCAAACCTTGCACACTTTCCCATTATTGTCATCATGTTGCATGAGAAACCAGGTAGACTAGGTGATTTTAGTTCTGATATTGTCTTGTCATGAGTGAATTTCATTTGCATGTGTTATCATCCTAGCATGGAAATATGATTGTTGGGTATGTGTTATATTATTTCCATGAATAGTCGCACGCACGGGGTGGTCAAAAGGGGGCGATAGGAAGATTTTTTTCTTGGACCCCATAATAGGTGGGTGGACCTACCTATGGTTTTTTGCATGGATTTTTCACATGGTTTTGGGCACGATGGTTTTTTGCCCATGGTATTTTGTAGATCTAGTCAAGGGACCTATAATTATGTTATAATCCAGGGTTCATGGATTGGGGTTTATGAATTCTTCGGCATGTATATATATGTATTGTAACATTCAAAGGAATATAATGAAACATCAATATCGTAGTCTCGGTTTTGGGATCGAGGGGAAAATCTTTGTGTATATTTGTTTTATGTTCTCATCATTGTTTATTCTATTTTTTAAGAATTTGTTTGCAAGTAATTTTTGTACAGGGTTAGAACCTATATTTGGTATTAGAGTTGTTTCGACTTCAAGGGGACGCATTTCCTGCTGAGGGGTTTTTATCGGGCCCGTGGTAGACCTTGTTCAATGGGATATCTGCGAGATTGATTATTGCATTGAAACAAGATGGCGTGCATTAGAAATATAAAGATCGAGAAATTTAACTGTTAGAGTTTTGAGTTGTGGAAGCTCAAGATGGAGGATATGCTGGTGGATAAAGATCGGTGGATCATTGTAGATCTGGGTACTAAACCAATGAAAATGTCAGATGAAGACTGGGCGAAGTTGGATCAGAAAGAAAAAAGCACAATACGGTTGTGTATCTCAAATTCAATATTGTTGAATGTATCAGGGGAAGATACGACGAAGGATTTGTGGGACAAGTTAGGGACTTTGTACAAATCTATTCTTTGGTGAACAAACAGTTCCTACAGAAAAATTTGTATAACATGAGGATGAAGGATCGAGACTCAGTGACAAAGCATCTGAATTCCTTTAACACTATGGTAAGCCAGTTTTTATCTATTGATATTAAAATTTCAGATGAAGATAAGTGCATCAGTTTGTTGTGTTCTCTACCGAATCTAGGGGATAGTCTGGTTGTTGCAATATGTAGCAATACAACTATCTTGAATTTTGATGAAATTGTCTCATATTTGTTGTTGGAGGAGATGAGATGGAAAAATATGGAGGGTAAGAATGGAAATATAAATAAAAATAAGTCTTTGAGTGGGACATATAAATCTAGAGGGAGATCTAAATCTCCAAGAAAACCTATAAATGTGTGCTAGAAATGTGGAAAGGAAGGGCCCTACAAAAATGACTATAGATATAAAGCTCCCAAGAAAGGAAAGGGATATTATGACGCTCCTTCTGTAGAGGTGAGAACCACCTTAGATGAAGGTGGGGATGTGTAATTGGCTTCTTATTCAAGTACGCATTTAGAGCATGAGGCATGTTTTATTGACTTTGGTGCATCCTTTCACTTCACTCCCCATAGGGAGTGGTTCTGCGAGTATGAGAAATATGATGGTGGTGACATCTTCTTAGGGGATGAAAGGAAGGCCAAAATCTTTAAACGTGGAAAAGTCAATTTGAATTTTCAATGTGGAAGGATTAGAACAATTCATGGTGTTCTTCATATTCCTGCATTGGCCCAAAATACTAATTCTATAAGAAAGATGGATGATGTAGGTGTAAAAGATATATTCAATAAGGATACCTACAAGATGGTTCAAGGAGCACTAGTATTGATGCGGGGAGTTCAGATTGGAAATTTGTACAAGCTTCTGGGTAGCATTGTTATTGGTGGGTGCGACATTTCTGTGGTTCCTGAAAGTGGAGCTGAAAACCTTGTGGTCTCTAGAGAAAAAACCATGTTATGGCATCAAAGGCTTGGAGATATTGGAGAGAAGGGACTTCGAATACTGCATGGTAATGGTATGGTAGAAGGTATGTCTAATTTCTCTCTGGATTTTGATTTCTATGAACATTGTGTATATGGGAAGTAGAATCGGGTGAGTTTCCCATTTAGTGCTAAGAGAGTGAACCAACTATTAGAGCTTGTACACAGTGATATGTTTGGACCTGTGTTAGTTCCTTCACTAGGTAATTTTGTATAATATGTATCATTTAGAGATGACTTCTCAAGAAATACATGGGTATATTTCCTCAGGAAGAAATTTTAAGTCTTTGACAGGTTTAAATAATTTAAGGCTCTGGTGGAAAACTAGACAAAGAAGAAGATAAAGATGTTGAGGAAAAATAATGGTGGAGAGTTCTACAAGAAGGAATTTGAAGAGTTCTGTAAGAAGTGTGGTATAGCATGACAAAGGACTACTCCATACACACCTCAAAAAAATGGAGTTGCGGAAAGAATGGACCAAGACGTTGATGGAAAAGGCAAGAAGCATGCTTAGTGTTGTCGAGTTAGGACAAGAATTATGGGCAGAGGTAGTGGAGACTACATGTTACCTAGTTAACATATCACCTTCATCATAATTGGAGGATAAGATTCCACATGAGGTATGGACCAGTAAAAAACCCTCTATTTCACATCTGAGGGTATTTGGATGTGATGCATACGTACATGTTCCAAAGGAGAAAAGAACCAAGTTGGATAGTAAATATGAAAGGTGCATATTTATTGGTTATAAGGATGGTTTAAAATGTTATAAGCTTTGGAACCCATAAAAAAGGAATGTTGTGTACAACTGAGATGTGGTTTTTAGAGAGTTGAAAGATGTTATAAAACAAGAAGTCTTACCAAATGAACTGAGAATATAGATTTCGAGCTAAAGGAGGAAGAATAAAACTCTATAGTAGAACAAGAATTAGAAGAGGAAGAGATGCAAACTCTAGCTTGAGAAGATCAGTTCATGATATAAGAAAACCAAAAAGGCATAGTCCATCTTCTTTCTGTTCAAATTTTTATTTATCTATTACTAATGATGATCCTAGAATTGTCAGGGAGGCATTATATTCAGAGGATGGAAAACTATGGA
Organism: Pinus albicaulis; assembly: GCA_034641835.2. Taxonomy (NCBI): domain Eukaryota; kingdom Viridiplantae; phylum Streptophyta; class Pinopsida; order Pinales; family Pinaceae; genus Pinus; species Pinus albicaulis. The sequence goes on from CM076571.1 coordinate 816,428,577, forward strand.
AAGAGGCCATGGTTGATGAAATGGCATATTTAGACAAAAACAAGGCTTGGGATCTAGTGGAGTTGTTGGCTGGAAGGAAACCCATTAGAAGCAAATTTCTGGTTTTCTTCTATCACGAACTGGTCTTCTCAAAGCTAGATTTTGTGGCTCTTCCTCTTTTAATTCTTGTTCTACTATAGAGTTTTATTCTTCCTCCTTTAGCTCAAACTCTATATTCTGAGTTCATTTGGTAGGACTTCTTGTTTTATAACATCTTTCAAATTTTTAAACACCACACCTTGGTTGTACACAACCTTCATTTTTTATGGGTTCCAAAGCTTATAACGTTTTAATCCATCCTTATACCCAATAAATATGCACCTTTCATATTTACTATCCAACTTGGTTCTTTTCTCCTTTGGAACATGTACATTTTTTTCACCTCTTCTTCTACCTGCAAAAATCAGAATTCATGATGTGGAAGATGATGTGGCTCTTACTGCACCACGTGATATAGTGGGGATGGTAGGAGATTGAATTTTTTTTTAATGAATCTACTTCTAGGATGTACTAAAATGAAATTAGTCTTATGCAACTAAGAATGAGACGAAATTAAAAGATAACACCTATGTATACTTCCTCACCAATGACACCAAAATGTTGCGTAATTTATTTGACTCTTAAATTACTTGCATTTATATGTCAATCCAAGTACGTGAGCTTGTGAAGTACACTACAACTTATGTGCTAGGAGATTAGCTTTAAATATTTATGCTTAACTGAAATGAATTGGAAACTTCAAAAGGAAATTTGGTTCTTTAATATAAACTATGAAAGTATTAAGTTTTTGGAAAGGAAATTAATGTTAAACTAAAAAAAAAGATTATTAATCTAAGAAAACCTGATATTTTACCCTATGAAAGCATGGATATTCTTTTCTAAAACTTAGAAACTTTAATCTATGTAATCATGAAAATTTTAATCTAAGAAAGCATAAACATTTAATATATGGAACGCATGGGTTTTCAATCCATCATAAGCATAAACAATTAATATATGTAAAACAAACAATTCATGAGAATATGAAAGAAAAGGAAAGCATCTATATTATTCTCACAAATCTCTAGGGGGGGGGCTCCTGAGGACTGCAAGGTGTTGAAAACTCAGATCAAGAGAAGAGATCTAAATCACCAATTTCATTCAGAGTTGCGCCATATAAAAAATTATATTCAATGAAAAAAAATAGAGTGCTTCTCCTTAAATAAGTATCAAAAATTACAAATTAAGATCATCCTTGACATCTCTAATCTCCCCTCTCATGAAAAAGGCTGCAATTTATAGAATTTTGAGACAATTAAAAAATTCAGAATTTTCTTGCTTAAGTTTTGGTCATGAGATCAAATCAAATAAAATTTCATGGATTTTTTTTTATCAAAGATCAGCCCATATCTGATCAAATTTATCTCTATGTCATGAATTTTCTAAAGAACATCTCGTTCAGGCCTTTTTGTTAACTGTGCATTAAATGAAAAATTGAAAAGAATCGTATATCCACGTATTCTGTGAAATAAGGCTCCAAAGAAATTCGAAAATGTCTCAAATGGTGACGAATTTGAGAATTTTCTCATTTAGAACCTAACTGGGCCCGTTCTGAACAAAAATCATGTTTTCATTTTCCGAAATTCGCTTTCATTTTCTCAGAAAACACATTTGAAGTTGACTGGTCAAAATTGTTTCTCTTTTCCATTTATCTTTTGCTAGAGGCCCGCACGTGCAAGTTGGGTGATATTTGACCAATACAAATCCATGTTGGAGCTTCTAGAAACCAAGTCCAAGTGTCAAATTTCCTTCTATAGTGGTGTTACTACCTCAACCATGGAGATAGCTACGAAAAATTGACAAAATTGCAAAAGCTTGAACTTGCTAAACTGTCATTAGTAAAAACTATGCAAAATTCTTCTTAATTCATTAAAAATAATGGAAATAATAATAAAAAACCATGTAAACATGTATGAGGTAATTTGGTGCATTTATGAAGAAATATGGTTAAAAATGATGACAATGGGTAAATGGAATGATGTAAAAATGGATGATTTCATCAACAAAATTATGACAAATTGGAGGCCCAACACTCCTTCAACATTCTTAAATAATTTATTTACTCTGACATTGTCTTGCATCTGTTGTTAGGCTTTGATTTTGAGCTCTAACTTCTTCCCTTTCCTCTTGAGTTTCATTGGGTCCTTCCTTCCTCTTGCCTCTAATATTTTTGTTTTCCTCTTGCTTATAATCTCAACTCTAGTTTCTTTTCTCGACTATGACATGTTCATTATATCAGTTTATGTATTTAAGGCTCTCGATCCCAAATTTTTTACTCCACTTTGATACCACTTGAAATCAACCTACTCAGATACCACTTGGCATCGACATATAGGCTTATATATCTCCTACTCATTCATTCACTGGTGTGTGCACGATAGTCATGGCCCAAGCTTATTCCTCTTTGGATAAATCAAGACTATAGGTTGGGAATGTTCCAATGAACAACACTAATTGGCACCCCTACCTCAACAATGTAGAGGACATGCATCCATGACACAATTCCCACACCACAGTGTTTTCAGAGAACTTTCCTTCATCTCCTACAGGGCTTCTGCTTGTGCCTCGATCTTTTATACACAACTAGCTCTCATTAGTTTTCCTTTGGTTCCACGATCTTCACTCTCCAACTATCACACACTCTTGGTGTTGCTAGTGTGTTTCCTTACACCCAACTCTCAGCTTTGGGATTTCCTTTGGCACCCCAGGCTCTAACTCCTTCTAACCTTATTCTCCCTTTGTTTCAGAGTGCCTCGACCTCATCATTGATCCTGAATTTACCAAAACTAATAACCTCTAGGAATTCCAACAGATGTCAACTTGACGTTATGTTGGGCTTAGCCTCCCTTCTAGGTCCCAACGTCATTATTCCAAACTACCACTATATTTATTCCTAGGAAAAAAAACACTTGATGGGAATATTCTTGTCTTCTCAGACTTGTCAACTAATGAGAACACCCAACAATCACTTCCCAAGCTCTTCATCTCAATCCTTAACATTATGCTAGAAAAGGTGGTGTCAATTTTAGTTTCCAGAGATTTATTTTGTTTGTCAGGGTCATCAACTCTACCACTCTTCAACTCTCTAACACTTATGGTTTGGTGGTATAGCAATGATTTTTATGCAATGGATGGAAAAGTATCCATCTATTAGGCATGTCAGTTGATAGGGTTGCTTGTCGCTCATCGATAGACTTTAGCCTTTAATCAATTTTCATTGGATGCAAGAAGCAAACCACTTGGAAATAAAGGATCTTGCACTTTGTTACATGCTCTCGATGGATCGAAGGCCCCTTTATTGGCCTAGCGGCTCTCAACGAAGCACTCAAAATTTCATAGGCCAAAATCTAAATTTTCCATACACTTGCGACTTAACTCCCTCTTTTTTTGGCTTTGGTCATTTGCATCATTTGATCTGCCACACTTACTTGGTATGCACAAGCATATATGGGCTCAGGGGAACTCATGCAAAGTTCCACTTAATAGTGGGGCTCGACTACCTGTACCCACTCTAATGCACTTTTCCCAAGACAAATTTCCAAGGCACAATACTCACAAGAATGATCTACCAGTTGCAACACAAATATTAAACATAATTGGAGCATAATTCATACATATTACATTAACACAAAAGATATGTACAGTATGGCCAATTTTACAATAGCCAACCCTCTCTTCTCTCAGACCTCTCTGGTCTTTATCCGTGATCCGTACTTATGCAGAAATGCAATAAAATAAAAAAATAAACATAAACAAAGAGATACAACAGGAATAAAACTTCATTTCATTAATATCAAATAACTGAAATATGCTTACAAACATAATGGAAATATACTAGCTCGAGCAATGGTAGCTTATCTCTGAGAAGAAATGTGGCAGCTACATGCCTCTAAACTGTAGTACAATTAGGCTCAAGGGAATTTTTATTATTGAACAACATGGGAAAACCCTAAAAAGCCAAAACCATAACCCCAAGAGATGGAACGTCAAGATTTTATGGGCCTCGTTGGGGTTAGTTGGGCATCCAACTTTCCGGTATCGTAACTTGGTCATATTATCTCTATTTGGTGTGTAGGATATATCATCGGAAATATCTCTCCGAGTACTATAGGATTTTCCATGGGCCCCTGCCTAAAGTTGCAGGCTTGTTGCGGACCTCAAAAAAACGTCGTTTAGGGGGTCAAAACTACTCCAGAAGTTCAAGACTCAAAAAACTGCTAAAAATAGTAAATGCTTCTATAAACAAGGAAACTGATGAAATTGACTGGAGATCTAGGTGGAATAGGTGGGTGGCAAAAATATCCACCTTGATCATTCCTCCCCCCTTAGGAAGCAATGGTCCCCATTGCGTTCAGAGCCTCCATGAGGTGAGGAAATTTCTGTTGAACCTAGTCCCTGGTGAACCACTTGCCCTCGTGATGGAGTTGGCCTACTTTGAAAACTCGATATAGTTGGATCCTCTGTTGGTATGTGTTCTTGATCTGTTTTCCATGATCCGATCAGTTGTGGCTTGTTCCATGCATTCTGGATTTAACTCCTTTGGTGTGAGTTTTTCTACAATGTTGGATGTGTCTAGTAATGGTGCAAAGTAGGGATGAAGGCGGTCCACATTGAACACGAGGTGAAAACCAATGAATGGTTGAATACTTAGCTCGAAGGGATTTTCCCCTACAACCTTGGTGATGGTGTATGGCCCATATCGGAGTGGGTGAATCTTGTGGTGGGGTCCAGTGAGGCGTTCCTTCTGCAAATGTAGCCAAACTTTGTCGCCCACCTAGAAATTGTGTTGCACCTGATGTTGATCATGTCGTTTCTTGTACTTAAAATTGGCTCTATCCAATATGTCATGGAACTGTTCGCAGATTTTCTGAATGCGCTCAATGAACTTATTTGTCTTGTCAACTTTGGACTGGACATGAGCCAAATCTTCCTGAGTAGCTGCAAATGGTATATCCACATCAATGGGACATAATGGTTGGAATCCTAAACCCACTTGAAAGGGGTTGTGGCCATTTTAGATGTGGAGAGCCCGGTTATAGTTGTGTTGGAAATAAGGGAGGATTTAATCTCGTGTGCGAGGATGCTTCGAGTCTTACATGCGAAGAATGTGTACAATCATCCTATTGACGACCTTTGTTTGGTCATCAGTTTGGGGGTGGAAAGTTGTGGACTTAGTGATTTTGGTGTCCAACATCGACCAGAGATTTGACCAAAATGTACTAAGGAACCTATTTTCCTGATCTGAGATAATGTATTTTGGGATACCAAAGTGAACCCACACTCGTTCAAACAATAGTTTAGTAGTGGCTTCTTCTATGATATTCTTCTTGCAAGCCACCATAATGGCCATCTTACAGAATCTGCCAACGACCAAAAAAATGCAGTCATTTCCATGCTTGGTAGAAGGAAGGCCTGACATGTAATCCATGGATATGGATTCCAAAGGTCGAATAGGAGTAGGAAATGGAGTATACATTCCTTGCTTCTTAATGTTTTTTTGGAAATGGTGCAGGTAGTGCAGGATCTGATGTAATTCCCAACATCATGTTGAAGGTTCGAGCGCCAATAGAAATACTTTTGTAGTACTTCCATTGTTTTCTCGGCCCCGAAATGTCCAATGAATTGACTATAGTGGGCTTCCCAAATCATCTTAGCACACTCTCTTGAAGGAACACAGAGGTGTCCCAGGTGGCATAACAGTGCATCCTAGAGGTGAAAATATGGAACTTTCTTACCTTCAAGAAGAATTTGGTATGTGCTGCAAAATTCTGGATCGCTTTTGTAAAGATGTGGGCAACCCAAAGTCTCGTGCCCACAAGAGTTGAGCACAGTGCTTAGTGCCATGATTAGAGGTCTGTTGAGGCAGTCTACAACATTATTGGTGTTTCCCTTCTTGTACTTGATGTTCAAATGGAACTGTTGCAGGTATGTGGACCATTTATGATGGTGATCATTCGATAAGTTCCCTTGTGTCTGTATGAATTGTAGGGGTTGGGGATCCATGTGGATGATCATTTCCTTCCCCAAAATGTAATGCTCCCATTGTTAGTAGGCCTACACAATGGAATACATATCTTTGTCATAGGTGGGATACTTTCGGACTGTGTCTGAAAGTGTCTCACTATGATATGTGATTGGATGCCCTTGCTGAGTAAGAATTGCCCCAATAGAGTAGTCAGAGGCATCTGTCTCGATCTCAAATGGTTCCTTCAAGTTTGGTAATGTGAGCATTGGTGTAGAGAAGAGGCGATGCTTCAACTCTGCAAACACTTTCTGTTGAGATTCAAACCAAAAGAACTTGGCTTTCTCTCATCCCTTGGTGACTTGACTCAAAGGCCAAATGATATGAGAGAACCCCAACACGAACTTGCGGTAGAAATTGAAAAGACCTAGAAATTTGCGGAGCTCTGTTAGAGTGGTTGGGGTTGGCCAATCCCGAATGACCTGGATCTTGGTTAGGTCCACATGCACTCCCCGCTCATCAATGATGTATCCCAGATATTGAACCTGGGTCATGCCAAAAGTGCATTTCTCCAAATTGGCACACAACTTGTGTTGCCATTGTACTTAGAGGACCTGTCGAATGTGGCAGAGATGCTCTTCCCAACTTTGGCTGAAGATCAAGATGTCATCCAAATACACCACCATGAATGAGTTGGTGAATGACCACAAGATGTCGTCCATTAGCCTCATTAAGGTTGCGAGGGTATTCGTCATCCCGAAAGGCATAACCAGGCATTCAAAAAGTTCCTCCTTTGATTTGAAGGAAGTCTTCCACACATCGGAGGATTCGAATGCTACCTAGTGATGTTGATTTTGGGTAGCATCAGATGTTCTCTAGATCTGAAACTTTTTAGAGGGGCTAGAACACATGAGATCTCTAAGACCCAGAAATCGTTTGGAGAAATTCCACGTGAGTGACGCAGTAGAGACTAGAGGGTCTCTGGGGTGTTAGAATTTCTCCAGTGATCTGAGGGAAATTATCTCAGGTGTTTTCGCTAAATATTCTCTGTGTTTCTGCAAATCATTCCATGTAAAGAGATTGTTGCTAAACATTAATAAATAAACCCTCATCTGTTGCACCATTTTTCCCACATTGGGTTTTTTCTGGGGACTATCGTCAAAAAACAACTGTATTGATGTGATTGATTCGTGTGCTTGTATTTCACTGTTATTTTCTATATGAACTGTTGTGATAACTGCAGTTGAATTTATTTTTATGTTTATTGAAGGGTTTTGTAAATAAATTATTGTGGAAAATAAGTAGGAGAATTAAATTAGTTAATGTAGTAGAATTTCTAGTGTGAAATTTTCACAGGTGATACCCGGACTTCAAGTCAATCTTGTTGAAATATTTGGCCCCCTTCAATTGGTCCAAAAGGTCATCAATCTGCAGGATCAGATGCCTAAGTTTGGACGGTGATCTTGTTCAACACCCGATAGTCAATACAGAGTCTCCAAGTCCCATCCTTCTTCTGCCCCAACACGATCAGGCCCCCATAGGGCGATGAACTTAGTCGGATGTGACCTTTCTGCAACATCTCCTGAATCTACCTCTTGATTTCTTCATTCTCCATAATGGAGCATCGATATATCGGTCCATTGGGTAGCAAAGCACCTACGGTTAGATCGATGGAGTGCTTGACCTGATGGTGCTCAGGTACCCCTGCGGGTGAGGTGAAGATGTCTCTGTACTCCTCCACGACCTTGTCCATCTGTTGTTTCTGTGCAGAGGAGCCCTGTCTAGAGGTCGTGGCCACAGTCTTCTTCTTTCCCTGAGGGCAGATCATAAGGAAGAAAAAATTCATATTTTGGTAGATGAGCTTACTCCATTGCTTTGTTGTGATCAAAGAGATGGTGGTAGGCGATGCTACCTCCAGTATCCTGTACAACTTATTGTCCAAAGTAACAATAAAAGTGTGTGGCCTAGCTCATACACCACATTTCACTTCCACAAGTATGGTTGGACTAATAAAACATCAAAAAATTCAAGAGGAGCAACATCACATAATACCTCATCCGTGAAAGGATTGATGTTGTAGGGAAGGAGAAACTGCTAGCTGACACGGAGATCTCGTCCTTGGTGAAGCCACCTGATGGTGTACGATTGTGGGTGTGTTGTGGTCGGCAAGCTCAGCCACTTCATGACCTTAGCTAAAATGATTTTCTTTTGGCTCCCGCTGTCGACAATGAACTGCAGCGGGGAAACCTTCACCCACATCTGGGAATGGAAGAGGCGCTCCACCTCCTTTGGATCTTCGAGTTCCTGCTTTTGGATCTTGGTGGTGGCAATGGTGGCACTGGGTTCCGCATCAATAATCTACTTCCCTTTGTCATTCCCCTTGTCGGGTTCTAACTCATAATCGAAACATGCATCTGATTCTGACACCTTTAGCTCGGCCACCAGTGACTGCTTGGCCCAACATTCACTCATGTTGTGAGTGGAGCTCTTATGGAACTAACACCACTTTCTCGTGTCGTTCTTTGGCTTCGTGGTGTTGTTCTTCACTTACGGCTTCGGCAGGTTGTCCTAGGTCGCCCTGCCTTGGATTTTTCCTTTGTTTTGCAGTTTGGGAGCACTTTTCCCTTGATTCTGATTCACAGATCCAATGTCTTGCTTCTTCTGTTTGAATTTATGCTCAATCTTGGTGGCATAACAGTATGCTACACCAAGTGAGGAGATGTCAAGGAACTCCATTTTCTCCTAGATGTATCTGTGCAGAAAACTACAGTACTTAAGCACCAAATGTTTCTCCAAATACTTGATACCAAACTTTGTACGTAGGGTATGGAATAGATTCGTTAGCTCATGCACATCTTGATCCCTTTGTTGCCACAACATAGTCGATTTTATGTACTTATCCTCATAGCTCCCCACAAGATAATGTTGTTCTTTGATGACGTATCAGAAATAATTCCAAGTAGGTGCGACCAAGAACAAGGATGATTCCCTTTCGTCCTTTTGCTCACAATAGGTTTCCTACCAGTCCTTGACATGGCTTTGAGGAGTGCAAAGGTATTTTTTTCCTGATTGGAAAATTCATGAACCGAAAAATATCCTTCTAATAGATTCAGTCATCTATCTACGACGTTTGCATCTATTTGGCCCTCAAATATGGGTATGTCAAAGTTAACTTGTACCTTAAAAGGAGTGGCGCCTTTAGAGTGGCTGTTGGACGAAGATGTGTCGTTGGTGGGTAGCCGTCGAAGGATCTGGGCAAAGTTATCCATCATCATGTTCCTCTGTTTCTCAAGGGCCTCCTCGAGCAATATTTTGATAGGATTTCCTACTCCCTCATCTTTTTTTTCTTCCGCCATGGGAGGTCATCGGGGTTTGCAAGGTTGATCTTGTAAAGGTTCAACCAGATCGATCCCTAACTCCTTATACCCTAATCTCGTTGGGGACATGCAAAGAAAGATCGAGAAAGAGCAGACTTCTCTAATACCACTGATCCGGAATTATGCAAGAATGCAATAAAATACATAAATAAACAGAAAAGCAAGGACGTATCAGGAATAAAACTTCATTTCATTAATATCAAATAACTTGAATACGCTTACAAAAATAATGGAAATAAACTAGCTCGGGCGATGGTAACTTATCTCTAAGAAGTGATGTGGCGGCTACATGCCTCTGAGCTACATTGCAATGAGGCTCAAGGGCCTTTCTATTATTGAACAACATGGGAAAACCCTAAACAACCAAAACCCTAACCCCAGGAGATGGAATGCCAAGAGTTTGTGGGCCCCGTTGGGGTTAGTTGGGTAGCCAAGTTCTCGGGGTCGTAACTTGGTCATATTATCTTCGTTTGGTGTGTACGATATATCATCAGAAATATCTCTCCTAGTACTACATGATTTGTCATAGGCCCTTGCCTATGGCTATGGGCCTGTTGTGAACCTTGAAAAAATGCCGTTTAGGGGGTCAACACTGCTTTGAAAGTTTAGGACCCGAAAAAACTGCTAAAAATAGTAAATGCTGCTATAAACAATGAAACTGATGAAACTGACTAGAGGTCTAGGTGGAATAGGTGGGTGGCCACCAATATCCACCTAGATCAATCCGCTCTTGGATACTTCTCTTCTTCTCTTACTCTATCCTATTCCCATCTCCTCTCTTTCTACTTACCAACATAACAAATTAAAATATGTAAATTACCATATGGGCTACATCTACAATTGTCCCTCTTCTAGAAGCAATACAAAATATCTCAACCTAATTATTTGGCTCTTTTACAATGTGCCACATGGCTAAGAATGCCAACTCACCAAAGCTCCCTAACAACCTAAACTACTTCTAAAACTAGGACACTTTCCCTTACATGATAAATTCATAATTTAAACAAAATTACAACAGAGGTATTTCACCCCCATGTGGAAATTTTAAGACCCCTTGGGTTTGGAAAAAAATGGACTTGGGGTTTTATGCTTCTGCATCACAACCACTTTCAAACTAAAGAGAATTAATTTCCCCAACTTGTTCACCTCTATATACTAGTCAATACCACTACCAAACAATTCGAAGATAGAATTCACGAGTTTGTGCAATTGTCTCCGTGAATATGTCTCACTTGATATGAATTCTCACTAAAATTTGTATATAATAAATTCGTCCCCACAACATTTTCTAAATGTTCTAGAACATTGGTCAGTTTCCTAGTCAATATTGGTAACCTTCTTTACTTGTACTTCCTAGACAATATTATGACCAACCATTTTTTTCTTTGAGATAGAATCAATAATTTTGCATGATTTTCTTCACCATATATTCCCTTAAACATCACTTCCCACTAAATTCTATGTAAAATGAATGATTTTCCACACATTATTTCAATAATATATTTTATATAATGAACTTAAAACAAAAATCTCCGGACCCTTTTTTTTAATCACTTCGAACTAATCAAATTCAATTTAAAATCAATGAATTTACACCACTTTCTCCTTCAATATATGTTATTGAATATTCAATATAACTTTTCGACCAAATTCCATATTGAATGATTATGTTGAATTCACACAGTTCTCGAAAAGTTTAACCTACTAATAAAATTCAAGCTGGAATGCCCATTAAACACGACTCCACTAGGTTCTTGTCATTAGAAAACGAAAGACACTATTTGTCAAATTGGTGCCGCTGGAATTCCAAAAGCATCCATAAGGCGTGCCCACAAAATCCAAAAGCATCACTTTCGTCATCTGCTTCCGCAACTTTTCCCTGACTTTGTACCATGAATACCATGATATCTGCCTTCTTTTTCAGCTGACTCTGCATTACTTTCGGCATTTTCTTCCTCAACTTTTCCGTAGGCTCTGTAGGTGCCGTGAATACAATTACTTACGGCACAACTTCTCCATGACTTTGTATCAGCGATTCGTGAATACAATGATTTCTGCTTTCTTTTCCATATTTTCTGACTTTGAATACAATGTGTTAGACTTTCAACCTACTCTGTATCTTCAATGACTCGAAAGACCTGCAACATTTATATGTATGTTTGCAACGAAGGGAACTTACAGGCAAGCCTTTGAAGTTATTAGATTTGGGATAGGAGAGAAAAATGGAGAAAGGTGTTGTGTCTATGATGATACTAGTCTGCCTTGTGCCCCTGGCAACTACAATAGCATTGGATGATGTTGATGATACTAGTTATTCCATGAAGCCATACCATTCCTTACATGTTTATAGGGACCATGGTTTATACCATGATCACCTGTATGACCACATGAGTGGTGGAAGTGCTTCTCTTCAATCCCATGATTTTGCTTTAAAGGAAGATGAAAGCAATGTAGAGCAACCTGAATTCACATCATCATCCATGGACGCTGACGATACAAGGGATGTAGCGGCACTTTTGTCCTTCAAAAATGCCCTCACACCGGATCCGAATAGATCGTTGCTCAACTGGACGGCCAAAAACTCCCACAACATCTGCTCCTGGAATGGCATTTTCTGCAGAAGGCACACTAAACGAGTGATTGCCATAATACTTCCTAGGTTGGGATTGCGAGGTCACATCTCACCATCTCTTGGTAACCTCTCGTTCTTAGGTACTCTGAATCTTTCTCAGAATAATTTGACAGGAAGAATTCCAACGGAGTTTGGGCAGTTAAAGGCGCTCGGAGTACTCGACCTCAGCTATAATTTGCTCAGTGGTTATATTCCAATAACGCTGTGTAATTGTAATTGCAATCTATCCGACTTTCAATAAACAGCTTGATAGGGAGTATACCAACAGAATTCGGTCGTCTAGTCCAGTTGGAACAGCTCCGCTTGACAAACAATAATCTTACTGGAAATATTCCAACTTCTCTGAGCAACTGCACTTCTCTCCGGGTGTTGTCCGTTGGAGACAACAATCTCAGTGGGTCAATCCCTTCAGTTTTGGGTTTGCTCAAAAAATTATCTCTTCTATATTTGGCCGGCAACACAGTAAGTGGAACTATTCCAACTTCTCTGAGCAACTGCACTTCTCTCCAAGAGTTGTCCATGGCACACAACAATCTCACTGGTCGAATCCCTTCAGTTTTGGGTCAGATCAGAAATTTATCTGTTCTCTACTTTGAAGGCAATTCACTAAGTGGTCACATCCCTCCAGATCTTGGTAATTGTACTCAGCTATGGTACATTGCTTTTTCTCACAACAACTTGAGTGGAAGAATACCAGCTGAACTGGGCTTGCTGCAAAATTTACAGTACCTGTATCTACAATCAAACAAGTTGGAAAGCACCATTCCTCCGTCTCTAGGAAACTGCTCTTCTCTTGGAATTTTATTTTTGGGAGACAATTGGGCATTATCAGGTAAAATCCCACCTCAATTTGGTCATTTGAAAAAGCTGGCTCAACTATCGATTTATGGCCCAGGTAATATTTCAGGTTCTATCCCTTCCGAAATAGGAAACTGCAGCAATCTTGTATGGTTGGATTTAGGGGAGAACAAAATTCAAGGCGCCCTGTTTACAGGTTTATTTGGACTTCCCCTCTCTACACTAAATCTGGCTGAAAATAGCATGATGGGTAGCATACCTGAAGCTATTGGCAATTTGAGTAGGCTCACCTACTTAAATCTTGCACAAAATAACTTCACTGATAGCATACCTGAATCTATTGCAAAATTGAGAGAGTTGGCCTTCTTAAATTTAGGGGAAAACAGCCTAACTGGCAAAATCCCTGAGGGCATTGCCACTTTGAACAACCTTGAACAGCTTTTTCTAAATAACAATTATTTCATATCTACAATTCCAAAAGGCATAGGAAAGCTTCATTCTCTTACAAAATTATTTTTGCATTCAAACTATATTTCTGGGAGCATTCCTGAAAGTATTGGCCAATGTGTGGGATTAGAACAGTTAGATTTGTCCAAAAACAAGTTGAATGGAAATATTCCTCCATCTCTAGGCAATTGTAAATCCATGAGAAATTTATTACTTCAGCAGAACAACTTGTCAGGAATAATACCACCAACTTTAAGTAAATGCGCTACTTTACAAAGGTTGGAGGTGTCCAAGAACAATCTCAGTGGAAAACTAGAAATAGGATTTCCAGTTTCCATTCAAATTCTCTCTGCTTATGAAAATAATTTCATTGGGACTCTGCCTGCTTCTTTGGCCCATTGTACTCAGCTTCAACTACTAGATTTAAGCAAAAATAAATTAACAGGTCAGCTACCTAGCTACCTTGTAACTTTCTATAAATTGAGAGTTTTAAGTGTTGGTTATAATAAACTTTGCGGTGGTATTCCTTCCAACATCACAAATCTGGTCAAATTACAAGTGTTGGATTTGTCCAACAATAAAATTAGTGGAAGCATACCATCCAATCTAGAGAGACTTGAGGGATTCAAAACCCTTGGGTCTTCTGAACTCAGTAGTAATACATTGTATGAGGATCTTGAAATTGTTATCAAGAGATTTGAGGATACTATAACATATGTGTTGGCTACAAATACGATATTGGATTTGTCTAGCAATAATCTTACGGGAGAAATACCTCCAAGCATAGGAAATTTGAGTAGCTTGAGGTTGTTGAATTTATCAAATAACCATTTAGATGGGAAAATACCTGCATCTCTTGGTGACATATCTACTTTGGAACAATTAGACTTGGGGAAAAATAATTTGAATGAAGACATTCCTCAAGAGCTCTCTCATCTAACCATGCTAGCATATTTGGATGTTTCATCTAATGTACTTTGTGGAAAAATCCCGTTAGGAACACAGTTTTCCACTTTCAATGCTACTTCATTTCAAAGAAACAAGTGTTTATGTGGTTTTCCTTTACCAACATGTATGGAAGGAAATAAACAGCCTCTGAAAAGCACAAGCACAGTAGGAAGGGTTAGCCAAAGATGGTCCAGTCATGTGAAGGAGCATATCTCATTGATTGCATTGAAGTTCGGCATAGGAATTGGGTCATGTCTTCAGAGACATAACCAGTTATGTAAAAATTTCTTAAATTATATGCGGTGATTCATTCTGTATATTGTTACATGTTAATGTGTAAGATGAAGAAAAAGATAATTGTTTGCCATACGCTGGTCTGCCAAATTGAAAATGTCTGGATGCAATTTTACTATATTGTTAACTCATCGTTGATATTCGATTCTCCGATGTCAGGTTACTGCTCTGTGGTAAGACTTTGACAAAATATATAAATTTCAAGAATTAAAAAAAAAATTAATGTTATACCCTGAACTTGTTTGTTTGAATTTCTGCCTTCTATTTTCTAATCAAGGAAGACGCAATTCCCTGGATTAAGTTATACTTCAATTGAAATTATATATTTTTCCTTATCAAACCTTCGCTTCTGTACTCACTTCTACACTGATTCTGCACGCACTCCTACCCAGACTGCCCCAGGCTGCTCCCCTGGAGAATCAGCTAGCTACATATCACAGTGCACTAAAATATGAATGGGTTATAGATATTATAAGAGCATTGATAAATATGTTATCGTTCTCTTGAATTATTTTATAATTATTTGGAATATGAATTTGCCAATGCCCAAGGACTGGAATTCCCATTTTCTAGTTGCAAATTCCACTATAAAGCACTGTTCATGATTAAAGAACCGTTGCCCAATGTTCAGATGAAAACAAAAGTTCAAAATCATT
The DNA here is from genome assembly GCA_034641835.2 of Pinus albicaulis. NCBI lineage: Eukaryota > Viridiplantae > Streptophyta > Pinopsida > Pinales > Pinaceae > Pinus > Pinus albicaulis. Next base: position 816,443,769 of record CM076571.1, read on the forward strand.
GTAAACGTTCCTTTTGTAATTTAATTCTTTGTAATTACTATAACAGAAGTGTTTGGTGGGAAGATTGCAAATTATGATTGGTTAAAATTTTGCACTTCACAAAGAATGTTTATATTAAATGATAATTAATTGTAATATTAATATTTTCTATAGTTTTAAGGATTAATCATGGGTACGAGATTGTAAATTATGATATGAAAAAGTTTTACCATACTTATATGAAATTACAATCCATTGTAATATTTTTATTTTTTAATTATAGATTAGTGTTTTATTATTGGAATATTGTGTAGAGTTAATTTTTAAATTTAATATATATATATATATATATATATATATATATATATATATATTTTCTTTTTTCTTTTTTCTTTTTTTATTCTAAATAAAAAGAAATTCTCATGTGAGTCTAGTTATTTTACAATTTTATTGCAAACTCTTTATTCCATACAATTGCATAATTAATACCATTAATAATTGAAATTGAATATAATATGTATGTACAATATTTTCATGAATTGTTTATTTATATTTTGATTACCTGTATAATTGATATGATATTATCATTTAGTTATTCATTATATAAATATATTTAATATATAATATATGGAGAATTAATCATTATAAGATTATATGGAGAATATATGATAAAATTTGAAAAAAAATTGAGGAGAGGACAATGGTGTTTGCTCGGAGCATTACGGCTTCGACCACCAGAAGCAATTATGGCATCTTGTCATCTGCAGCTTATGGTTATGCGTCCGAGTGAGGAAGTCGACGATTGATGTCAATCGAGGAAGAAAATTTATGTATCAAGTGTCGATGCCAATTAATGAAGAAAAGTTTTGTATCAACCAAGATCAAGGTTGTTGGCAGGTTTTGGTGTATGTGGGAGAGGTATGGTCGCAGTCCTCACAATTTGGGTTTTTTTCATTGCCCACCGATGGCAGATCCACGGGATTTGATGGAAAAATATGCATCAGCAAGGTGTTGTTTGATGATGGCATGTGAGAAATATTAGCAAATCCAGAGGAAGTGAACAAGAAAAAAAACTATAGCCTCATTTTCACATGTTGGTTGTTCTTGTAGAGCATCGAGTGGCGGCATCTATGGGCACGAGCAAGGCCTATCATGTTGCAATGCCTAGCCATTAGGTTTTGTTGTATCATCAACCTGGACTTCTCTCAAATGATTCCTAGGTCCTTTTACCCGAGGGTTTTTGACCCCCCTCAATAACCCCACTTCGGATATGGACAAAAGACAGATAGAGCCAGAAAAAGGATCAAAACCATATTGTCACTAAAAACACTAACAAGAAAACCTCCCTATTATGGATTTGGGAGTAAGATCTAGTGGAAACTTTGAAACAACACATTGAGAATAGACTGGTCATCCCTGCAATTCATCAATGTTCGTTATTCGAAGGGAAATTGCTTCAAGACTCCTCTCAAATGAAGGATTATGGCATCATGCAAAAATCTACCATTATTTTGAATTTGAGGGTATGTGGTGAGTCGAAGGTGTCCCGAGATCCAGAAACTTGGGTGGATCTGTCTCCTATAAGTATGCAATGCAAGGGAAGGGCTCCAAACCCGTGGATCTACCTCACATCATCCTAGGACATTATAATTTAAAAATAAATGAAATAAGAGCCTGCCAAGGAGGTTAATCTACCATAGGTAACCCAACTTTTTTCTACTCTCCAATCTAGGGTTGTGATATGCAGGTTCAATGGTTTTTGCCCAAATCTAAGGCTTTACATCAATGGGTCTTCACAACCTGGACCCCAAACTAGGATATTTACTTATGTTCCAAGGGTTTCTTTATAGTGCAATTTGATACCCAAGAATATTTGGAGAAAGCATTGAATGAGGGGCAATGGATTGGGGGAAGCACAAGGATCTTCATCACACCCTAGTTCGCATATTTTGATGCCACAACTATGGTAGTCTCAATAATGCTGGTATGGGTGAGACTACCAAACCTCCCCCTTCATTTTTGGCGCCACAAGGTCCTAAAGGGAATCGAGAACACCCTCAGATCAATTAAAAGCATGGACCTTGAAAGAATAGAGCAAGGCCTTTTCACCTTTTCCAGAATATTTGTTGAAATAGGCCTTACCAAAGGTCTCCCAGATCACATTCAGCTGAAACAACGAAGCGTCCAATGGACCCATTTGTTGGATTATGAAAATACAACATTCAAATGTAGTATTTTCTACCAAACTGGACACCTGTAGAACACATGCCTGCGAGAAAAAAAGATACCAAAAAATAAAAAGGGGTAGACTAGGAAAACAAAATGATGGAAACCTTTATATCCCTACCTGTCTTAAGAGGAAGAAGAAGAAACCACAGATATCCCCACAAACCAAGCAGAAGGGGGTATTTCATATTAGAAAGACAACACAAGCCACACATAGAAGGGTGTTGAATTAGAAGAGATCCAAGCACCATAACAACAACAAAATGAGGTCTCCAAAGAAAACGAGACAAGAGGTATAAAGAGAGCTCGAAGTCAAAAAAAAGAAATGTCACACAAACTTCAGGAAATGAATTTAAAATGGTCCTAGATGACCCCAATTTAGGAGGTTGGTAGAAGGTTCAGAAAGAAAATCAAAAAGAAGAAGAAGAAGAAGTTAAGTGATAATTATCACACTTAACTTTAAAATTGTTATGTAATGTTTTAAAGCTCTTTTTTTTTCTTATTGCTCATAAGTCTTATCTTACCAAATGCTTTTAGCATATACATAAGTTGAATAAAATTATGATTTTTTTTCCTTGGAGAAGAACTTAATTCAAATCATAAAATAAGTAGTAGAATGCAAATAAACATTCTATACAATAATAGATTCAAACACTTATCAAAATTCATGAGTTTTACCATGGATTAAATACATTGATAAATATTAGTATGTGTTAATATGGATATGACATAATGTGAGGGTTTATTTATATGAATGAAGGCTAGGAGCATGTTGTTAATGAGGAGCCAAAGGAGCCATTCGAAATATCATTAATTTTCCCAACCCATGAAGAACTATTCACAATCTAGGATAGGAATGGATGCCTTTGGGATTCTCCTTTAATTGTTATTAATAAACTAGGGTCTTATTAGGACCTCAAAGTGATGGGAGTCTATTAAAGAGGAAGGCACAATGGAACTTCCTTCGTCCCACATAGATAATGTTCTAACAAATAAGAATCATACTCAAAGTATATGAGAGAAAAAATTGGTGAACTCTATAGTCTTTGTCAAAGATAGCAGTCAAGTTAGTAGTACGAAGGGCATCTTCAAACAGATCAAATAATGCAATGGTGGCACTATCAATCTAAAAAAATGCAATGTTAGTTCTTCACTTATGGTAGCTAAAATTTTTAAAAATCGTGATAGAAGAGATAAGTTTGGGACCTGTATGGAAGGTAAGTTTGAAGGGTTTCTACAAATGACTTTTGAACAACTCCTCCAATATAAGAATATCAGTGGTTTTAAGGACTATATGGTATTGAGGGAGCTTCAATTAAAGGTAGGAAATTATTCTTTATGGGGATTTTTTAGGTGAAGAGAGGGTTAAAGGGCAAGCCAATGAACCAATGATTTGTCCAGTAGAAATGAAGAGGGGGTCTATCAAATTGGAAGAAAGGATTAAGTTGGTACTCGGTGAGGAAATAATCATGGATTGGATCCTCCTCATGTAGGAGAGAGAGGTGGTTGATATTTTCCTTTATATACCTGTAACAACCCTATATTAAACTTTCATGTAATAAAGTTGATAAATGCAAAATAATACCAAGGTCAAGGGACACTTATTCCAAGCTGAATGTTGGGAAAAATATCCTAGTGGGCATAACTTGTTTTGTTTATGGATAAGGGAAATTGGCAAAGGAAATGGCAAAGGCTTTGGAAAGGCAAAGTGGCATTTATTGGCATTTATTTATGAAAATAGGAGAACAGGGAGGTGAAAGGTCATAGGTTGCATGTGAGGAGGAATTTGAAGAAAAATGAAGAAATTAGAGGCATGAATGATAAAAAACATCATAGCAGCAATTGGTAGCCTTATGTGAGTTAATTTCTGGAATTACTCTCAGATAGGAGCAGAGCACCAAGAGGAGAAGGAAAGAAAGAAAGGTAAGGAAGGACAAGGAAAGCAAAGGAAGGACAAGGAAGGCAAAAGAAAGCAAGGATCAAGCAAGGAAAGGTTGGATCAAGCAGCTTAAGTGGGAAAAATTGAAGGTAATAGGTTGCATATATGATTTCCTAGTTGGTTTTGGCATGCATGGTATATGCATGTGTGTATTTGGTTTCTTTCTTGTTGGTGGTGTTGGCGTTGGAACCATCACTTGGACTGCAGCAAGCGCTTGACCAGACACATCTTAAACTATAAAGAAATTTGATTATTTGTTTTATGAGATTGGTAGGTGGTAAAAACTCTGATTTAATGAAAAGAGATTTCAGTCAAATCCACAGGTATACTAATGAGGGTATTGTAACTTGATGTGGTAGCAGGGTACAAGTTTGTAGTCTATGAGGAGAGGAAATTGTAAGATGAGAGAAGAATCAGTAGGTCTGTAAAACAAAAATCTACTGCATTTAGTAGAAATTCACAAAAGCAACAATTTGACAATATTCCATTGAGAGAAAGCTATTTCTAGTCTGACAATATTCTCACTGAAATATCATGAAGAATAACTATCATAAGTGATTCTCTTCCACTGTTCTAACATATATTTTATTAGGAATGCTCACTGTGTGAGACAAACAAAGCTGATAAAACACATAACATGCTTAAGAGACTAATAAAAACAAATAAAAATATGATGATTTGCAAACTGGAACTGGAAGAAAGGAGATATGGAAACACAAGTAAAGTAGACAATACACACATAAAATTGGTAATAAGTCCTCAGTAGTAACATTCCATTTCATTCACAAAAAATATTACAGATCATATAAGTCAAAATTCTATAACCACCAACCTTGACTTCATATCAGTTTGGCATATATATACAAAATATGATATTTTCATCTTCCATAGAAAAAGGTAAATCTATTTCAAAAGTCATTACAACCTCGTGCAAGAGGTGAGGTTATCCCTTAATCTTAATTACAAAGTGCTACATTAAAAACAAGATAAACATCATGAAGGCATCATGAATGCCATCACTCTGAAATGATTGTGTGAGGTGGCAGCCTATTTGAAGACCACTCTTTTGTTTTAGTGCAACCAATCTTCAGAAAAAAGTGCAAAAACGATGGGAATGACATGTGGTTGTCTCCTATTAAATGTGCAAAACAAAAACATGATATTTTGGAGAAGGCTGGATATAAGACACCTATAAGCATCCATTGCAACTGAATAACCTCTCCACTTCATCTGTTTAATGTCACCATCATGATTCAAAACAAAAAGTATCCCATTTCCATCACATGCTGATATTTCAAAATAATTGCTACCTTCGCAAAAAAAAGGTAGCAATATCTGGAAAACATGGAACATTTACCCAAAAAGTTTTCTCCAAGTCAGCCATGTTATTCATTCATCAAAGGTACAGAATAGAAGCAAAGATTCTTATGGCTTCTGCTTTAGTTACCCTTTTATTAGACCTCTTTTTCTGTGCTTAGCTCTTTGACTGAGATTTCTTCTTCCTTTCAATTTTTTCTTCTGGGCTTTCTTCAATGTTGATAATTTCATCCCTTAGTTTAGGATTGGAAATCAACTTGTTGTTTAGCCTGCGTTTGTTTCCTGGTCTAGTATGAGGTCTTTTGACATAGGGATTAGGGATGAATTTGGACCTCTTTCCTCCATGTAAAAATTTACTAGACTCTGCCTCCTCATCTTCTAAATTTGTGTAATCAGGATCACTATTGTCTTTAAATGAGGAATAGGAATGTATCTCTTATTTCTTCCTCTTCTTGATCGAATAACAGATGGAGGATACTAATTTAGCCAAGGTAGGCTCTGCTTCTATTGTAGGCTCTGTGATTTTCGGTTTGCCTTTCTTGAGAGAAAGAAAAACTTGTGAGAGGGTGGACTCAGTGAGAGGTGTGAAACTGTTTGGCTACACTTGATGAGATGACTCAAGAATCTGGCTTGAAATTTTCATACCAAGGTTGACTTCCACTAGTGAGAAAATAGGCTTAGGTGGAAGAAGACTAGGGTTGACTTCCACTGGTTCTTCTGCCATGAAAATTTTATTCTTAGGCTCGCTTCATGAAGAGGAGGCGATTTGTTCTTTATTCTTTGTCATAGGCTTCTTAGGAGAAGATGGTGAACTATGTGATATAGGGGCAGCACTAGTTTACTCATGGATGTCTTTCTTCTTTGGCCTCCCTACCTTTCTTCTAGAATTATTACTACCAAACCCTTCCTTTCTTAAAAACATATCCCAAGTAATTTTCTTCTTTCTGAGATGATAGACAACTAAAATTTTAATCAGCCCTCTGTGATACAAATTATGCAAGGAGTAGTTTGGAATTTTCTGTAGCTTGAGGGACATTTTAAGCAGAGAATTATACAGAAAATTGGGTAGGTTTAGAGGTTTCTCTCTTGAAATTTGGATCAGGAATCTCAACTGATAATGATGAACAAAAGAAAACCTTCCTTCACATGTGATGTGTTATTTTCCAGCCTCCATGATTTGGGCTCCGATCAAACATGCTCTTCTACAAGGTGATGTTAAGGTGTCAAGGTCAAATTTTGTCATTTCAGTGAGCCTTCAAGCAAAATTTGGTCACTAGGTATTAGGTCTAGGGTTTGTTTTCACTCTTTTCAAAGTTGTCCAAATGTCGGTCCATGTCACCATTCAGCTGAGTGTACCATCATTCAGAGGGTTGTCATCATCATTTCAAGTTCTAATGGGTCATTTTACACCTTGTTCATGCTTCAGTTGTGCCTAGGTAAGGTTCATTTCCCTCTCCTAGGGTTTTGAAGGTAATTTCTCTTGGATGGTCAAATAATCAGGAAAACTTGTATCATGATGTTCATAAACCTTCCCTTATCCTTAATGTACATTATTAAACACTTTCCATCACTGAGATCCCCCAAATTCCTCATTTTTGCACAAACCCTAGTTTCTTACTACAACTTGGCAATTTTCTAGGCTAGGCCTGTGTTTTTCCCTTTTGGACCCCTCCCTCTCACTCAATATCTGAAATTCCACTTTCCCCTGCTTCCTAACATCCCTCCCTACTTCCAAAAATTTTCTCAAGAATTTAGAAGCCCCTTTTCCCCTTCATTTCGCTTCATTTCGACAAATCCCTTGTTCCACACATCAGGATAGGTTTCACTAAAATGATGTTTCTGAGCAATAAAATATGAATTTTGGAAAACTGAGAGAGGTTTTTGTCCAAAATAGGACAAGGACGAAAAAATCATTCACTTTTTACACAGGTGTCATGGTATTAGAGAAATGTCAAAAATACCGTTGCCTCAGGAGAATTGATGCACCTCTGAAATGACCTTGGGAAAATCAAGATTTCTCCTAGCTTGGTTGGCCAAATGACTTTCTTGATGAGTCAAATTATAACTAGACAAAAATATCTTTCCAATTAGCTATCATGAGCTCAATTTGGAGTTGAGGAAGACCTTCAAACATTCACTGCAACAGCACTCTACCTTGAGGCAGCCTCATTCTGCTCATTTTGACCAGTTTTGGAAGATTTGATTTTTGACAAGGAAAATGAACTCCAAATTTAAATATTATGGTTGGGTTGGAAATTATACTCAATAATATTTCCAACTAGCTATCCTGCGCCCCATTTTGACACCGGGAAAGCCTCCAAAAGCCTCCTGCAAAAGTGAGCTACGCATTGAGCTTGGTGAGCGGCGCATTGAGCTCAAACACAAAAAAAATTTCCATTCCTCTCCAACATAAAATTTGCTAGGTTTCTCCGTGTTTGAGTAAGTCAAATTCAATCCTCTATTTCTCATAACTCATGCTTGGTGTTGATCATGAGTTTGATTATGAAGATTTGAGTGCAAAACTAAACCCTACTATCTTGTTGAGAAGTGCCTCCTTAGGGTTTTGCAACTTGTTTTGGTGTCAATCATCCCACCTCCCCACCTTGTTTTTTCCATCTCCAATCACTGTTATATCATCACTACACCATGCCATCTATCCCTGAAAAAATAGACAAGATTCATCATTCAGCCAAAAATCAAAGTGGAAACGAAAAAACAGAGTTATGTGAGAGTGCCAAAGTTTCAAACATTGCAAAAGTGGGTGTGCCTAAATAAAAAATCAAAATCCCTGTCATAAGAGATATGTTTGTGTTACAATAATCCAATTACATGCCAAGAGACATCAGTGAAACCAAGACAAATCATGGAAGAGTGAATAAATCACGTTGAAGGCCGAAAATGTGTTGCAGTTGCAGAGAGCGGCGCAGCGCACATGGCGTGCGCGGCGCATTGGGCAGTTTTCCGCAATGTAAAAATACACTGGTGCGGCGCACATGGTGTGCGCGGTGCACAGAACCAAACTCAAATTTTTTTCATTTGTTTTAAAAAAAATCCAATCCACTTGGTTCTTCTCGCTCCAAGAAGTTTATGAAATTGCCATTAACATGTTTGGTGCTCATTGAAGTGGATTAAGAGAGTTTGTGATGTCAAATTGCAAACCCTATTACTTTGTTTAAAGCTGCTCTTTAGGGTTTTGAATTGGAGTTTTAAAATTGGTTTTTGGTGCAAAAATTATTCAACTTTATTTCCCTATCGGTTGTTCCTTTCCCATCAGTGTTATATTATCATTATAGCCTATTTTTTATTTCCTTTTACATCTCTAAGAGGCATTCACTCCTAAAACCCTATTCCCTCATATCCCAAGTTACTCATTCCTAAGTCCCATTACCCCTATCCCTGAATCCTTTCATTCCCTTTTCTTATCCCTTTCCCTATCATTTACAAAAAGTCCCCAAACCCCACATTCCCCAAACATAATCAAGTGAATGTCTTCACATTATAAACTTCACTTGGTTGGAACATATTTTTCCCACAGTCCATTATACTCACTGTCCCTATTTACCACAGTTCCTTCCTATACAGTCCCTTCCTATTGGGCATATTTTGGCAATTGAAACAAGGCACCAATTTGTCAACAAACCAAACATACACTTGGCATATACCTTGCAACACCATGACGGACACCGACACATCCTATGAACAAGACAGTGATTCTGACACTGAACTGCATGCACCAGGAGGGCACTTAAACGGAAAAAAAGGGAGGATAGACTCCGAATCTTGGCCGAAGCTTCTTTGGCTGAGCATGATACTTGATGATAGACCTTCAGTCCAAGTTTCAAGGAATTTGGAGAAAATTTTGTCAATTTTGTTTTTTTGGTCACAAAACAGATTTTCCTGCCCGACGCGTCGCGCCACCTTGCGCGCGCTTACGTTTGAGAGATCTTCTGGAGGAAAAATTTACATTTTTGGATTTTTTATGAAACTTTATGCATGCTCAGGAATTTCCTAAGGATTTCATCAAGTTCTGGGTGGTTTAAAGGGTCAAAAACACCTTGAAAATGGCCTTTCTGCCACCTTTTGCACACACAGGAACTAGTCTTGGGCGATTGCAGGTTTGGAGGGGTAAATGACATCCAAATCTAGAAATTCCACTTGGGTTGGATAGTAGACAGATAGGGATTTCCAACAAGCTATCATGAGCTCAATTTTGACTTCAGGAAGTGCCTCAAAATCAGCTCCAAAGTGGCGCGATGCATTGAGTTTTTGGGCACGGCGCATAGAGGACTTTTGCCTATTTTTCACCCTTCAGCTCAGAATTTCGCCCAGTTTTGACTAGTTTTACATTTTGATGTAAATATTGATCTATATTGATGTAATTTGATGACTATTATGTAATTTTGGCACATATTTACTTGTTCTAGAGGATTCATTCACTAAAAAGTGAAAATTAAATGAATGAATCAGTTTCCTACCATATAGAGGCAAGTTGTTTGATTGCCTAGATTTCAGTTCCTAGTTTAGAATTGGTTGAAACAGCTCCTAGGAGGATGAGCTCGACCCCTAGAGGCATGGGAAGGGGTTAGACTTGTCTATATATTGTATTTTCTGAGACATTTTCAGGGTTGGACTCTTGGGAAAAGTTTGGCACCTCATTGTATATTCATTTCAGCTTTTTGGCAAAGGAAAGACCAGAGTTTTGCAGCACTTGTTGGGATCCTTGTGGCTCTGAGTTTTGATGATGTTTTTCTCCATGTATCTGTAAGTTTCATTAATGTTTTATGTATGCCATTTCCCTTCTCTTTGCTTCCGAAATTAAACAAATGAGTAACTAAGGTAGAATTCATTAGTTTGCTGGTGCTCTGCCTTAAAATTTTGTTTAGTTTTATATGTTTTCCTCCGTTTAAAGAGGATCCTTGCACCTTCTTGCCCTCTTTAGCTCCTCAACAGTCTTTCTATCCATTCATTGAATCTCAGACATCAAAGCCATTGCCTTCCCTACCCCAACTCGAACTCTGCAAGAAATTGGCCTCATCCCCAAGCCCAAAATTTCCTTTCCCTTTTTTCCAACAAAAAACCCCTAAAAATCATTCTAAACTCCTTGATTAATATACCTAGCCTAAAATTAGCACTCATTTCAGTCATCTCAAGGCCTATTGATACATTTTTCCTGAGATTGACCCGGAGAGAGCCCTCTCCTGTTCTGGTAGGGCTAGCTACCAGACTGAGCGTGGTTTGGTGTTACCCTGAATCCCGCCTTCCTTCAGCCTAAGGTGGATTTGGGCTATAACATAGTGGCGACCATACTGGGGAAAAAATGGTTTTCTTGTTAGTGTTATTTTTTTTATAAGCTACAGACGGAGCCTGAAGTTAGCCAGGTAGCCTTCGAAACACTCTTGCTTTGCATTAGCAAAAGTAGATAAATGCTGCTTCAGTCAATCTCCGGTCTAGTTTGTAAACGTAACATCTGACTTGCAAATTACCCCAGTATATGTATCAAGTTAGATCTGATGGTTGATGGTGGACAACGATCAGACACCGCAAAGCTGAAATCATTCACCTGGCGATTCTAAATCAGTTTCGAGATCAGATCCAAGGACTCCAATGGAGGATGAACCTGACCAGCAGAAACATGAAAGGACAATATGCAAAGATCATGTATTCAAGTTGGAATTTCATCCAAGACATTTTGTTCTTTGTCATAAATTATTTCTTCTCTTTTCTCGAGAATATCAAGAAGGCTTTGCAAAGTATATTGTATTTGAGAAAAGATCCTCGGCCTGCATTTGATTCCTTCCCTTTGAAGATTGTGAATACCAAAGATTTGCATGCTTTTGAGCTTGATCAAGACCTTTCTTCCGAATCTTGTGATGACCATCTTCAAAATGATGAACCTCAAGAGACCAAGACTGATTCTGCAGCATTTGTACATACCCCTATACCTTGTAAAATTCCAGATCGATACAAGCCTCTGATTTTACCTCCTATATCCCATGCTTTCCCTAAAAATCATGACCTATATCTACCAAGATTTGATGGTGAACACGACAACATCACTGCTGAGAGACATGTTCTGAATTTTGAGTCTTTTCTTGACCTTTTTGAAGTTGATGAAGAGGATGTCAGTATTAGGATTTTTGCTCTTTCTTTTCAAGGCCAAGTGAAGAGTTGGTTCAAAACCTTGCCTGATGCGAGCATCTCAGATTTCCAGCAGTTCGTCGAAGTTTTCCTTGACAGGTGGGTGATCGGACAGAATCCTTTCCTTATTTTAGACGAGTATGCCTAGCTGAAAAGACAGCCAGGGGAGACAGTATAACCGTTTTCTGCTAGATTCAATCGAGTCTATTATTCGATACCTGTCGATATAAGACCTCCTCCTAGATCTGCTCTCTTACATTACCCAGGTGCTTTTGATCCGGAAATGGAGTTTCATCCGAGAGAAAGGAATATTGCAACACTTGTAGAGATGCAGAACAGTGCAGTAAATGTAGAGGCTCATTTGCTGATCCGAAGGGCAAGGTTGAAGGAAGAAGAGATGAAAAACATAGATCCGGAGAAATCGACATCTTTAGAGGTAAAGCTTGACATGTTGGTAAGTGCAGTAGAAGAGATGATGCAAAAGAACACCACAAGGAATGAGTATAATGTTCAAGCCCATGACTTGCTGATTGAAGAAGAACAAGTTGCTGATCCAAAACATTTTGTTTCTTATCCCAGTTGTCATAGTGATTGCTTTATAGATCATCTTGAAGAAGAGAGAGTTGTTGATATGACATGTATGCTTGATGATGTGTTTTATACTGATGATTTGCCTCAGTTTGATCAGTATGATGATGATTATGTTCTCCAAACATAAGCTAATCTTGCAGACAAATCAGCAGCTAGTTTGTGGAAGGAGGAAGTTCACTTTCAGCAGCTCGAGTACAGTGATCAACCGATGCATATCAGCTATGACAATGATGAGGAAAGTGCAACAAATTTTGAAGTAAGTGAAGGATCTTTGCCTTTTTGTTTTGATTCGTTTCAGTTCATCAGAGACAACTTCCATGCTATCAGAAATCAACTATCGACAAGTCTTGATCTGGACCATCTTGAGGGCAATGAAAACCTTGTTCAAGATTTCTCATATTCAGATTTGCAGCACCCAAATGCCATTGATTGTCAAGTTGCAGATGAAGCCATGGAAGCTGGCACATATGATCAAATGATACAATATGATTCCATACCTTTCTGTTTTGAATCATTTCAGTTTTTTAAGGGTAAATTGCATAGTAAATCTTCAAATGAGCAACTTGTAGAAAATCATGTAATCTCATCAGAAACAATAGAAAATGGGTTGCAGCAGTCTTTTCAAGTTTTTCACGATCCAATAGCTGATGTGTTGGATGATGTTTGCAGTCAAAGTCCTTCTCCATTGACTATATGTAAGCTTGAAATGTGTGCTGATATAAACTTGATCCGGCAGCCAGTCTCTTTGTCATTTTTAGCAGGAGTCTCTTCACAAAGCCCAAAACAAAGTTTGCATTCATGGTATGAGGAGAAGAGAAGTAATCCATTGGATGAGCTAAGTCCCAGTGTGCATGAACTTCAAGATCCTTATGCAATGTTTTTGGAGGCAGATAGAGAATCCATAGTATTCAACAGATCTGTTCACAAGTTTTCATGGGAGTTTCCTTTCAGTAGTTCTCTCTTGTTGTTCATAAGCGAGCACTTGCGGAGAAATCAAACAGCAGCCAGAATTCTTACATGGTTGCATTGGTTGTTTCATTTCACTTGATCAGGTGATGAATGGAACAATTAGAGTAGGTTGTATTGAATAAGCTCTACTTTGAGCATCTTTTCCAGTTTGTCAGTTGTGTTTAAGTATCGAGTTAGTTTTTAGTTGAGTGAGAGTCAGTTTGTGTCACCAAGTCATCAGTTTTCAGTCATGCATTTCAGCTTGAGTTTTTGACTCCATTGCCCAATGGATGAAGGCACTGTCTGCTTTCCAAAGATCTGTAGTTCTTGGCACCTCCAAGGAGCTACCATCCCCATTGGAGCCAATGTTAGTGTCAGCCTTTGCAGCCTTCCTCCAGTGATCAAACTTGCTCTTACAAAGTGATTTTAAGATGTCAAGGTCAAATTTTGTCATTTCAGTGAGTCTTCAAGCAAAATTTGGTCACTAGGCATTAGGTCTAGGGTTTGCTTTTACTCCTGTCAAAGTTGTCCAAATGTCGGTCCATGTCACCATTCAGCCGAGTGTACCATCATTCAGAGGGTTTTCATCATCATGTCAAGTTCCATTGGGTCATTTTACAGCTTGTTCATGCTTCAGTTGTGCCTAGGTAAGGTCCATTTCCCTCTCCTAGGGTTTTGGAGGTAATTTCTCTTGGATGGTCAAATCATTAGAAAAAATTGTATCCTGATGTTCATACACCTTCTCCTATCATTAATGTACCTTATTAAACACTTCCCATCACTGAGATCCCCCAAATTCCTCATTTTTGCACAAACCCTAGTTTCTTGCCACAACTTGGCAATTTTCTAGGCTAGGCCTGTGTTTTTCCCTTTTGGACCCCTTCCCCTCACTCAATCTCTGAGATTCCACTTTCCCCTACTTTCTAACATCCCTCCCTACTTCCCAAAATTTCCCCAAGAATTTAGAAGCCCCTTATCCCCTTCATTTCGCTTCATTTCGACAAAATCCCTTGTTTCACACATCGGGATAAGTTTCACTCAAAAGATGTTTCAGAGAAATAAAAGATGAATTTGGGAAAACTGAGAGAGGTTTTTGTCCACAACATGCCAAGGAAGAAAACCCTCCTTCACTTTTTACACAGGTATCATGGTTTTAGAGAAATGTCAAAAATACCATTGCCTCAGGAGAATTGAATGCACCTCTGAAGTGACCTTGGGAAAATCAAGTTTTCTCCTAGCATGGTTGGCCAAATGACTTGCATGATGAGTCAAATGATAACTAGACAAAAATATATTTCCAATGAGCTATCATGAGCTCAATTTGGAGTTGAGGAAGACCTTCAAAAGTTGACTGCAACAGCACTCTGCCTTGAGGCAGCCTCATTCTGCTCATTTTGATCAGTTTTGGGAGATTTGATTTTTGACAAAGCAAATGAACTCCAAATTGAAAAATTCTGGTTGAGTTGGAAAGTAGACTCAATATGCTTTCCAACGAGTTATCCTGCGCCCCATTTGGACACCAGGAAGGCCTCCAAAAGCCTCCTGCAAAAGTGCGCTACGCATTGAGCTTGGTGCGCAACGCGTTGAGCTGAGACACAAAAATTTTTGCCATTCCTCTCCAACATCAAATTTGCTTGGTTTCTCCATGTTTGAGTAAGTCAAAGTCACTCCTCTATTGCTCATAACTCGCGCTTGGTGTTGATTATGAAGATTTGAGTGCAAAACTAAACCCTACTATCTTGTTGAGAAGTGCCTCCTTAGGGTTTTGCAACTTGTTTTGGTGTCAATAATCCCACCTCCCCACCTTGTTTTTTCCATCTCCCATCACTGTTATCTCATCACTACATCATGCCATCTATCCCTGCAAAAATAGACAAGATTCATCATTCAGCCAAAAATCAAAGTGGAAACGAAAAAACAGAGCTAGAGTGAAGTGTCAAAAGTTTCAAACATTGCAAAAGTGGGTGTGCCCAAATCAAAAATCAAAATCCCTGTCATAAGAGATATGTTTGTGTTCCAATAATCCAATTACACGCCAAGAGACATCAGTGAAACCAAGACAAATCATGGAGGAGTGAAGAAATCACGTTGAAGGCCGAAAATGTGTTGCAGTTGCAAAGCGTGGCGCGTTGGGCTGTGGCGCGGCGCATTGGGCAGTTTTCCGCAGTGTAAAAATACACTGGTGCGGCGCACATGGCGTGGGCGGCGTGTTGGGCTGCTGCGCGGCACACAGAGCCAGAACTCACATTTTTGTCATTTGTTTCAAAAAACTCCAATCCGCTTGGTTCTTCTCGCTCCAAGAAGTTTATGAAATTGCCATTAACATGTTTGGTGCTCATTGAAGTGGATTATGAGAGTTTGTGATGTCAAATTGCAAACCCTATTACTTTGTTTAAAGCTGCTCTTTAAGGTTTTGAATTGGAGTTTTAAAATTGGTTTTTGGTGCAAAAATTCTTCAACTTTATTTCCCTATCTGTTGTTCCTTTCCCATTAGTGTTATATTATCATTATAGCCTATTTTTTATTTCCTTTTACATCTCTAAGAGGCATTCACTCCTAAAACCCTATTCCCTCATATCCCAAGTTACTCATTCCTAAGTCCCATTACCCCTATCCCTAAATCCTTTCATTCCCTTTTCTTATCCCTTTCCCTATCATTTACAAAAAATCTCCAAACCCCACATTCCCCAAACATAATCAAGTGAATGTCTTCACATTATAAACTTCACTTGGTTGGAACATATTTTTCCCACAGTCCACTATACTCACTGTCCCTATTTACCACAGTTCCTTCCTATACAGTCCCTTCCTATTAGGCATATTTTGGAAATTGAAACAAGGCACCAATTTTTCAACAAACCAAACATACACTTGGCATATACCTTGCAACACCATGATGGACACCGACACATCCTATGAACAAGACAGTGATTTGATTGCATGCACCAGGAGGGCACTGAAACGTCATAAAAGGGAGGATAGACTCCGAATCTTGGCTGAAGCTTCTTTGGATGAGCATAGTACTTGATGAGGGTCCTTCAGCTCAAATTTCAAGGAATTTGGAGAAAATTTTGTCAATTTTGAATTTTTTGTCACAAAACAGGTTTTTTTGCCCAACGCGTAGCGCCACCTTGCGCGCGCTTACGTTTGAGAGATCTTCTGGAGGAAAAATTTACATTTTTGGATTTTTTATGAAAATTTATGCATGCTCAGGAATGGCCTAAGGATTTCATCAAGTTCTTGGTGGTTTAAAGGGTCAAAAACACCTTGAAAATGGCATTTCTGCCACCTTTTGCACACACAGGAACCCGTTTTGGGAGATTGAAGTTTTGGAGGGGAAAATGAACTCCAAATTGAAAAATTCCACTTGGGTTGGATAGTAGACAGGCAGGGCTTTCCGACGAGCTATCATGAACTCAATTTGGACTTCGGGAAGTGCCTCAAAAATAGGATCAAAGTGGCGCGACGCATTGAGTTTTTGGGCGCGGCACATAGAGGACTTTTGCCTATTTTTCACCCTTCAGCTCAGAATTTCACCCAGTTTTGACTAGTTTCACTTTTTGATGTAATTCTTGATTTATCTTGATGTAATTTGATGACTATGATGTAATTTTGGCACATATTACTTGTTCTAGAGGATTCATTCACTAAAAAGTGAAAATTAAATGAATGAATCAGTTTCCTTCCATATAGAGGCAAGTTGTTTGATTGCCTAGATTTCAGTTCCTTGTTTAGAATTGGTTGAAACATCTCCTAGAAGGATGAGCTTGACCCATAGAGGCATGGGAAGGGGTTAGGATGGTCTATATCATGTATTTTCTGAGACATTTTTAGGGTTGGACTTTTGGGAATAGTTTGGCACCTCATTGTATATTCATTTCAGCTTTTTGGCAAAGGAAAGACCAGAGTTTTGCAGCACTTGTTGGGATCCTTGTGGCTCTGAGTTTTGATGATGTTTTTCTCCATGTATCTGTAAGTTTCATTAATGTTTTATGTATGCCATTTCCCTTCTCTTTGCTTCTGAAATTAAACAAATGAGTAACTAAGGTAGAATTCATTAGTTTGTTGGTGCTCTGCCTTAAACTTTTGTTTAGTTTTATGTGTTTTCATCTGTTTGAAGAGGATCCTTGCAGCCTCTTGCCCTCTTCAACTCCTTAGCAGTATTTTATATCCATTCTTTCAATTTAAGACATCAAATCCATTGCCTTCCTTGCCCCAACTTGAACTCTGCAAGAATTTGGCCTCATCCCCAAGCCCAAAACTGCCTTTCCCTTTTTCCAACAAAAAACCCCTAAAAATCATTCCAAACTCCTTGATTAATATACCTAGCCTAAAATTAGCACTCATTTCATTCATCTCAAGGCTTATTGATACATTTTTCCTGAGGTTGACCCGGAGAGAGCCCTCTCCTGTTCTGGTAGGGCTAGCTACCAGACCGAGCGTGGTTTGGTGTTACCGTGAATCCTTTCTTTGTGCTTTGAGGTGGTTGGGCAATAAAATGATGTATTTATGGGTAAGGGTAATTACACGTACATATAGATTTAAAAGAAGAAATATGACGGTTGAATTCTATTTCATATGAGCATATTTGAGCTTAAGGTAGGAACTTATTTTCTTTAGGCATCGCTTTGATTTTAAACCAACATTCACCGGTTACAGAGGGCGGGTTGCACGGACTATGATAGCCTCGAAATGTTGAATGTTTTTACTGCCTAACGACCTTTTTTCCATCGAAAGACTCGGTGAAAGCTTGAGCCGGTGCCACGTTCTCCCCGAGAAAACTTTTGGAGGAATTAATACCAACTTTCACGATTTGAATTGTGATTTTTCTCGTGCATCTCCAAAATCTTGTGTTGTAGACTCACAGCCTATACCTTTCCTCCTTCCCCATTTTCTGATAGCTAAACTGCTCATGAATACAATTGTTGAACTCTAGTTGCAATGATGTCCACGAAACCTGAGATTGCTTGCTGGAGGATTAGTTTTTTTTACCTGTATCATACACAGAGGCCTAAAGTTGAGTGTTCACTAAACTCTCTTCACTAATTTCATGCTTGCAATTACGACAAGGAGAAATGACACGTTTTTGAAATGCTTCAAAATCCAGCGCCAAGTCATCCCACTAAGCTTCACAATTCCACTTTATCATTACATGTGCCTTCTCCCTTGTATAGATCTTAATGCAACAAAAAACTACCTTTTAACATGCATTACACACGAAACTGTGGTTCTTGGGCCCCACAACCTGGTGACCAATCGGAAGCAATCGCAAAGTGGTCGCTCGCAAATTTAACTTTACACTGGTAATAGTTAAACCATAAACTATGTGATTTTCGAAATCGTGCTGGTGTGCTACGCCAACATGTGTCTGTCACCTCATCGCATCGCAAATCACTTAACATACCATGCGATTGCCTTAACGATAAAATTTAAAAACTGCGATTTGTGAAATCGCTCCATTTGTGCTCTAATATCCACCATTGATCTGTGCCCAGATCTGACAGTCCTCCTTGCTCGCCCTTCATTGCCTCATCGCATCTCAAATCACTTAACATACCACGCGATCACCTTAATGGTAAACTTTAAAAACCGCGATTTGTGAAATCACTCCATTTGCGCTTTAATCTCAGCCGTCGGTTTCTTCCCTTTCGGATCTGCGATTGGATCATGGCCGTTCACTCGTTCTGCATGCGGTTTTCTTCTGTCACTTCATTCCTTAGTTTAATTCTTGTCTATCACCTTTAAACATTTTCTGTTGCTCTTCTCTGGATCTCCCGCTCAGTTGGTCAATCTGTTTTCTGCAGGCTGCGCTTTTCTTTTAAAGAACTCTAGTTGCCACGAAGCCTTAATTTTCCTACTTTGAAAAATTGATTACCTGTTTACCTGTAGCCTCTTTACTAAGATAACCAAAATCTCAGTGAAATAGCCGCACTTTTCACTATGTGGAATATATGACTTCCATTTCTGAGAAATAGCTGCCCTTACTGTATTATTGTTTTGATAATGAATTTGTAACAAAGGTAGCTATTATTCCAGACCAGATGACTGCAATTTTATTACCTTAACATATATCGATTAACCTTCAACACTAACATAAGTCAAAATAGAGATTTTAACTTATTTTAGGACTCTAAAACACTATGACACCTATTCACGTAAAAATACCATGATGTTTGGACTCTTTTTAACTTTTATTGGAAATGACTCAAACTTTGGACATGGAATAGGACATAATAAAAAATTTGAAAACAGTGACACAATGGCGATTACACTATTAAAATTTTCAATGCTAATAGTGGCTCCTATTAGGGATTAAGTCCTCCCTGTGAGGCTTCAAGGACTGTAGACTCAGTGCCTCAAAAACTCTTGAAACTCAAAAGACTTCTTGAAAATAAAGATTAGGACTGACCATTGACTGATTGGACTCAAGACTGACCATATATACAGACCTAAGTACCATTGGGCATTTGACACATCACACCAGATATTTACAATGGAGTGACTCAACTGAATTACTAAATAAAGAACTTTTTAAGAAAATGACCATTGAATGGGCCTCTAGTCAGCTAATCATCATCCAGATGTTTGAGCAGAAAATTATTATACTCCAAAACTTCAGCAATTCTAAACGGCCCAAACCACAGACTGTCGAACTTACCATGCTTTCCATGGTCTTCTCTCCTAGCATCCCAACACAGCACCAAATAATTCTCCTGAAACAACTATTGATTTTCTCTTTTATCAAAAACATATTTGACTTTAGCCTGATACTTCTTAACTTTTCCAGCAATGATTCTCTGATTTGGTGTGCCTCTATCAACTGTAGCATTCTCCTTTGAACTAGGTTTTCATGATCAACTTCATCTTGTAGGAACTTCATCACAGGAAGAGATAATTACAAAGGAATTACAACATCAGTACCATATACAAGCTGAAATGGAGACATTCCAATTGATTTTTTACCACTTACACTATCTGCCCATAGAGCATGTATCAGCTGAGTGTCCCAATTCCTTTTATTTTCAAGCAACATTTTCTTAATAATCCTCACAAAACTTTTATTGGATGAATCAGCCAATCCATTACCTTGAGGGTAATAAGGCATGGAATGAGTCAATTCAATCCCATATTGCTCACAAAAGTTGTACATCTTAGCAGACTTAAAGGCCATTGCATTATCAGTTACTAATTTATGTGGACAACCAAATATTGACATAATATTTTCCAACAGAAATTTGATAATTACCGTATCAGTATCATTCTTGGTTGGTACAGCTTCAATCCATTTAGTTTTTTAGTCTGTAACTGTGAGAATCCATCTATGTTGTCTTGATGAAGGTGGATGAATTTCACCGATGAAGTCTAGCCCCCACTGCTGGAAATGAACATCTGCTGAAATAGGAATGAGAGGTAATGGTAGAAATTTATGTTTACCAGTGAATTTCTGACATTCAACACAGCTCCTGAATTTGGCAAAGACATCAAAGAAAAGAGTTGGCCAATAATAGCCAGCTCTTAAGAATTTTTTTGCAGTGGCGCTCCAATACAAATGCCCTCCACACACTCCTGCATGTATCTTTGTCGTAATCTCCTAGGATTCTGCTTCATCTACACATCTTAACAAGACTGCAACAAGATCCTTCCAGTAAAGATGGTCTTCCAAAATTAAATACTTCACAACTCTCAATTTAAAATCTCTTCTTTTAGATTTCTCCATTTCAGGTGGATAGTTGAAATTTAACAAGAAGTAAACTATATCCTTGTACCAATATAAATTAAATATTTCAGGATAATTAGCAATACCTTCTCCATCTTCTCCTTCAGCTGCCTCTACATTCAGATTTAAAGCTTTGCAGTTAGATTCAGCCATCAAGCGAGCCAAGCCCTGACCCTTTATCAATTTAGTTGGTTTGATTTCAACATCAAATTCCATAATCTTGGTTAGCCATCGTCCTCTCCTTCCATCTGTATCTAGATGCGGCAGTATATCTTTAACAGTGATATCGGGCACAAAAGCAATTAATTTTTAATGCGGCACATAAAATCGAAAAGACTTCAAAGCCTTAACTAGTGTATATGCTTGTTTTTCAGTCAAGTTGTACTTTAATTCAGCATCCCTTAAAGCACGACTAAAAAATGAAATTGGCTGCTCCAAACCCTCCTTGTTCTTCTATAGTAAGACAACTATAATTGTTCCTTCTAAAGCATATGAAAAAATCAGAAAATATTTTTCAAAGTCAGGACTAATAAAAAATGGAGCTTTAGTCAAGGAAAATTCAATTGCTGAAAAAGAATTCTTTGCTTCATCTCTCCACTTAAATTCTGCATCTTTTTTCAACAAGACATTTATATGTTTGATCAGCTCTACACAATTTGGAACAAAAATCCTGAGAAAATCTATTTCTTGGCAAACCAATCTTCTGAATAGCTTCTACTCTTCCCAGATCAATACAGATGCCACTTTCTGTTACAATATGTCCCAATAACTGACCTTCTTGGACAACAAAAGATGACTTTTTTGGGTTTAAGGACAAACCAAACTTTCTGCATTTGTCAAAAACTTGCTTCAAATGTTTCAAGTGATATTCATAAAATTTTGAATATACTGTGATGTCATCCAAATATATGACCACAAATCTGTCATTTTCTCCTGCAAAGGCAATATCCATTTCTCTATGAAAGGTTGCACCTGCATTCATCAAACCAAATGGCATTTTGTTGTACATGAATGTGCCCCAGGGTGTGGTAAATGTTGTATTTTCTCTGTCTTGCTTGTCAACTAAAATTTGATTATAGCCTAAAAATCCATCAATCATTGATATTCTTTTGGATCCTACAACCTTATGCAAGATATAATCCATCTTGGGTAGTGGATAATTATCTTTCAATGAACACTGGTTCAGGTTGCGAAAATCGACACAAATCCTTATCTCTCCATTCTTTTTCCGAATCGGGACTATATTAGCTACCCAGCTAGAAAATCTCAAAGGCAGAATTATCTTTTCTTCCCATAATTTTTGATTTCTTTCTCAATGATTGGGAGCAGCATGGGATTGATGTGTCTGATTTTTTGTGCTACAAGCTTTGCATCTGTTTTCAAAGGGATCTTGTGCTCCATTATGCTCCTATCATAATTTTTCAACTCACTATAAGACCATGCAAAAATATCAACAAATTCCTTCAACAGTTTGATATATTTTGTTCTGGTTTCCAGAGGAAAGAATTTGGACACTTTGACTAATCTTGGCTGGTCTTCTTTACCAATGTTACATTCTATTGTACTCTCTCCATCAACTTTGTTTTCAGGCTTGAGAAAAACATCATTATTATCAAACATTATTTCTAAAGGAACTAAACCCTTAGGAATAAAGTTAGTTTTTAAATCTATAATGTTTTTCCCAGCCATAGTTTTCTTAAAAGCGCTGCTATTTTGGTTTTTTGCAATCTCCTGCTCACCATCAATTTGTATGTCTACAAACTCTTCTACACACTCTAAAAATTTCTAAATCTACCTGTCATCCTCAAATACTTTCTAGTGCTCGATGTTATCAGGAATTGAAGGTTTGTTTTTTATTTGATCATAGGCTGCTTTGACATCTAGAGGAACTTTGAAATTACTAACAGCAATTACTAGTGAATCAGCAATTTGATTTTCTTCTCTAGTGACAAAATTTATATTAAATGTTGAAAAATAATGCTCAATAAAATCCTAGACTTCATTCTTATAATTATTTAATTTGGAATTTTTCACTTGGTAATTGTTTCTCACCTGCTTAATAACCAAAGTAAATTAGTTGTTCTGCTCCCAAATCTTTCATTGCCTTCATACCCAGCACAAGTGCTTCATGCTCAACAGTGTTGTTAGTGGTAGAAAATTGCAGTTTGTATGATATGGTCACCTTCTGTTGAGTAGGATAAATTAGGACTACACCAGCTCCCAATCCTTCTCTTGAAGAGGCTCCATCAAAGTACAATTTCCAGATCTGTCCTCCTTCTGAATGCTGCTCATTTGCACCTTGTAAGTGTTGTTTTTCACTTATTTCAGGCTGGAAATCATTATCATCAGCAGCAAGGTGTAGAATTGATGACCCCAATTCCTTTTCTTCATCATATATGGGATGGTTTGATGGATTGTGCTAGTTACTAATGATGTACGCCATTTGAGTTTCCCTATACAACCTTCTGAATTACCCTCCAAAAATTGCGATGGTAGCATATGACATGTCCATATTAAGGGCACCTCCCAATTTCTTAGACCAAGATCTGGAAAGTAACATCCAAAATCTAGAAGGAATGCCAGCGACCATAATTTCCATCACTAATCTCTTCATAGGTAGCTAGGTAAGGGAAACAACCAAGTCTTTAATCATTCCTAGGCACTTGAATTTTTTGGAGTCAAAGGTGTATAGGTCATGGTACTGCTTGGTGATATCTAACCCCAATTCATCCATCACTTTCCTTGGCATGAGATTGTGGGAAGCTCCATAATCTAACAGACAATTATGCAGCAATTTTTCATGAATACTGAATGACAGGTAGAAAGGTGGTGAGTTATCATCATTTTGGTCTTGGACATGACAACATAGATAAATAATGGGATGCTCATCCTCAAGGTTGACTGAATCAGGAGCGAGAGGAGGCTGCAGCAGACTTTTGAAGGACTCTTTATATGCTGGATTTTTCAATAATTCCAGGAGTGGGACTGGAATTTTGATTTTATTCAATTTAGATTTGAAACTGAAATAAATTGGAACTAATTGCTTATTTTCTGTAGTAATTTTGACAATTGGAGCAAAATTTTGAGATGGAGGAACCTAATTTACCTTGGCCTTCTGTTTAGCAACTTGTTTATCTGAATCTAATTTTTTTTTAGGCTGCTGAATAGGACCTTTGGATCTCAAAGAGTAATTTCTATTTTGAACTTCTTGTTGTTTTTTATCATTTTGTGCATATCTTTGAGCATTCACATCATCAAAAAACAGGAAAATCCTTGATCTATCTTCATATTCTTGCAATGTCAAACATGTTGACTCTGAAGCTTCTCCCACATGGTTTATTTCTTCATTTTATTCCTCATTTCCTTGATGTTCTTCATCAGCAAAATTATTCAAAGGAGGCTGAACATTTTGATCATCAACATTCCTCCTTGGGTGCTGTAGGATTTGTTCAGGTTGAAAAGGCCTCCTAAAGGGAACTTGATTTCTATTAGCTTCATTTTGATTGGCTCTAGCAGATGGTTTATTTTCTACCTCTAATTTTGAAATCTTAGAGGCAAGTTCCATGATAAAATTGGACATTTGATCGATCTTTTCTTCTGTTGAAAGAAACCTAGAACAAGAAGGTTTTTCTTCTTTCATCTTCTTTTGTCTTTTGTTGCCTTTTCTTCCTCCATTTTTAATTTATTAGAAGCCATGAGATTAGACTTCACTCCAATTGCAGCCTCCTACATACTTGTCAGTGTTTGTGCTTTTTCAACCCTCAAACATAAGGCAAACTCAAAATGTAAAGCATTTTCAAAATTTATCATAGTTTTGGTTTCAGTGGGTTTAATTTCTTCAGGAATTTTCTGATAAATCTTATTAAACCTCTTAGTAAAATCAGCTAATGATCCATCTGCCTTCTTATTCAGAGTTCCAAATTCTGTAAGATAATAAACATAGTCTTTCCTATTACCCCAATGCTTCATAAATATCTCTTCTAATTCATCAATTCTTGTTATTGAATTGGAGCTAAACTTCTAAACCATTTTCGAGCTTCACCATCCAAGCTCTGAACAAAGAGTCTTGACCAGACATCTTCGTGTTCAATATTATGATTATTAGCATAACTATAGAAAGCCACTAAATTTTCTTTAGCAAAATCTCCTTCTACCTCCCTAGTGTATTTTGTAATATATTTCAAGTAATATCCTTAAGGAAGTGGATGCAAGGGTTGAGGGAGAACAAGTGGCACATATCTCGCAGCCACTATCTATTGCATCCTTGTAAGGGCAGGATGGGCCATATTTTGCTGATGTACAACTGATGTAGCTATTTGAGAAATAATAATTACAATTGGTGAATTATAATTTTGATTTAGGACAGCAGAAAATTGGGGGTCTTGAGCTAGATTTTCAGGCTTTGGAACTAAGAAGAGTGGGTTTTCAAAAAGATGAACAAAGGATGTCTTGACTTATCCTTCAGTAGAAGAATCATAATCTAAAGTTTTCTCTTGAGGGGATGGAGTTAATTCAACCTTATTTTGTTGAGCAAGGAAATCAGATAAGTTAAAAGTAAGACCTTCAGGTACAGACTCTTCAAAAGGATGAGAGGAAGACGACCCAAAAGCTGGATTTGGAGAAAAAGGAAAATGCTCTTGCTGAGGGGTAATAAGAGACTAGTATTTAGGATGAGTCTAAAGGAAATTTAAAATAGTCTTGAAGTCTTCTTTAGTCAAAATATCCCTATCAAGGAAAGGTGCAGTAGCCAATACTTGTTCTAATTCCCCTTCATTCAGCACAAACTCTTCTGACTTATTTTCAACACTTCGAAATTTAGTTTCTTCTTCATTGACTAGAACAATACTTATTTCAGATTTACTAGGTGATGAGTAAGACAAATTTTTAGCTGAACCTAGGTTAACAACATCCGCTTTATTTTCTACGGAAGTAGCTTTAACTTGAGATTTTTCAACAGAATCTTTTGAAACTAAAACCTATTTAGATTCTAAAGTAGACAAAGGTACCTTTTGCTTTGGAACGTACTTTTTGTGTACCTTCTTCACTGATTGAGATGTGGCTTCAACTGATATATGTTTTCCTTTAGCATCTTTGATGATTTTCTCTAGGTCAGCAACTGGAGTCACAGTTGGAGATCTCTAATTCCTCCTTGTAGAAGGAGATCTTGAAACCCCTCTTCCTCTTTGTGGAGTCTCTAGGTGAAAAAATTTGAAGTTTCTTCAGGTCACCAATTCTTGTTCACCATCAAGAACTGATTATCAACAATTCATAACAATAGACTCGGGAGAATACTTCGTTACAAGGCCTTCGTCTCCCGACAGACGCACCCAAAGATGTTGGCACTAGAATCGACACTTGGACTACAGAAAGCGCCTGACTAGACACATCTTAAACTATAAATAAATTTAATTATTTTTTTTATGAGATTGGTAGGTGGTACAAACTCTGATTTACTTAAAATAGATTTCAGTCAAATCCATAGTTATACTAATGAGGGTATTGTAACTTGATGTGGTAGCAAGGTGAAAGTTTGTAGTTTATGAGGAGAGGAAATTTTAAGATGAGAGAAGAAGAAGTAGGTTTGTAAAGTAGAAATATACTTCATTTAGTATAAATTCACAAAAGCAACAGTTTGACAATATTCAATTGAGAGAAAGCTATTTCTAGTCTCACAAGTTTCTCACTGAAATATCATGAAGAATAACTATCATGAGTGATGCTCTTCCACGGTTATAACATATATTTTGTTAGGAATGCTCACTATGTGAGACTAACAAAAGCTGATAAAACACATAGCATGCTTAAGATACTAATAAAAACACATAACAATATGATGATTTGCAAACTAGAACTGGAAGAAAGGAGATATGGAAACACAAGTAAAGTAGACAATACACACAACAAATTGGTATAAGTCCTCAGTAGTAACATTCCATTTCATTCACAAAAAAAATTACAGATCATATAAGTCAAAATTATATAACCACCAACCAACCCTGACTTCATATCAATTTGGCATATATATACAAAATATGACACTATCATCTTCCACAGAAAAAGGTAAATTTGTTTCAAAAGTCATTACAACCTCGTGCAAGAGGTGAGGCTTATCCCTTAATATTAATTACAGAGTGACACATTAAAAAAAAGATAAACATCATGAAGGTTGTCACTCTGAAATGGTTGTGTGAGGTGGCAAACTATTTTAAGACCATTCTTATGTTTTAGTGCAACCAATCTTCAGCAAAAAGTGAAAAAACAGTGGGAATTGCATGTGGTTGTATCCTATTAAATGTGCAAAACAGAAACATGATATTTTAGAGAAGGATAGATATAAGACACCTGGAAGCATCCATTGCAACTAAATAACCTCTCCACTTCATCTGTTTAATGTCACCATCATGATTCAAAACAAAAATTAGCCCATTTCCATCACATGCTGATATTTCAAAATAATTTCTCCCTTCGCAAAAAAAAGGTATCAATATTCGGAAAACATGGGACATTTACCCAAAAAAGTTTCTCCAAGTCAGCCATGTTCTTCATTCATCAAAGGTCGAGAATAGAAGAAAATATTCGTATGGCTTCTGCTTTAGTTACCCTTTTATCAACCCTCTTTTTCTATGCTTAGCTCTTTGACTGAGCTTTCTTCTTCCTTTCAATTTTGTCTTCTGGGCTTTCTTCAATGTTGATAATTTCATCCCTCGATTTAGGAATGGAAATCAACTTGATGTTTAGCCTGATTTTGTTACTTGGTCTAGTATGAGGTCTTTTGACATAGGGATTAGGGATGAATTTGGACCTCTTTCCTCCATGTATAAATTTACTAGACTCTGCCTCCTCATCTTCTGACTCTATGTAATCAAGATCACTACTGTATTTAAATGAGGAATAGGAATGTATCTCATTTTTATTCCTCTTCTTGATCGAAGAACAGATGGAGGATACTAATTTAGCCAAGGTAGGCTCTCTCATTTTATGTTTGCCTTTCTTGAGAGAAAGAAAAACTTGTGAGAGTGTGGACTCGGTGAGAGATGTGCCACTATTTGGTTGCACTTGATGAGATGAATCAGGAATATGGCTTGAAATTTTCATATTAGGGTTGAATTCCACTAGTGAGAAAACAGGCTTAGGTGCAAGAATACCAAGGTTGACTTCCACTAGTTCTTTTGCCATGAAAAGTTTCTTCTTATGCTAGCTTCGTGAAGAGGAGGCGATTTGTTCTTTCTTCTTTTTCATAGGCTTCTTAGGAGAAGATGGTGACCTATGTGAAACAGGGCAACACTGGTTTTCTCATGGATGTATTTCTTCTTTGGCCTCCCTACCTTTCTTCTAGAATTAATACTGCCAAACTCTTCCTTTCTTAAAAACCTATCCCAAGTAATTTTCTTCTTTCTGAGATGATAGACAACGAAAATTTTAATCAGCCCTCTGTGATAAAAATTACGCAAGGGGTAGTTTGGAATTTTATATAGCTTGAGGGACATTTTAAGCAAATATTTATATAGAAAATAGGGTAGGTTCAGAGGTTTCTCTCCTAAAATGTGGGTCAGGAATCTCAATTGATAATGATGAACATAAGAAAACCTCCCTTCACATGTGATGTGTTTCTGGACTAAGGTAATAACATGATGCCACTCGGCTTTAAAACAAAAAATATGAGCAGTTGAATTCCATTTCATATGAGCATATTCGGTCTCAAGGTAGGAACTTACTTCTTCAGGCAGTGCTTTGATTTTAAACCAATGTTCACCGATTGCAGAAGATTGGGTTGCACGGGCTATGATAGCCTCAGAAATGATGAATTTTTTGCTACCTAACCTGACCTTTTCGCCATCAAAAGACTCAACGAAAGCTTGAGCCAGTGCCACGTTCCCCAGAAAAATTATAGAGGAATTTATACCAACCTGCAGATTTGAATTGTGATTTTTCCTATGCATCCACAAATCTTGTGTTAGCAAGCTCTGACCTATTTACCTTTCCTCCTTTCCGCAATTTTTGACAACTAAACTGCTCACGAATTCAACTGTTGAACTCTAGTTGCAATGTTGTCCACGAAACCTGAAATTGCTTGTTGGAGGATTAGTTTTTGTTTACCTGTATCATACACAGAGGCCTCAGGTTGAGTGTTCACCGAACTCTCTTCTCTAAATTCGTGCCTGAAATTACGACAAGGAGCAATGACACATTTTTGAAATGATTCAAAAGCCAGTGCCAAGTCATCCCACTAAACTTCACAATTCCACTTTATCATTACATGTGCTTTCTCCCTTGTATAAATCTTAATGCAACACAAAACTACCTTTTAACATGCATTGCACATGAAACCATAGTTCTTGGGCC
Source organism: Pinus albicaulis (assembly GCA_034641835.2). Classification (NCBI taxonomy): domain Eukaryota; kingdom Viridiplantae; phylum Streptophyta; class Pinopsida; order Pinales; family Pinaceae; genus Pinus; species Pinus albicaulis. Next base: position 816,472,967 of record CM076571.1, read on the forward strand.
CCACAACCTGGTGACCAATCGGAAGCAATCACAAATCGGTCGCCCGCAAATTTAATTTTACACTGATAATGGTTAAACCATAAAATATGTGATTTGTGAAATCACGCTAGTGTGCTACGCTGATGCGTGTCCCTCACCTCATCACATTGCAAATCACTTAACATACCATGTGATTGCCTTAACGATAAACTTTAAAAATTCGAATTTGCAAAATCGCTCCATCTACGCTTTAATCTCCACCGTTGATATGCGCCTAGATCTGACGATCCTCCTTGCTCGCCCTTCATTGCCTCATCGCATCGAATCACTTAACATACCACATGATCGTCTTAACGGTAAACTTTAAAAACTGCGATTTGCGAAGTCACTCCATTTACACTTTAATCTCAGCCGTCGGTTTCTTCCCTTTCGGATCTGCAATTGGATTATGGATGTCCGCTCATTCCGCACGTGGTTTTCCTCCATCGCTTCATTCCTTAGTTTAGTTCCTGGCGAGCTCCCTTTAAACATTCTCTGCTTCTCTTCTCCCGATCTCTCGCTTAGTTGGTCAATCTGTTTTCTGCAGGCTGCGCTTTGCTTTTAAAGAACTCTGGTTGCCACGAAGCCTTAATTTGCCTACTTTGAAAACAGATTACCTGTTTACCCGTAGCCTCTTTTATGAGATAACCAAAATCTCAATGAAATAGTTGTGCTTTTCACTGTGTGGAATATATGAATTCCATTTCTGATAAATAGCTTCCTTTTACTATATTACTGTTTTGACAATGAATTTGTAACAAAGGTAGCTATTATTCCAGACTAGATGACTGCAATTTTATTACCCAGACATCAACTGACCTTCAACACTAAAATAAGTAAAAATAGATATTTTGACCTTAAAATAAGACACAATTGCTTAAAATTTGAAATAATAGACTTAGAACCGGATCCAAGGACACCCGAGCGATCGTCTAAGGTCGTGAGGTGCAGACTCCGCCGCCCGTGACCTAGACAACGCCACCCCCGAGTGCATTTGGCACGCTTTCGCATCCAATGGAGGTTTGGTGGGGGTGCCGATCCTCCCCCCTCCCCCGTCTCGAACTGTAATCACGTTCAAGAAGCTCGAGTTCCATCCTCAAAAGACCATCGTTCAAGACACACGTAAATTCGTCAAGAAACTCGATTGCATCCCATACGAGTTGCCCTGTCGAAGAAATATGCATCCGCCATCAATATTACAAGATAGAGGGCTTATTGGCCGCCTTTACGGCTCGCCCTCACCAAAATCCGTGGATGCTTGGGTACAACTGAACTGTCGCCGCTCATCTCTCGACGGGATCAAGAGCCACTTTGTTGGGAAAGGCTTCTTTTTTTTGTTTTCAATGCCTAAGACAAAAATCTCATTTTGAAACGTGCCATATTTTATGGGGCCACAAGGTTTGGCCTCAGGGTTTATACTGGAACAAATGGAACTCGATTTCGACCTGCCATAGGATGCCTGACTGTCCTTAGTTCTGGGTCCTGCTCTCCCCCTGCCTCACTCACACCACTATAATCAGAAATCCCTACAAGCTATTGGTAACTTGCTCGGAAGTACATAGATCACAGTTGAGAAAGATCGCATTCCTATGCACGAATCTGCCTCGAGGTGGATCTTTGGATCTGGAAGTAGGGCTACCAGAAGCAATAAAGCTAGTCGTGGCAGATTGGACGCACATTCAGGAATTAGACTATGAGCAGTTACCTTTCAAATGTCGGCACTGCCACGGCTATGGCCATTTTGCAAGGCATTGTAAAAAGAAGATTGTTGGAGAAAGCGAAAATGTGAAACCTGATCAATGGACCATTGTGCAGAAGACAGGGACAGCAAAACCTTGAGGTAAAGGCCCAATAAAAGAAAGCAACCCCAGGTTCACGGGGAAAGAACAAAATGGTGGGAACATCATCTCTATGCCAATTGAAGGTAACCAAAGCATCGAGCCCAATAAAGCAAGAGAAGAACTAGAAGTAAACAAAGACAGTAGTGAACAATCAAAGATCTCCCCCAACGGAAAAGGAACCGAGGATCAAGGGCAAACAACGGTAATCCCTGAAGCATCCCCCTCTCCTTCATATGCAGATATAGCCAGAAAGAAAATACCAGTCTCACCAAGCTCCTCGGAGGATGAGATCATCGAAAGGCCAGCAAAAAGTGCAGGAAGAAAGTCCCGTAGAGAAGCAAGGGAGGAAGAGGCAGAAAGACAAAAGACTCAAGGAAGCCAACCTACAATAGAAATGACAATCGGAAGGAGCACCAGAACAAGGCCTCCAAAAGGAGGAGCTCCTACCACTCCCATCAGTAAGTAATGAGAATCGTCTCTTGGAACTGCAGAGTTTGGGGAATCTGGCAAAAGTCGAAGCAGTTAAGGACCTCATGAAAACGAAACCAGCTGACATCCTCTTACTCCAAGAGACAAAAATTGAAGGGGATGCCCTACTAGAGATCAGTAAAAAGAAATGGCAGAAGAATGCAGGGAAAGAAATAAGTGGAAGGGGCTCCTCAGGAGGGATTGCCACCCTGTGGAAGGAAGATCAATTCAAGCTTGTCAACTCTTCCAACACCCAACACTGGAGCTTCACTGAGTTGAAGCATATAGCAAGTAAGTTAACCTTCACCATTTTTAATGTATATGTCCCAGTCTTGTACTCATAAAAGAAATAATGTTGGAAAACCTTAAATGAATTCCTCGAACTGCACTCCCCAAACAATATTATCATCATTGGAGATCTTAATTTAGTGATGAATGCAAAAGAAAAAAGAGGAGGCAGAAACAGTAAAGATCAAATGATCCATGTGGTGGAAGATTTAATTCAACAATGGGACTTAATAGATTTCAAACCAAAGAAAGGGTTATATACCTAGACCAATAATAAGACAGGAGCTGATCACATTTCGGCCAGATTGGACAGATTCTTACTTCAAAGTACCATGCTATTGGAAAGGAGGCTAATTTCCTCAACCATTCTCCCCAAGCTCACATCGGATCACAAACCCATCCTTCTTTTGCTGGATGAGGAAGAAAATATGGGCCCAATCCCGTTCAAATTCAACCCACTGTGGGGGGGGGGAGCTGGATTCTTTGAGATAATACGAATGGCTTGGCCCAAACCTGTCAATGGTTCCCCCAGCTATGTCTAGGAACAAAGGCTAAAAAACACAAAATGGGCACTTAAGGAATGGAGCAAACTCCCCACAAACACACCCAACAGTCAAAGGAAGGAAGCAGTACAGCAACTGGAAGAGCTTTAGAGAGAAATGGACACCATAGACATAACAAAAGCAGAATTGGACAAAGAGCAAGATGCCCAATGTAAATCCTTCCACTCCTTCCGAAATGAAGAAGAATACTGGAGACTAAAGTCCCGCAGCCTTTGGTTGGAATCCGAAGATAGGAAGACATCCTACTTTCATCGCCAATTCAGAGCTAGACTCTCTCAAAATCACATCACATATATCACAACTACTGAAGGGTTGCACTGTAAAGGTTTTGAACAAATCAAATCTGCTGCTGCCTCACATTTTCAAAAGCTATACATCAAAGGGAATGAAGGCAGTGAAGAAGAAAATAGAGAATTCCTCAACAACATCCCCTCCTTGGTTACTGAGGTTGACAACAGAGTCCTTCTGCAGCAAATCAATGAGGAAGAAATCAGCAAAGTCATCTGGTCCATGGAACCAGATAAAGTGCCCGGGCCGAACGGGTTCACAATCCATTTTTACAGAATTTGCTGGGACACTATTAAAACAGATTTGATCAGAATGATTAAAGGATTCCTCCATAAAGAAAAATTTGGGGGTAGTACCAATTCAACTTTCCTTGCATTAATTCCAAAAGAAACAAACCCAGTCTCCTTCGACAGGTTCAGGCCTATCTCTCTCTGTAACGCATCTTATAAGATCATTGCAAAGCTTCTCACCAACAGAATTAAGCCGCTCTTGGGTAGTCTCATCTCCATTGCGCAAGGAGGCTTCGTCAAAGGAAGGCACATATTGGATAATGTAATTCAAGTCCAGGAAACCATCCATTCTAGTAATCTTAGAAAAGAGAAAGGCATGTTGGTTAAGTTGGACATGGCCAATACCTTCGATCGAGTAAACTTGTCATTCCTCTATAAAGCCTTGCTCTCCTTCGGATTTTCGCAAGAATTTGTAAACTTGATCAAAGCATGCACCAATAGGCCATGGATTGCCCCACTGGTAAATGGGAGGCCAACTAGCTATTTCCAAGTGATGAGAGAGTTGTGGCAAGGATGCCCTCTTTCTCCCTTCTTATATATTTTATTGGCTGACACTCTCAACAGGAAATTGGAGCGGGACAAGGTAGCAGGTGATGCTCCAGGACTGAGAATTATGAAGGATCTGGATCCTATAAACCATGCACTTTTCGCAGACGATTCATGTTGGGAGGAGCCTCTTGTAGAATTTCTTTGGCTCTCAAAGCCACCCTTCAAACTTACTACAGTGTCTCCGACGCAATGATAAGTGAAAGGAAAAGTGTTATTTTCAACTGGAATGCTGAAGAGAATGAGACACAGGAAATAGCTCGCACTATGGGCTTTATGGGCTACTCCAGATGGGATAAGATCATGTATCTCGGGCTACCATTAACATTGGGCATAAACAGGACATCCCTGTGGGAAGGAGCGTTAACAAAACTTAAAGCAAAAATCGCAGCTTGGGGTGGACAGTGGCTCACTCACGGAGGTAAGCTCACTCTCATCAAATCGGCTTTATCTTCGCTCCCGGTTTACCAAGCATCCTTTCTCATGGCCCCAAAATCGATTTCTGGGAAAATTAGCAAGCTCGTGCGTGATTTTTTGTGGCATGGGGGCAAAGGTAACCAACGCAAGTTGCATTTGGTTAAATGGGATATAATTAAAAGATCTCTGAGCAATGGTGGGCTTCAAATCCAAGATCCGGACAATGCAAACATTGCGCTGGGATGCAAAATTCAGTGGCAAATGCGTAATGAGCCTGAGCATCCAGCAAGTCGAACTCTCAGACAGAAATGCATTCCAGTAGCATCGCTCAAGAACATCCAATTTGCATCCAGCAAGAAAAGCACGCAGTTATGGACACTTTGCAAAAACGGAATACAATTCTTCATGCAACACCTATACAGAGTCCCCGGGAATGGAAAACGAATCAAAATATGGACTGATAGAATTATGGGCCACACACCCTTAGCAATCAACACCAGCATTGGCGAACTCCGTGGAATTTTGGAAAATAAAGTCATTAAAAAATTGTTTGATATATCAGTCTGGGACAAAACTGGCAATTGGGTCGAATGGAACATCAGCAACGTCCCAGCCCATGTCATGCAGCAGGCTAAAATGCTCAAACACGAGCTCTGTGACGCTGCCCCAGTCCACAGAGAGGTTGCAGATACATGGGGGTGGGGAATCTCAGGCATATACACCGCTGCCAAAGGATACACACTACTTCAACCTCAGAGAGAAAGGAATTTTCCTGCAAAGTTCTGGGCCCAGGTATGGGATTCAATGGCGCTACCCAAAGTAAATTTCTTTTTTTGGACATTAATGCACAAAAAAATCCTGACAGGGGAGAACCTTCTTAAGAGAAGCATTATTGGACCACACATATGTGCCTTATGTAAACAAGCTTCAAAATCCATAGACCACTTGTTTGTGAACTACCCCTTTGCTTCTAAAGTCTGGACTCTTGCTCTCCTTGGACTAAATGTTGTTGCTCCCTCCAAAATCTCTGTAGTGGAACTCTTCTATACCTGGAAGGATCGATATCCCTTGACCCTCGTTAGAAACCCTCTCTGGGCCGGGATTTGGATTACCATTCCCAAGTTTGTATGTTGGAAACTATGGCTCGCCAGGAACGAACAGATTTTCAACAATATATCCTTGACCCCTAATATTGTACCAGCTAAAGCAAAAGGTATGCTCCTTGAAACTTTAAGCACACAATTTCTCAAACCTGAAACTTTGTTACATCAAGAGGAAAAGAGATGGCTTGGCACCTTTGTATATAGATATAGGATTCAAAGCATTGTAAAACCCCAATCCAATCTGGAATGGAGGAAAAGAGATAAGGATGAAATCTTTCAGAGCTAGTGGAGGAAGCAACGAATAGCAACTGTCTTCTTTGATGGTGCTTCCAAAGGAAATCCTGGGATTGCGGGAGTTGGAGGCCTTATATATTCTCAGGACGGTCTCTCAAGAGAAACCTTCAGCTGGGGGCTAGGTCAGCGATCTAATATCCAAGCAGAAAAACTGAGTTTGATAAAAGCCTGTCAGATTGCTAAAGAAAGAGGGATTAAGGAGCTGCAAGCATTTGGCGATTCTGAAATCCTAATAAAAAAGATATCTGAGAAAGGCCAGTTTAATGATGCTGCCCTAAACAAGAATCTACAAAGGCTGCGACTCATTCTTCGTGAGTTTACCTCTTTCAAATGCTTCCACATTCTCAGAGACTCAAATAAAGAAGCGGACATTTACGCCAATAAAGGCTGCCTACTGCAACATGGAGATCTCAATATAAATGAAGGAGCACCTGCATAACCGTATCCCGTGAAAGCAATACATGTTTAAGGAAAGGGTGGTAGTCTTGTATTAAAGGTCAGATAGGCTACCACCCAACCTAGATTGTCATATAAATAAAATCTCATAACCGATTCGGGCTTAATAAAAAAAAGGCTGATTTTAACTTATTTTAGGACTCTAAAAAACTATGACACCTATTCACTTAAAAATACCTTGATGTTGGGACTCTTTTTAACTTTTATTGGAAATTACTCAAACATTGGACATGGACTAGGACACAATAAAAAATTTGAAAATAGTGACACAAAGGTGATTACACCATTAACATTTTCAGTGCTAACAGGTGGCATGGATTTTGTCATCTTTTGATAGTGGTTTTAGCCTTGCCTTACCATTTCCAGATAGCCATGGTGTGATGGGATTCTTTCTCGGTTGAGCTTTGGATTTCCATAAGGTTTTGGATTCGAGTGAGTTGATCTTGAGAAAATCCCAAGTGTTGGGGGTGGAAACGGTTTTCTCCAAATATCCCTTAACAAGAGGGTGGAGACAGAAAAGTCCTCAAGGGATGGTGAAGGAATTTTGAGGCTTCCAAGTTCGGTTTGGTTTTTGTGATCTCAGAACTAGTTTAGGTGAGATCACAGTATGGTGAGGGTGGAGGTCATTTAACCTTTGGATTCCCTTGGTTTTTTTATGGATTGGTTTATCTTGGTTTTTTTATGGATTGGTTTATCCCATGAGATCCAACATTCATTCTTGGAATATGACATAGGGATGATTGGATGAAAGAAAGATTTGGCTCATCCCAATCCATGGTCGGGTGGTATGTGGAAGTCCCTAACTTGGTTTTCCTTTGCATATGGTTAATAAGAGCTAAGTTTCTCTTGTCTTTGATGATTAACTATGCTTGCTATTATGTGGCTTAAATGGTTGTTCTATCATTGTTATCTATCTGGCTATATGTTGGTTATAAGCATGGTTATATGATAGATTTATATATGGATCTTATCACATTTTAATTGATGAATGCATGGTTAATGAATGCATGACCTCATTTGTTTTATGATAGCTATTGTGAGAAGGAATTGGTCCTTCTTGTTAAACCTCAGACATGTTTTAGATTCCTTATGCTTAGATATGCATTCATGACTTGTAGGTTGCATATTTATCATGTGTTTGATGGAATTTAAATCATCGTTGGGAGGGGTCAGCTCAAGACCTTGTTCAAGTTTTGGCTTGGATTCTTTGTTTCTATGGCATACATCATTCCTGGAAGTTTCATTGAGCTCTAGGAAGAGGCCTGAGTACTAGCCAATGTGGCCTGAAATTTGGGGTCGCTGGCATCGAACATAGTAGAAAATTCTACATTTTCTAGGAAGCATGCCTATGGGAGCAACTGGAGACTTACAGTTCCTTGTAGGCCTTAGAAAGTGAGCAGTTTGGGATTTATTTCAGTGAAAAAGAGAGTCACCTCAGGGGTTGGACCCCTAGAGGGATTGGGTTGCTCCTCGAGGTCCTGTAGCACTTGAGGGAAGTCACCAAGGTCTTGAGTTGTCGAATCCATTTCCTTAAGGTCATATATGAGGTTGAGTCTTATCATAGTGACCCTCGGCTCATGTTTGTCCTGGGAAACCTGGTGAAAGTGGGTAAATGTGGGAGGAGGTGGGTTATAGGGTGGTATAAGAGCGGGTTGCACTCTCTTTGGGTAAAATCTTATGTTATCAAGGTTATGGTTGTCATGCATGGGGTCATGGTATATAGTTGGTATGGTCATGCATGATATTTTTATATTGATTTGATTATGATTATACATGTACATGCTAATGTGGAATGATCTTGCAGATGAGATAAGCATCCCCTGAATGTCATTGAGGTATGGACTTGAATTTGGTATCTATTTGATTTATTTGTCATTTAATACTTGTAGGAAGAAGAGAATAAAATATGATGAGAAAAATGGTAGGTTATAGTTCCCATCACTCTCCCTACAAATCGGTTGGGCAACAAGGAGGAGAGAATTCTCCTGGTATAGCAGATACATTGAGAAGTTTGAGGGAAGAGATCAAAAGTTGCAAAGCATACAATGATAGGTTGGTTGAGGCTAAGGAAAGACTTGCAAGGGTTCAAGAGAAGCAGGTACAAGTCAATGCAATGATTCTTTAGAGCTTGTTAAAATTTCAGAGACAGGTACAGTTGAGGATCAACCAAGAGAAAGAATAGAAAACTAATGGAGCCTATGGTAGCATGTCTCGGTCCAGATACAAGTTGGATAGAGGGGATATAATCATAGGTGGACATAGTGGCGGTGTCATCATTGTCATCATCCTTATAGGAGGAGTGAATACTTTCTTGAAAAGTTCAAGAAATCCAAGCTGCCTATATTCGTTGGAGAGATGAAGAAGCCAGAATCTGTAGAGGCACAGTTTCTTGGAATGAAGAGATTCTTCAGATTGCATAGCAACTCAGAGAACATTAAATTCAATATAGTGACCTTCAGTCTCAAAGGGAAGGCAAATATTTGGTGGGAAGATGTGAATAATTTCAAGGGAATTCGGGAAGAAGAGTTGATTTGGGATGAGTTCAAGAGACTCTTTAATAAGAAGTACTTGTCAGAGAGGTAATATGATTTATCCGTGAACAAATTTCCTGAAGATGAACCACATCTGGTGGTTCAAAACATTGATTATGAATTACTTTGAATGCGATATGGATCTGGAAATTTGTTTGTAGCTAAATGATAATAATCACATAAATTTAAAATATGAGGTAATATGATGACATGGATAAGGAGTTTTATGAGTTGCAGATGGGTTCTATGAAAAATTATGATTATACTAGCAGGTTCCTAAAGTTATTGAGGTATGTGTCTTACCTCAAGGATTAGAAGGCTAAGATTTAGAGATTCATGAGTGGATTTCCAGCAGCATATAGAGACCGGATTGAGTTTCATGAGCCTAGATCGTTGGAGGAGGCCATATGGAAGTTGAAGCATTGTTATGAGAAGTCAAAGTGAAAATATGAGTCTAAGTATGACTTAAAAGGAAATGAGAAATTTTAAGGGACATGTCAACCGAAGAAAGGAAGACCTCAGGATGTAGGTGAGAAACACAATTTTTCTCCTTACAAGAATTTCAATGTAGTTGAGAAGGGACAGGGGTCGCAATCTAGAGAACAACAGAATAGAGTTGATGGTAGGGGACCATTGCAGTGTTGGATATGTGGAAAATACCATCACAAGAAGGATTGTTCATTGTACCAGGGTGGTAGGCCTCAGATCTATAGTGTGCAAGAGGCAAAAACAGTTGGGGATGTTGGTCATAGCATTCCTCGGATTTATGGAGTTGTGGAAAACAAGCTGGCAGATCACTAAGCATATGTTATTGAGATGGAGATAAGATTTATGGTTGAGTTGTTTCTATTTTGATTGATCCTGGATCTAATTATAGTTATGTTAATCATATGTTAATCCTAACCTGGTGGAGAAGTGTGGCTTGAGAAAATAAGTGCATGCAGAGTCTTGGTTGGTGCGGTTGGCTACAGGTACTAAGAAGAGAGCACATCATTAGGTAAGAGCTTGTGCATTTGAGTTGAATGGTATTCCTACAGTAGCACATATGAATGTACTTCCATTAGGATAATATATTATGCTTTTGGGTATGGATTGGTTGTATCTTCACAAGACCAAGGTAGATTTTTATGACAAGGCTATTGAGTTCCTGGATGATAATGGGGAAAAAAAATCTTGCAGGGAAAGAAGAAGCCTACATCATTGAGGATGGTCACATCTATGCAGGAAAGGGTGTGTGATGTTTGCAGTTCATATTTCTAGTGACAAGGGTAAGGATGTTGAGGATGCAGAAATATTCAATAGGTACCATGTATTACAACAATTTCATGATGTGTTTCGAGTATAGATTCCATATTTTCCTTCTCACAGAGAAATGGACTTTTATATTGAGTTGGTACCAGGAGCAACACCAGAATCAAAGGAACCTTAGAAGATGAGTACACCAAAGTTAGTAGAGTTTAAGTTGCAGTTGAAGGAAATTTTTGACAATAGATACATTAGGACGAGTGTATCACCTTGGGGTGCACTAGTATTGTTCACGAAGAAGAAGGATGGTACTCTTAGGTTGTGCATTGCTTACAGGCAACTAAACAAGGTGATGATTAAGAACAAGTACCTGTTGTTGATGACCGATGACTTGTTTGATCAATTGAAGGGAGAAACAGTGTTCTAGAAGATTGATCTGAGATTAGGATACCATCATGTATGCATCAAAGAAGAGTACATCTACAAGACTTCTTTCAGAACCGAGTATAGGCATTATGAGTTTTTTGTAGTTCCATTCGATTTGACTAATTCTCTAGGTAATTTTATGTTATTGATGAATAATGTGTTGCTTCCTTATCTGGACAAGTTTGTTATTTTATTCATTGATGACATATTGATATATTCAAAGAATGAGGAAGAGCATGCCAAACACTTAGCAACAATATTGAGATTGCTAAGAGAGAATCACTTGTATTCCAAACTTAGAAATTGAAGTTTCTTTTAGATAGAGGTACATTACTTGGGATATGTCGTTTCCAAGGAGGGTATAGAAGTGGATCCAAAAAAGCTAAGGGCTATCATGGAATGGGCAACCGGTTTTCAATTTCTCATTATTTCTCCCATGAAGTTAAATGCCCATTCCCATAGCCATACATTCAACAAGCTGGAAAAAATAAATATTTTCTGAAAACACTAATTCTAGAAATTTCACAATGCTGAAATGCAGAAATAAAAACTCAGAAAAATAAATTAGCCACACACAAAATTTTGACACGCTGAATTTTGGTCAACTTGACCATGGAAAAACCCCTAACAACTCTTAGGGAAAACCAGTTCGAAAGCTTCTCTTATTTCTGGAAAATGCTTTTACAGTGAACAAAAATACAAAGTAAAAAAATTACAGCAAACACTAAAACCACTTATCTCGATTTTCATGCCACATTCCACCTTGAAAATCATGCCAAACTGCAAAACAGAAATTTACAGAAAAATTACAGCATTAAATGTTGTACTTGCAGCCTCGGAAAAAGTGCCAAAATCTACTGGTACAGACTGTACAGATTCTGTATGGACAGGACAACAATCCCTTCCTCGATTTTTGTGCCCAAAAAGTCTACCTCGAAAATTGTGCCCTTTACTGCTGATTCTTCTCCTTGAAAACAATGTTGTCCTTTCCTCGAAATGCGTGCAAACTGTTGTATGAATTTTCTACCTCGGTAACCGTGCCAATAAATGTTTTTGTACGGATTTTCAACCTTCGGAAGTGTGCCCTCCTCCTCTACAGATTTGTTGTGTGTCTTTTGCTGCTCTCCCTTTGCTCAGAAATTTCTCTTCAGCTTTCTCTCTTCCTCTCTCAATCTGCTCATGAAAGAATGAATGACCTTTTCCCTCCTTTTTCTCCTTTAACCTAACCCTAAGTGACTTTTGGGGAATCTCTAAATCTAATGGCTGAGATAGCTTTAGATCTAGGGCTGAGATTAAATGCTCATTTAAATCTCACTTTCTATTTTTTAATTCACCCCACTTTAATAAAGACCTACTTAGTCATTTATTTCCAAAGTCACTTTTCCTTTCTAATTTCACGTTGACTTTATTAAAGTCACTTTAAAATTAGACTTTAGTAACTTTATCACTTAAAGTCACTTTAAAATTAGATTTGAATTTATAACTTTATAAAGTCACTTTAGGAGAAAAATTAAATTCTTTTGGACACTTTTCCCTAGGCCAAAGATCAAAGCCTTAGGGAACCACCTGTCCTCCGGTAACCAAATTTCAACACTCCCTCTTACCGAGGAAAGTGTTCCTCACCACACCCATCTTGTCTCTGAAGTAGACATGCTTGCCCCGTGGTAAGGCTTTGGTAAGAATATCTACAACCTGCCATCAGTGGGAATATACTCAAGCTTCACAGCTCCCTTCTGAACATAGTCTCTGATGAAATGATATTTGATCCCGATATGCTTTGACCTGTCATGAAATACTGGATTCTTCGTGAGTTTAATGCAACTCTGATTATCACAGTAAATCACTGAAGGTCTCAACGGCTGACCAAATAAGCCAAACAACATCTTGTGAAGCCAGATGGCCTCACAACTAGCTAGACTGGCTGCCATATACTCTGCTTCCGCTGAACTCAATGCTACTGACTGCTGCTTTCGGCTGAACCATGACACCACTGCCGAACCAAACCCAAAACAACACCCTGAAGTGCTCTTCCTATCAGAAGCACAACCTGCCCAATCAGAATTAGTGTAACCTGCCAATCTCACTCCATCCCCCTGCCTGTAGTCCAGACCATAATCCACTGTCCCCTGCAAGTACCACAAAATGTGTTTTGCAGCCACCCAGTGAACCTTCCTAGGCTCACACATAAACTGACTCATCGTGTTGACTGCAAAACAAATATCTGGTCTAGTGTTGACCAGATACATCAAGGAACCAATCAGCTGTCTGTACAATGTGGGATCCACCAACTCGGAATCCGAAGCATGAAGCTTCTTCCAGTTGGTGATCATTGGTGTCGACATGGGTTTACAATCCTCCATGTGGAATCTACCAAGGATGTCCACAATATACTTCCCCTGCCCCAGGAAGAAATGCCCCTCCTCAAAGTACAATTTCTAGATCTCGTACTCCTTTTGAATGCTGCTCATTTGCACCTTGAAAGTGTTTTTTTTCACTTATTTCAGGATGGAAATCATTATCATCAGCAGCAAGGTGCAGAATTGATGACCCCAATTCCTTTTCTTCAGCATATATGGGATGATTTGATGGATTGTGTTGAACACTAATGATGTAGGCCATTTGAGTTTCCCTATACAACCTTCTGAATTTCCTTCCAAATACTGTGATGGTAGCATATGACATGTCCATCTAAAGGGTACCTCCCAATTTCTTAGACCAATATCTGGAAAGTAACATCCCAAATATAGAAGGAATGTTAGCAACCACAATGCCCATCACTAAGCTCTTCATAGGCAGCTGGGTAAGGGAAACATCCAATTTCTTAATCACTCCTAGACACTTGACTTTTTTGGAGTCAAAGGTGTAAAGGTCATGGTATTTCTTGGTGATCTATAATCCCAATTCATTCATCACTTTCTTTGGCATGAGATTGTGGGAAGCTCCAGAATCTAACGGACAATTATGCAGCAATTTGTCATGTATGTTAAGTAACAGGTAGAAAGGTGGTGAGTTATCATCATTTTGGTCTTGGACATGACAGCCTAGATAAATAATGGGATGTTAATCCTCAAGGTTGACTGAATCAGGAGCGATAGGAGGCTGCAACAGACTCTTAAAAGACTCTTTATATGCTTGATTTTTCAATAATTCCAGGAGTGGAACCGGAATTTTGATTTTATTCAATTCAGATTTGAAACTAAAATAAATTGGAACTAATTCCTTATTTTATGCAGTAATTTTGACCATTGAAGCAGAATTTTGAGGTGGAGGAACCTCATTTACCTTGGCCTTCTGTTCAGCAACTTATTTATCTGAATCTATTTTTTGTTGAGGAAGTTTAATGGGACCTTTTGAACTCGAAGGGTAGTTTCTCTTTTGAAATTATTGTTGTTTTTTATCATTTTGTGCATAAATTTTAGCATTCATATCATCAGAAAACAAACAAATTATTGATCTATCTTCGTATTCCTGCAATGTCAAACATGTTGGCTGTGAATTTTCTCCCACATGGTTTATTTTTTCATTTTCGTCCTCATTTCTTTGTTATTCTTCTTCAACAAAATTATTCAAAGGAGGTTGAACATTTTGATTATCAACATTCCTCCTTGGGTGTTGTAGGATTTTTTGAGGTTGAAAAGGCCTCCTGAAGGGAGCCTGATTTCTATTAGCTTCATTTTGATTCTCTCTAGCAGCTGGTTTGTTTTCTACCTCTAATTTTGACATCTTAGAGGCAAGTTCCTTGATCAAATTGGACATTTAATCGACCTTTTCTTCTACTGAAAGAGACTTGGAAGAAGAAGGTTTTTCTTCTTTCATCTTCTTTTTATCTTTTGTTTCCTTTTCTTCCTCCATTTTTAATTTATTTGAAGCCATGAGATTAGACTGCACTCTAATTGCAGCCTTTTGCATACTTGTCAGTGTTTGTGCTTTTTCATCCCTCAACCATAAGGCAAACTCAGAATCTAAAGAATTTGCAAAATTTATCATAGTTTGGGTTTTAGTGGGTTTAACCTCTTCAGGAATTTTCTAATAAATCTTATTAAACCTCATAGTAAAATCAACTAAAGACTCATCTTCTTTCTTCTTCTGAGTTCCAAATTATGTAAGATAATAAACATAGTCTTTCCTATCACCCCAATGCTTCACAAATATCTCTTCTAATTTATCAATTCCTGTAATTTAAATTGGAGCTAAACTTCTAAACCATTTTCGAGCTTCACCATCCAAGCTCTGAACAAAGAGTCTTGACTAGACATCTTCATGTTCAATATTTTGATTGTTAGCATAACTATAGAAAGCCACTAAATTTTCTTCAGCAAAATCTCCTTCTCCCTCCCCAGTGTATTTTGGAATATATTTCAAGTAATATCCTTAAGGAAGTGGATGCAAGGGTTGAGGGAGAACAAGTGGTGCATATCTCGCAACCACTATTTTTTGCATCCTTGTAAGGGCAGGATGGGCCATATTTTGATGATGTACAACTGATGTAGTTGTTTGAGAAATAAGAATTACAATTGGCGAATTCTAATTTTGATTTAGGACAACATAAAATTGGGGGTCTTGAGCTGATTTTTCAGGCTTTGGAACTGAGAAGAGTGGGTTTTCAAAAAGATGAATAGAGGATGTCTTGAATTCTCCTTTAGTAGAAGAATCATAATCTAAATTTTTCTCTTGAGGGGATGGAGTTACTTCAACCTTATTTTTCTGAGCAAGGAAACCATATAAGTTAAAAGTAAGACCTTCAGGTACAGACTTTTCAAAAGGATGAGAGGAAGATGACCCAAAATTTGGATTTGGAGAAAAAAGAAAAGGCTCTTGCTGAGGGGTAATAAGAGACTGGTATTCAGGATGAGTCTGAAGGAAATTTAAATAGTCTTGAAGTCTTCTATCAAGGAAAGGTGTAATAGCCAATACTTGTTCTAATTCCCCTTCATTCAACACAAACTCTTCTGACTTCTTTTCAACACTTAGAAATTCAGTTTCTTCCTATTTGATTAGAACAATACTTATTTCAGATTTACTAGGTGATGAGTATGAAAAATTTTCAGTTGAACCTAGGTTAACAACATTCACTTTATTTTCTAGGGGAGTAGCTTCAACTTGAGATTTTTCAACAGAATCTTTTAAAACTAAAACCTCTTTAGATTCTAAAGTAGATAGATGTACCTTTTGCTTTGGGACGTACTTTTTGTGTACCTTCTTCACTGATTGAGATGTGGCTTCAACTGATATATGTTTTCCTTTAGCATCTTCGATGATTTTCTCTAGGTCAGCAACTGGATTCATAGTTGGAGATCTCTGATTCCTCCTTGTAGAAGGAGGTCTTGAAACCCCTCTTCCTCTTTGTGGATTCGCCAGGAGAAAAAATTCTAAGTCTTCTTCAGGTCACTAATTCTTTTTCACCATCAAGAACTGATTATCAGCAATTCATAACAATAGACTCGGGAGAATACTTCGTTACAAGGCCTTCATCTCCTGATAGACATACCAAAAGATGTTGGCACTGGAATTGACACTTGGACTACAGCAAGCACCTGACTAGACACATATTAAACTATAAAGAAATTTAATGATTTGTTTTATGAGATTGGTAGGTGGTACAAACTCTAATTTACTGAAAAGAGATTTTAGTCAAATCCATAGTTATGCTAATGAGGGTATTGTAACTTGATGTGGTAGCAAGGTGCAAGTTTTTAGTCTATGAGGAGAGGAAATTGTAAGATGAGAGAAGAATCAGTAGGTCTGTAAAACAAAAATCTACTGATTTAGTAGAAATTCACAAAAGAAGTATTTTGAAAATATTCCATTGAGAGAAAGTTATTTCTAGTCTGACAATATTCTCACTGAAATATCATGAAGAATAACTATCATAAGTGATTCTCTTCCACTGTTCTAACATATATTTTATTAGGAATGCTCACTGTGTGAGACAAACAAAGCTGATAAAACACATAACATGCTTAAGAGACTAATAAAAACAAATAAAAATATGATGATTTGCAAACTGGAACTGGAAGAAAGGAGATATGGAAACACAAGTAAAGTAGACAATACACACATAAAATTGGTAATAAGTCCTCAGTAGTAACATTCCATTTCATTCACAAAAAATATTACAGATCATATAAGTCAAAATTCTATAACCACCAACCAACCATGACTTCATATCAGTTTGGCGCATATATACAAAATATGATACTGTCATCTTCCACGTAAAAAGGTAAATCTGTTTCAAAAGTCATTACAACCTTGTGCAAGAGGTGAGGCTTATCCCTTTATCTTAATTACAAAGTGCTATATTAAAAACAAGATAAACATCATGAAGGCTATCACTCTGAAATAGTTGTGTGAGGTGGTAGCCTATTCGAAGACCACTCTTCTATTTTAGTGAAACCAAACTTCAGCAAAAAGTGTAAAAACAATGCGAATTACATGTGGTTGTCTCCTACTAAATGTGAAAAATAAAAACATGACATTTCAGAGAAAGCTGGATATAAGAAACCTGGCAGCACCCATTGCAACTGAATAACCTCTCCACTTCATCTGTTTAATTTCACCATCATGATTCAAAACAAAAAGTAGCCCATTTCCATCACATGCTTATATTTCAAAATAATTGCTACTTTTGCAGAAAAGGTAGCAATAACCGGAAAACATGGAACATTTACCGAAAAATTTTCTCCAAGTCAGCCTTGTTCTTCATTCATCAAAGGTACAAAATAGAAGAAAATATTCTTATGGCTTCTGATTTAGTCACCCTTTTATCAGACCTCTTTTTCTATTCTTGGCTCTTTGACTGAGCTTTCTTCTTCCTTTAAAATATTTCTTCTGAACTTTCTTCAATGTTGATAATTTCATCCCTAACTTTAGGATTGGCAATCATCTTCTTGTTTAGCTTGAGTTTGTTTCTTTGTCTAGTATGAGGTTTTTTGACATAGGGATCAGGAATGAATTTGGACCTCTTTCCTTCATGTATAAATTTGCTAGACTCTTCCTCTTCATATTCTACTATGTGTAATCAGGATCACTACTGTCTTCAAATTAGGAATAGGAATGTATCTCATTTTTCTTCCTCTTCTTGATCGAAGAAAACATGGAGGATACTAATTTAGCCAAGGTAGGCTCTACTTCTATGGTAGGCTCTATCATTTTCTATTTTCCTTTCTTGAGAGAAAGAAAAACTTGTGAGAAGGTGGACTCAGTGACATATATGCCACTGTATGGCTCCACTTGATGAGATGAATCAGGAATCTGGCTTGAACTTTTCATACCAGGATTGACTTCCCTTGGTGAGAAAACAAGCTTAGGTGTAAGAAGAATAGGGTTCACTTCCACTCGTTATTCTTCCATGGAAATTTTTTTCTTAGGCTGGCTTTGTGAAGTGGAGGAAATTTTTTCTTTATTCTTTGACATAGGCTTCTTAGGAGAAGATGGTGAACTATGTGAAACAGGGGTAACACTGATTTGCTCATGGATTTATTTCTTATTTGGCATCCCTACCTTTCTTCTGGAATTAATACTTCCAAACCTTTCCTCTCTTAAAAATCTATCCCAAGTAATTTTCTTCTTTCGAAGATGATAAACAACTAAGATTTTAATTAGCCCTCTATGATACAAATTATGAAAGGAATAGTTTGGACTTTTTTGTAGCTTGAGGGACATTTTAAGAAAATATTTAGACAGAAAATAGGGTAGGTTCAAAGGTTTTTCTCCTCAGATGTGGGTCAGGAATCTCAACTGATAATGATGAACAGAAGAAAACCCCCCTTTTCATGTGATGTATTTCTGGACTGAGGTAATAACATGTTGCCACTCAGATTTGAAACAAGAAATATGAGCAGTTGAATTCCATTTCAGATGAGCATATTCGGGCTTAAGGTAGGAACGTACTTCTTCAAGTAGCGCTTTGATTTTAAACCAATGTTCACCGATTGCAGAAGATTAGGTTGCACAGTCTATGATAGCCTCAGAAATGTTGAATGTTTTGCTGCCTAACTTAGCCTTTCCACCATCGAAAGATTCAGCGAAATCTTGAGCCAGTGCCACGTTCTGCCCAAAAAAATTCTAGAGGAATTTAGACCAACCTGCAGATTTGAATTGTGATTTTTCCCTTGCATCCACAAATCTTGTGTTAGCAGGCTCTAACCTATAACCTATATACCTTTCCTCCTTTCCATATTTTCCGATAGCTAAACTACTCACGAATACAATTGTTGAACTCTAGTTGCAATGTTGTCCATGAAACTTGAGATTGCTTACTTTGAAACCTGAGACTGATTGCTGGAGGATTAGTTTTTTGTTTACCTGTATCATACACAGAGGCATCAGGTTGAGTTTTCACTGAGCTCTCTTCTCTAATTTTGTGCCTACAATTATGACAAGGAGTAATGATATGTTTTTTAAATGATTTAAAAGCCAGCACCAAGTTAGCCCACTAAGCTTTCACTCTTCCACCTTATCATTACATGTGATTTCTTCATACCATGCTTTATTCCTTGTATAAATCTTAATGCAACACAAAAATACCTTTTAAAATGCATTACAAAAAAAACCATGGTTCTTGGGAACCACAACCTAGTGACCAATCGGAAACAATCGCAAATCGATCGCCTGAAATTTTAACTTTACATTGACAACAGATAAATAGTAAATTATGTGATTTGCGAAATCGCGCTGGTGAGCTACACTGATACGTGCCCCTCGCCTCATCACTTCGCAAATCACTTAACATACCATGCAATTTCCTTAACGATAAACTTTAAAAATTGAGATTTGTGAAATTGTTCCATCTATGCTTTAATCTCCACCGTTGATCTGCGCCCAAATTTGACGTTCTTCCTTGGTCGCCCTTCATTGCCTCACCACATCGCAAATCAATTAACATACCACGCAATCGCCTTAACAGTAAAATTTAAAAACTGTGATTTTCTAAGTCACTCCATTTGCGCTTTAATGAGTCAGTCGTCAGTTTCTTCCCTTACGGATCTGCAATTGGATCATGGCCATCCGCTTGTTCTACACACGGTTCTTCTTCGTCGCTTCATTCCTTATTTTAATTCTTGGCGATATCCCTTTAAATATTCTCTACTTCTCTTCTCCGGATCTTCCACTCTATTGGTCAATATTTTTTCTGCAGGCTGCACTTTGCTTTTAAAGAACTATGGTTGCCACGGAGCCTTAATTTTCCTGCTTTGAAAGCTTATTACCTGTTTACTTGTAGCCTCTTTACTGAGATAACCAAAATCTCATTGAAATAATTGTGCTTTTCATTGTGTGAAATATATGGCTTCCATTTCTGAGAAATAACTGCCCTTTACTGTATTACTATTTTGACAATGAATTTACAACAAAGGTAGCTATTATTCTAGACCAGATGCTTGCAATTTTATTACCCAAACATCGACTAACCTTCAACAATAACATAAGTAAAAATAGACATTTTTTGACAGATCTAATGGAGGCTGGTGGGGGTGTCGATCCTCCCCCTCCCCTACCTGAACTATTCACATTCAAGAAGCTCATAGCTGGATCCCTCAAAAGACCACTGTCTGAGACACAGTAGAAATTCGTCAAGAAACTCAATTGCATCCCCATCGTCGAGTTGCCTGTCGAAGAAATATGCAGATCTGCCATCAATCTTGCAGACATAGGACTTATTGGCCAGTTTACAGGGCTCTGGCCCTCACCAAAATCCGTGGACGCTTGGGTACAGCGAAACTGATCATCGCTCATCTTCGACGGAATCAAGAGCCACTTTTTTGGGAAAGGCTTCTTTGTTTTCATTTTCGAAAATGCAGAAGACAAAAATCTCATTTTTAGAAACGAGTCATATTTTATGGGGCCACAAGGTTTATACTTGAACAAATGGAACCCTGATTTCGACCCAACACAGGATATGCCTTCCTCCATCCCAGTCTGGGTCCGTCTCCCCCATCTCCCACTACACTGCTATAATCAGAAATCCCTGCAAGCTATTGGTAACTCGCTCGGAAGGTACATAGATCAAGAAATGAGAAAAGATCAGTATTCCTATGCACAGATCTGTGTGGAGGTGGGTCTGGAAGTAGGGCTACCAGAAGCAATAAAGCTAGTCCTGGCAGATTGGACGCACATTCAGGAATTAGACTATGAGTAGTTACCTTTCAAATGTCGGCACTGCCACGGCTATGGCCATTTTGCAAGGCATTGTAAAAATAAGATCGTTGAAGAAAGCGAAAATGTGAAACCTGATCAATGGACCACTGTGCAGAAGATAGGGACAGAAAAACCTCAGGGTAAAGGCCCAATAAAAGAAAGCAACCCCGGGTTCACGGGGAAAGAACAAAATGTTGGGAACATCAGCTCTATGTCGATTGAAGGTAACCAAAGCATAGAGCCCAATAAAGCAAGAGAAGAACTAGAAGTAAACAAAGACAGCAGTGAACAATCAAAGATCTCCCCCAATGGAAAAGGAACCAAGGATCAAGGGAAAACAACGGTAATCCCTAAAGCATCTCCCTCTCCTTCATATGCAGATATAGCCAGAAAGAAAATACCAATCTCACCAAGCTCCTCGGAGGATGAGATCACCGAAAGGCTAGCAAAAAGAGCAGGAAGAAAGTCCCGCAGAGAAGCAAGGGAGGAAGAGGCAGAAAGACAAAAGACTCAAGGAAGCCAACCTACAATAGAAATGAAAATCATAAGGAGCACCAGAACAAGGCCTCCAAAAGGAGGAGCTCCTACCACTCCCATCAGTAAGTAATGAGAATCGTCTCTTGGAACTGCAGAGGTTTGGGGAATCCGAAAAAAGTCGAAGTAGTTAAGGACCTCATGAAAACGGAACTAGCTAATATCCTCTTGCTCCAAGAGACAAAAATTGAAGGGGATGCCCTACTAGAGATCAGTAAAAAGAAATGGCAGAAGAATGCAGGGAAAGCAATAAGTGCAAGGGGCTCCTCAGGAGGGATTGGCACCCTATGAAAGGAAGATCAATTCAAGCTTGCCACCTCCTCCAACAGCCAGCACTGGAGCTTCACTGAGCTGAAGCATATAGCAAGTAAGTTAACTTTCGCCCTTTTCAATGTATATGTCCTAGTCTTGTACTCAAAAAAGAAATAATGTTGGAAAACCTTAAATGAATTCCTGGAACTGCACTCCCCAAACAATATTATCATCGGTGGAGACCTTAATTTAGTGATGAATGCAAAATAAAAAAGAGGAGGAAGAAACAGTAAAGATCAAATGATCCATGTGGTGGAAGATTTAATTCAACAATAGGACTTAATAGATTTAAAACCAAAGAAAGGGTTATATACCTAGACCAATAATAGGACAGGGGCTGATCACATTTCGGCGAGATTGGACAGATTCTTAGTTCAAAGTACCATGCTACTGGAAAGGAGGCTAATTTCCTCAACCATTCTCCCCAAGCTCACTTCGAATCACAAACCCATCCTTCTTTTGCTGGATGAGGAAGAAAATATGGGCCCAATCCCGTTCAAATTTAGCCCACTGTGGGGGGGGGGAAGCTGGATTCTTTGAGATAATACGAATGGCTTGTTCCAAACCTGTCAATGGTTCCCCCAGCTATGTCTGGGAAGAAAGGCTAAAAAACACAAAACAGGCACTTAAGGAATGGAGCAAACTCCCCACAAACACACCCAACAGTCAAAGGAAGGAAGCAGGAGAGCAACTGGAAGAGCTTCAGAGAGAAATGGACACCATAGACATAACAAAATTAGAATTGGACAAAGAGCAAGATGCCCAATGTAAATCCTTCCGCTCCTTCCGAAATGAAGAAGAGTACTGGAGACGAAAGTCCCGCAGCCTTTGGTTGGAATCCAGAGATAGGAACATATACTACTTTCATCGCCAATTCAGAGCTAGACTCTCTCGAAATCACATCACAGAGATCACAACTACTGAAGGGTTGCATTGTAAAGGTTCTGAACAAATCAAATCTGTTGTTGCCTCACATTTTCAAAAGCTATACAGTAAAGGGAATGAAGGCAGCGAAGAAGAAAATAGAGAATTCCTCAACAACATCCCCTCCTTGGTTATTGAGGTTGACGACAGAGTCCTTCTGCAGCAAATCAATGAGGAAGAAATCAGCAAAGTCATCTGGTCCATGGAACCAGATAAAGCGCCCGGACCGGATGGGTTCACAATCCATTTTTACAGAATTTGCTGGGACATTATTAGAATAGATTTGATCAGAATGATTAAAGGATTCCTCTAGAAAGCAAAAATTGGGGGTAGAACCAATTCAACTTTCCTTGCATTAATTCCAAAAGAAACAAACCTAGTCTCCTTCGACAAGTTCAGGCCTATCACTCTTTGTAACGCCTCTTATAAGATCATTGCAAGGCTTCTCGCCAACAGAATTAAGCCGCTCTTGGGTAGTCTCATCTCCACTACGCAAGGAGGCTTCGTCAAAGGAAGGCACATATTGGATAATGTAATTCAAGTCCAGGAAACCATCCATTCTAGTAATCTTAGAAAAGAGAAAGGCATGCTAGTGAAGTTGGATATGGCCAATGCCTTCGATCGAGTAAACTTGTCATTCCTCTATAAAGTCTTGCTCTCCTTCAGATTTTTGCAAGAATTTGTAAACTTGATCAAAGCATGCACCAATAGGCCATGGATTGCCCCACTGGAAAATGGGAGGCCAACTAGCTATTTCCAAGCGATGCGAGGGTTGCGGCAAGGATGCCCTCTTTCTCCCTTCTTATATATTTTATTGGTTGACACTCTCAGCAGGAAATTGGAGTAGGACAAGGTAGCAGGTCATGCTCCAGGACTGAGAATTATGAAGGATCTAGATCCTATAAACCATGCACTTTTCGCAGACGATTCCCTCATGTTGGGAGGAGCCTCCTGCAGAATTGCTTTGGCACTCAAAGCCACCCTTCAAACTTACTGCAGTGTCTCCGGCACAATGATAAGTGAAAGGAAAAGTGTTGTTTTCAACTGGAATGCTGAAGAGAATGAGACACAGGAAATAGCTCGCACTATGGGCTTTATGGGCTACTCCAGATGGGATAAGATCATGTATCTCAGGCTACCATTAACATTGGGCATAAACAGGACATCCCTGTGGGAAGGAGTGTTAACAAAACTTAAAGAAAAAATCGCAGCTTGGGGTGGACAATGGCTCACTCATGGAGGTAAGCTCACTCTCATCAAATCGGTTTTATCTTCGCTCCCGGTTTACCAAGCATCCTTTCTCATGGCCCCAAAATCGATTTTTGGGCAAATCAACAAGCTCATGTGTGATTTTATGTGGCATGGGGGCAAAGGTAACCAACGCAAGCTGCATTTGGTTAAATGGGATATATTTAAAAGACCTCTGAGCAATGGTGGGCTTAAAATCTGAGATCTGGACAATGCAAACATTGCGCTGGGATGAAAAATTATGTGGCAAATGCATAATGAGCCTGAGCATCCAGCAAGTCAAACTCTCAGACATAAATACATTCCAGCAGCATCACTCAGGAACATCCAATTTGCATCCAGCAAGAAAAGCACGCAGTTATGGACACTTTGCAAAAACGAAATACAATTCTTCATGCAACACCTGTACAGAGTCTCCGGGAATGGAAAACGAATCAAAATATGGGCTGATAGAATTATGGGTCACGCACCCTTAGCAATCAACACCAGCATTGGCGAACTCCATGAAATTTTGGAAAATAGAAACATTAAAAAATTGTTTGATATATCAGTCTGGGACAGAGCTGGCAATTGGGTCAAATGGAATATCAGCAACGTCCCAGCCCATGTCACAATGCTCAAACATGAGCTCTATGACGCTGCCCCAGTCCACAAAGAGGTTGCAGATACATGGGGGTGGGGAATATCAGGCATATACACCACTTCCAAAGGATACGCACTGCTTCAACCTCAGAGAGAAAGGAATTTTCCTGCAAAGTTTTGGGCCCAAGTATGGGATTCAATGGCGCTACCCAAAGTAAATTTCTTTTTTTGGACATTAATGCACAAAAAATTCCTGACAGGTGAGAACCTTCTCAAGAGAAGCATTAATGGACCACACAGATGTGCCTTATGTAAACAAGCTTCAGAATCCATAGACCACTTGTTTGTGGACTACCCCTTTGCTTCTAAAGTCTGGACTCTTGCTCTCCTTGGACTAAATGTTGTTGCTCCCTTCAAAATCTCTGTAGTGGAACTCTTCTATACCTGGAAGGATCGATATCCCTTGACCCTCATTAACAACCCTCTCTAGGCCCAGATTTGGATTACCATTCCCAAGTTTGTATGTTGGAAACTATGGCTCGCCGAGAACAAATAGATTTTCAACAATATATCCTTGACCCCTAATATTGTAGTAGCCAAAGCAAAAAGTTTGCTCCTTGAAACTTTAAGCACACAAATTCTCAAACCTGAAACTTTGTTACATCAAGAGGAAAAGAGATGGCTTGGCACCTTTGTATCCAGATATAGGATTCAAAGCATTGTAAAACCCCAATCCAATCCGGAATGGAGGAAAAGAGATAAGGATGAAATCTTTCAGAGCTGGTGGAGGAAGCAACGAATAGCAACTGTCTTCTTTGATGGCACTTCCAAAGGAAATCTCCGGATTGCGGGAGCTGGAGGCCTTATATATTCTCAGGACGGTCTCTCAAGAGAAACCTTCAGTTGGGGGCTAGGTCAGCGATCTAATAACCAAGTAGAAATACTAAGCTTGATAAAATATTGTTAGATTGCTAAAGAAAGAGGGATAAGGAGCTGCAAGCATTTGGCGATTCTAAAATCCTAATAAAAAAGATATCTGAGAAAGGCTAGTTTAATGACGCTGCCCTAAACAAGAATCTACAAAGGCTGAGACTCATTCTTCACGATTTTACCTCCTTCAAATGCTTCCACATTCTCAGAGACTCAAATAAAGAAGCGGACATTTATGCCAATAAAGGCTGCCTACTGCAACATGGAGATCTCAGTATAAATGAAGGAGCATCGGTACAAATTTGCATCCCGTGAAAGCAAATAAGCATGTAATAGGAAAGGGCAGCAGTCTTGTATTAAAGGTTGATTAGGCCATGGCCCAACCTGGATTGTCATATAAATAAAATCTCATAAAATCCCATTCAGCTTAAAAAAAAATATTGATTTTTTAACTTATTTTAGGACCCCAAAAACCTATGACACCTATTCACTTAAAAATACCTTGATGTTGGGACTCTTTTTAACTTTTATTGGAAATTACTCAAACATTGGACATGGACTAGGACACAATAAAAAATTTGAAAATAGTGACACAAAGGCGATTACACCATTAACATTTTCAGTGCTAACAGGTGGCATGGATTTTTTCATCTTTTGACGGTGGTTTTAGCCTTGCCTTACCATTTCCAGATAGCCATGGTGTGATGGGATTCTTTCTCAGTTGAGCTTTGGATTTCCATAAGGTTTTTTATTCAAGTGAGTTGATCTTGAGAAAATCCCAAGTGTTGGGGGTGGAAATGGTTTTCTCCAAATATCCCTTAACAAGAGGGTGGAGACATAAAAATCCTCAAGGGATGGTGAAGGAATTTTGAGGCTTCCAAGCTCGGTTTGGTTTTTGTGATCTCAGAACTAGTTTAGGTGAGATCACAGTATGGTGAGGGTGGAGGTCATTTAACCTTTGGATTCCCTTGGTTTTTTTATGGATTGGTTTATCTTGGTTTTTTTATGGATTGGTTTATCCCATGAGATCCAACATTCATTCTTGGAATATGACACAGGGATGATTGGATGAAAGAAAGATTTGGCTCATCCCAATCCATGGTCGGGTGGTATGTGGAAGTCCCTAACTTGGTTTTCCTTTGCATATGGTTAATAAGAGCTAATTTTCTCTTGTCTTTGATGATTAACTATTCTTTCTATTATGTGGCTTAAATGGTTGTTCTATCATTGTTATCTATCTGGCTATATGTTGGTTATAAGCATGGTTATATGATAGATTTATATATGGATCTTATCACATTTTAATTGATGAATGCATGGTTAATGAATGCATGACCTCATTTGTTTTATGATAGCTATTGTGAGAAGGAATTGGTCCTTCTTGTTAAACCTCAGACATGTTTTAGATTCCTTATGCTTAGATATGCATTCATGACTTGTAGGTTGCATATTTATCATGTGTTTGATGGAATTTAAATCATCGTTGGGAGGGGTCAGCTCAAGACCTTGTTCAAGTTTTGGCTTGGATTCTTTGTTTCTATGGCATACATCATTCCTGGAAGTTTCATTGAGCTCTAGGAAGAGGCCTGAGTACTAGCCAGTGTGGCCTGAAATTCAGGGTCGCTGGCATCGAACACAGTAGAAAATTCCACATTCTCTAGGAAGCATGCCTATGGGAGCGACTGGAGGCTTACAGTTCCTTGTAGGCCTTAGAAAGTGAGCAGTTTGGGATTTATTTCAGAGAAAAAGAGAGTCACCTCAGGGGTTGGACCCCTAGAGGGATTGGGTTGCTCCTCGAGGTCCTGTAGCACTTGAGGGAAGTCACCAAGGTCTTGAGTTGTCGAATCCATTTCCTTAAGGTCATATATGAGGTTGAGTCTTATCATAGTGACCCTCGGCTCATGTTTGTCCTGGGAAACCTGGTGAAAGTGGGTAAATGTGGGAGGAGGTGGGTTATAGGGTGGTATAAGAGCGGGTTGCACTCTCTTTGGGTAAAATCTGATGTTATCAAGGTTATGGTTGTCATGCATGGGGTCATGGTATATAGTTGGTATGGTCATGCATGATATTTTTATATTGATTTGATTATGATTATACATGTACATGCTAATGTGGAATGATCTTGCAGATGAGATAAGCCTCCCCTGAATGTCATTGAGGTATGGACTTGAATTTGGTATCTATTTGATTTATCTGTCATTTAATACTTGTAGGAAGAAGAGAATAAAATATGATGAGAAAAATGGTAGGTTATAGTTCCCATCAATCTCCCTGCAAATCAGTTGGGCAACAAGGAGGAGAGCATTCTCCTGGTATAGCAGATACATTGAGAAGTTTGAGGGAAGAGATCAAAAGTTGCAAAGCATACAAGGATAGGTTGGTTGAGGCTAAGGAAAGACTTGCAAGGGTTCAAGAGAAGCAGGTACAAGTCAATGCAATGATTCTTTAGAGCTTGTTAAAATTTCAGAGACAGGTACAGTTGAGGATCAACCAAGAGAAAGAATAGAAAACTAATGGAGCCTATGGTAGCATGTCTCGGTCCAGATACAAGTTGGATAGAGGGGATATAATCATAGGTGGAAGATCATTTGATACACCCAACAAGATGAATGGTATTTATGGGCATCATTCTAGTTACTCATCTAGGATACATTATCATCACAGTCATCATTGTCATCATCCTTATAGGAGGAGTGAATACTTTCTTGAAAAGTTCAAGAAATCCAAGCTGCCTATATTCGTTGGAGAGATGAAGAAGCCAGAATCTGTAGAGGCACAGTTTCTTGGAATGAAGAGATTCTTCAGATTGCATAGCAACTCAGAGAACATTAAATTCAATATAGTGACCTTCAGTCTCAAAGGGAAGGCAAATATTTGGTGGGAAGATGTGAATAATTTCAAGGGAATTCGGGAAGAAGAGTTGATTTGGGATGAGTTCAAGAGACTCTTTAATAAGAAGTACTTGTCAGAGAGGTAATATGATTTATCCGTGAACAAATTTCCTGAAGATGAACCACATCTGGTGGTTCAAAACATTGATTATGAATTACTTTGAATGCGATATGGATCTGGAAATTTGTTTGTAGCTAAATGATAATAATCACATAAATTTAAAATATGAGGTAATATGATGACATGGATAAGGAGTTTTATGAGTTGCAGATGGGTTCTATGAAAAATTATGATTATACTAGCAGGTTCCTAAAGTTATTGAGGTATGTGTCTTACCTCAAGGATTAGAAGGCTAAGATTTAGAGATTCATGAGTGGATTTCCAGCAGCATATAGAGACCGGATTGAGTTTCATGAGCCTAGATCGTTGGAGGAGGCCATATGGAAGTTGAAGCATTGTTATGAGAAGTCAAAGTGAAAATATGAGTCTAAGCATAACTTAAAAGGAAATGAGAAATTTTAAGGGAAATGTCAACCGAAGAAAGGAAGACCTCAGGATGTAGGTGAGAAACACAATTTTTCTCCTTACAAGAATTTAAATGTAGTTGAGAAGGGACAGGGGTCGAAATCTAGAGAACAACAGAATAGAGTTGATGGTAGGGTACCATTGCAGTGTTGGATATGTGGAAAATACCATCACAAGAAGGATTGTTCATTGTACCAGGGTGGTAGGCCTCAGATCTATAGTGTGCAAGAGGCAAAAACAGTTGGGGATGTTGGTCATAGCATTCCTCGGATTTATGGAGTTGTGGAAAACAAGCTGGCAGATCACTAAGCATATGTTATTGAGATGGAGATAAGATTTATGGTTGAGTTGTTTCTATTTTGATTGATCCTGGATCTAATTATAGTTATGTTAATCATATGTTAATCCTAACTTGGTGGATAAGTGTGGCTTGAGAAAATAAGTGCATGCAGAGTCTTGGTTGGTGCGATTGGCTATAGGTACTAAGAAGAGAGCACATCATTAGGTAAGAGCTTGTGCATTTGAGTTGAATGGTATTCCTACAATAGCACATCTGAATGTACTTCCATTAGGATAATATATTATGCTTATGGGTATGGATTGGTTGTATCTTCACAAGACCAAGGTAGATTTTTATGACAAGGCTATTGAGTTCCTGGATGATAATGGGGAAAAAAAATCTTGCAGGGAAAGAAGAAGCCTACATCATTGAGGATGGTCACATCTATGCAGGAAAGGGTGTGTGATGTTTGCAGTTCATATTTCTAGTGACAAGGGTAAGGATGTTGAGGATGCAGAAATATTCAATAGGTACCATGTATTACAACAATTTCATGATGTGTTTCGAGTATAGATTCCATATTTCCCTTCTCACAGAGAAATGGATTTTTATATTGAGTTGGTACCAGGAGCAACACCAGAATCAAAGGAACCTTAGAAGATGAGTACACCAAAGTTAGTAGAGTTTAAGTTGTAGTTGAAGGAAATTTTTGACAATAGATACATTAGGACGAATGTATCACCTTGGGGTGCACCAGTATTGTTCACGAAGAAGAAGGATGGTACTCTTAGGTTGTGCATTGCTTACAGGCAACTAAACAAGGTGATGATTAAGAACGAGTACCTGTTGTTGATGACCGATGACTTGTTTGATCAATTGAAGGGAGAAACAGTGTTCTAGAAGATTGATCTGAGATTAGGATACCATCATGTATGCATCAAAGAAGAGTACATCTACAAGACTTCTTTCAGAACCGAGTATAGGCATTATGAGTTTTTTGTAGTTCCATTCGATTTGACTAATTCTCTAGGTAATTTTATGTTATTGATGAATAATGTGTTGCTTCCTTATCTGGACAAGTTTGTTATTTTATTCATTGATGACATATTGATATATTCAAAGAATGAGGAAGGAGCATGCCAAACACTTAGCAACAATATTGAGATTGCTAAGAGAGAATCACTTGTATTCCAAACTTAGAAATTGAAGTTTCTTTTAGATAGAGGTACATTACTTGGGATATGTCGTTTCCAAGGAGGGTATAGAAGTGGATCCAAAAAAGCTAAGGGCTATCATGGAATGGGCAACCGGTTTTCAATTTCTCATTATTTCTCCCATGAAGTTAAATGCCCATTCCCATAGCCATACATTCAACAAGCTGGAAAAAATAAATATTTTCTGAAAACACTAATTCTAGAAATTTCACAATGCTGAAATGCAGAAATAAAAACTCAGAAAAATAAATTAGCCACACACAAAATTTTGACACGCTGAATTTTGGTCAACTTGACCATGGAAAAACCCCTAACAACTCTTAGGGAAAACCAGTTCGAAAGCTTCTCTTATTTCTGGAAAATGCTTTTACAGTGAACAAAAATACAAAGTAAAAAAATTACAGCAAACACTAAAACCACTTATCTCGATTTTCATGCCACATTCCACCTTGAAAATCATGCCAAACTGCAAAACAGAAATTTACAGAAAAATTACAGCATTAAATGTTGTACTTGCAGCCTCGGAAAAAGTGCCAAAATCTACTGGTACAGACTGTACAGATTCTGTATGGACAGGACAACAATCCCTTCCTCGATTTTTGTGCCCAAAAAGTCTACCTCGAAAATTGTGCCCTTTACTGCTGATTCTTCTCCTTGAAAACAATGTTGTCCTTTCCTCGAAATGCGTGCAAACTGTTGTATGAATTTTCTACCTCGGTAACCGTGCCAATAAATGTTTTTGTACGGATTTTCAACCTTCGGAAGTGTGCCCTCCTCCTCTACAGATTTGTTGTGTGTCTTTTGCTGCTCTCCCTTTGCTCAGAAATTTCTCTTCAGCTTTCTCTTTCCTCTCTCAATCTGCTCATGAAAGAATGAATGACCTTTTCCCTCCTTTTTCTCCTTTAACCTAACCCTAAGTGACTTTTGGGGAATCTCTAAATCTAATGGCTGAGATAGCTTTAGATCTAGGGCTGAGATTAAATGCTCATTTAAATCTCACTTTCTATTTTTTAATTCACCCCACTTTAATAAAGACCCACTTAGTCATTTATTTCCAAAGTCACTTTTCACTTTCTAATTTCACATTGGCTTTATTAAGGTCACTTTAAAATTAGACTTAGTAACTTTATCACTTAAAGTCACTTTTAAATTATATTTGACTCTATAACTTTATAAAGTCACTTTAGGAAAAAAATTAAGTGCTTTGGACACTGACTTTAAACCAAGAGTCAAAGCCTTAGGTAACCCTGTCCTTCGGTAACCAGATTTCAACACTCCCTCTGCAGGAAGGTGTTCTACCTCACCACACCCATCTTGTCTGATAGGCATGCTTGCCCGTGGTAAGGCTTTGGTAAGAGCTCTCTGCAACTTTGCTCATCGGTGGGGAATATCTCAGCTTCATAGCTCCCTTCTAAACATAGTCTGCAGTGGTAATCATGATATTAAATACACTTTATGACTGCAATGTGAAATACTAGATTCTTCGTGCGTTTTAATGCCTTTCGATTATGTAGTATATCTGTGAAGGTCTTAACCGGTAATAAATAAGCCAAACAACATCTTGCGAAGCCAGATGGCCTCACAACTAGCTAGACTGGCTGCCATGTACTCTGCTTCCGCTGAACTCAATGCTACTGACTGCTGCTTTCGGTTGAACCACGACACCACTGCCGAACCCAACCCAAAACAACACCCTGAAGTGCTCTTCCTATCAGAAGCACAACCTGCCCAATCAGAATCAGTGTAACCTACCAATCTCACTCCATCTCCCTACCTATAATCCAGACCATAATCCACTGTCCCCTGCAAGTACTGCAAAATGTGTTTTGCAGCAACCCAGTGCACCCTCTTAGGCTCACACATGAACTAGCTCATCGTGTTGACTGCAAAACATATATCTGGTCTGGTGTTGACCAAATACATCAAGGAACCAATCAGCTGTCTATACAATGTGGGATCCACCAACTCGAAATCTGAGCGTTAAGCTTCTTCCAATTGGTGATCATAGGTGTCGACATGGGTCTACAATCCTCCATGTGGAATCTGCCAAAGATGTCCAAAATATACTTCCCCTGTCCCAGGAAGAAATTCCCCTCTTCTTGCCACACCTCCAAACCCAAAAAGTAATGCATCAAGCCAATGTCCTTCATCTCAAACTCCGATGCAAGATCTCTCTTGCATCCCTCTTTGAGTCTCTCTGCACCCGTAATGACCAAGTCATTCACATACATCACCAAAATGAGAGGCTCCTCACCATCCTGCATCGACTGAGTTGGATCTGTCCTCTTGTGGAACCCATCTCTGCAGTATCACTGTCTATGCCATGCCAAGCTCTAGGAGCTTGCTTCAGGCCATAAAGGGCCTTCTTCAGTCTGCACACATGGGACTCCTTCCCATGCACCTCAAAGCCTTGTGGCTGCTCAATGTACACCTCCTCCTATATGAAGCCATTGAGAAATGCAGTCTTCATGTCCATATGGTGGATCTTCCAACCCATCTCTATTGTTATCGATATGATGGAGCGAATCGAAGTATACTGAGCCATGGGAGCAAAGGTCTCCTCATAATCAACTCCCTCTACTTGGGAGAACCCTCTAGCCACAAAAATTTCCTTGAATTTCTCAATGCTGCCATCTACAGCATGATTTACCTTATAAAGCCATCTAGAAGTAACCATGGATTTTCCCTCAGGCCTCAACACCACCTCCCAAACATCATTCTTCATGATAGAAGAATACTCCTCCTGCATGGCCTCTCTCCAAACCTGTTGGCTAGCTGCCTCCTCATAGCTAGAAGGCTCAGAGTCAACGATGTTGGAAACCATTACCATATAGCTACAGAACCTATAAGGTGGTCTACTCTCTCTGACTGGCCTCTTTGGCCCAGCAACAAATGTGGCCTCTCTCAAGGTATCTTGAAGCCACTTGGGATTCCTCTTCCTTGAGCACACTTCTCCCACTGGAGAATGAAACTCCTCCTCTTCATCATCAGCAGCCTGAACTCCTGATTGTCTGTCTATTGTCCTCCTGCCTGAACCTGAACCTGTAGACGCTGAAGTACCGTGTGAACTGTCCATCAGTGGACTCCCTAGTGAACTGCTCTGCGGACTGATCTGCATGTTTCCCGAGGCACCACCCCTCTGACTCTACGAGCCACTGCTCACTGATGGACCTAACACCGTAATCGATGTACCTCCGGATCCTCGTGAACCCTGCCCATTGGATCCCTGCGAATGACTCAGCTGCTCCTGAGGGTCTGGTTGATCTAGATACTCTAACTCCCATGACCTCCTGAAAACCCTGTCCTCCTCAAACTTCACATCCCGCCTGACAACAACTCTCCTCTGTGCGGGAATATAAATCTAAAATGCTTTCGAGGTCTCATTATAGCCCACAAATATACCTTTCTTTGCGGTGGGCTCTAGTTTGGTCCTCTTCTCCTTGGGTATGTAGGAGTATGCAATACACCCAAAGATACGAAGATGACCAATATCAGGCTTCTTCCCAGAAAAAGAATCCTCCGGAGTCACATGCCCCAAGGCACGATGCGAACTCCTATTCTAGAAATATACAGCAGTGTTGCAGGCCTCCACCCACAAAAACAATGGTAACCCCTGATCATGTAGCATGGCTTTGGTAGCCCCATCGATGGATCTGTTCTTCCTCTCCGCAACCCCATTTTGCTGGGGGTTGTAAGGAACTGTGAACTCCCTCCTAATGCCTACCTCTACACAATAATCAACAAAATCACCAAGGGTGTAGTCTCCTCCATTGTCCGACCTCAGGGACTTGATATTTTGACCTGTCTGAGTCTCCATAAGAGCTATGAACTCCTGAAACCACTTGAAGACCTCACTCTTGGTCTTCAAGAAATAAATCCAGGTCCTCCTAGAGTGATCATCAATGAATAATACATAGTACTCATATCCACTCAAGGAAACATGAGACATCTGACCACTCACATCGAAATGAATCAAATCAAGTATCCCAGTCGATCTGCTGTCACTGCTAGGAAAAGGGTATTTTGCAAACTTTCCCATAGCACATCCTCTGCATGTATCAAAGTGATCAGTATTGAAATCTGGCACACCTGTAGTGATCTCCCGCAATGTCCTTAAGGATCCATGATACATGTGCCCCATCCTACGGTGCCAAATCTCGCACAACTCTGAAATGATAGCTCTGCTGCTAGTACTAATACTCAATGCCAAAAGGGGATGAAATGAAAACTTGTACACCTTTGCATGGCGTAGACCTATCAATCTAGTTGAATCAGCTAGAGCACCCTTGGGATATATTAGCACCTATCCTCTCCAGAAAAATATCTCATACCCTCTGTCCTCCAATGCTGAGACAGATATGAGGTTCTTCCTCATCCGTGGCACATATAGAACATCTGACACCTTCAAGGGAGGTTTGGGTTCCCTATCAAATGTCAATGTCCCCACACCGACTGCTCTAACAACACTGTTATCTCCGAGTACTACCTCTATATCAGATCCACTCTCTGAATGCTCTGAGAAGTACTCACAGACTCCTGTCATATGACGTGAAGCCCCACTGTCAACATACCAGATACCTGAAGATACTCCGCTAGTGGAGGGAAATGCACACTCCTTCTCAACCTTCGTGGTAGGTGATCTTGCACTAGTGGACTCACAAGCAATGGACCCAAACTCCCGGTCAAAGCTATTCGTAAATTCATCTATCTCTGTTGATGTTGCCATGCTCTGGTTCTTCCCCTTCTTCTTCTTCTCCAGACACACAACTGCATAGTGTCCCATATTTTGACAATTCCAACACTTCACCTTGGAATAGTCCTTCTGCGTGTTCCCATGTTTACCTTTACCTTTTTCTTTTCCCCCACTAACACTTGTGGAAGCTTGCTTCTTTCCCTTGCCTTTCTTGCCTCCTGCCAACAATGCTACATCCTTATCCTTCTCAACTGGTTTGGCTGCCCCAAGCTGGCTCTTTCTGATTCATGTCTGTATGCAATCATCCTAGAAGCTCTCCCAAGAGGGAAGGGTCTCACGTGCACAAACCCCATCAGCAAAGTTCAGCCATGAACTAGGAAGGCCATTCACTGCAATCCACACCAACTCAATGGGTGGAATGACCTTTCCAACTGCTACTAATGCATCTCTCACATTAGTAATCTTTGTGAGATATCCAACTGCACTATCAGTCTTACCCATCTTAATGGTCTTCAGCTTCTCCTTTAAGACCATTTTCCTATTCTCATTGGTACTTTGGTAGAGATTGGTCAATGTTGTCCACATCTCATGAGCATATCTTTTTCCTCTCACATAAGGAATGCAATGGTCTTTGATTCCATCTAGAATCAGTATCTTACCCTTGTTATTCTTTTTATTAAAGGCTACCAACTGAACAACATTAGTAGGCACGTTAACAGGGTTATGTGCGGTATGCACCATGATATCCCAGACTTCTGCCTCCTTAAAGATGCTCTGCATTCTCTCCTTCCATACACTGTAGTTACTATGCCCATCCAACCTATCCCCCACCATCAAGCCCAAAGACATGCTTGTTGTCCTAAATAAATTGAAAATAACACTGCTGTAGTAAAGGTAATGTTTTCTGTGTGAAAAATCATCTTGCTGTAATTTTTCTTCTTGCTGTCCCAAACTGCACTTTCAGCAAAATAGCTCTAATACCATGTAGAAATTTAATAACCAACCCTGGTTTTCAGTTTCTTCTTATTTCTCCCATAAAGTTAAATGCCCATTCCCATAACCATACATTCAACAAGATGGAAAAAATAAATATTTTCTGAAAACACTAATTCTGGAAATTTCACAATGTTGAAATGCAGAAATAAAAACTCAAAAAAATAAATCAGCCACACAAAATTTTGACACGCTGATTTTTGGTCAACTTGACCCTGGAAAAACCCCGTGCAACTCTTGGGGAAAACCAGTTCAAAAGCTTCTCCTATTTCTAGAAAATGCTTTTATAGTGAACAACAATACACAGTAAAAAAATTATAGCAAACACTAAAACCATTTATCTCGATTTTTGTGCCACCTTCCACCTTGAAAATCGTGCCAAATAGCAAAATAGAAATTTACAAAAAAATTACAGCATTAAATGTTGTACTTGCAACTTCGAAAAAAGTGCCAAAATTTGTCGGTACGGACTGTACAGATTTTATACAACAGGACAACAGTCCCTTCCTCGATTTTCGTGTCCAGAAAGTCTTCCTCGAAAAATTGTGCCCTTTACTATTGATTCTTCTCCTCGAAAACAACATTGTTATTTCCTCGAAATGCGTGCAAACTTCTGTATGGATTTTCTGCCTCGATAACCGTGCCAATAAATGTTGTTGTACGGATTTTCAGCCTTAGGAAGTGTGCCCTCCTACTGCACGGATTTGCTGTGTATTTTGCTGCTCTCCCTCCACTCAGAAATTCTCTTCAGTTTTCTCTCCTCCTCTCTCAATCTGCTTATGAAAGAATGAATGACCTTTTCTCTCCTTTTCCTCCTTTAACCTAACCCTAAGTGACTTTTGGGGAATCCCTAAATATAATGACTGAGATAGCTTTAGATCTAGGGCTGAGATTAAATACTCATTTAAATCTCACTTTCTATTTTTTAATTCACCCCACTTTAATAAAGACCCACTTAGTCATTTATTTCCAAAGTCACTTTTCACTTTCTAATTTCACATTGACTTTATTAAAGTCACTTTAAATTTAGACTTAGTAACTTTATCACTTAAAGTCACTTTTAAATTAGATTTGACTTTATAACTTTATAAAGTCACTTGAGGAGAAAAATTAAATTCTTTTGGACACTTTTCCCCGCTGATCAAAGCCTTAGGGAACCACCGTCTACCCCGTAACCAAATTTCAACAAGATCATGGGCTAGTAGGTTACTATAGGAGGTTCCATATTATATCCTATTACATAATTACAAAGGAAAGGTAAGAAATTTGAATGCAGTGAATGTTAAAAGTAACATAAATAAAGAATTTTTTTTCACAAACGCCCAGCTTTAATATTGCGCATCCTGACAACAATTTGTGGTGTGTATAGATGCTTGCAAAAGAGGATTTAAAGGAGTCCTCATGCAGGAGGGATAGGTGGTGTTCTATGAATCCAGGAAACCAAATGAGCATGCACAAAATTATGTGACTCACGATCTTGAGTTAGTGGCTATTATTCATGTCTTGAAGATGGTGAGGAATTATCTTCTTGGTAGGAGTTTTGTATTAATGAGAGGTCACATAGGGTTGAGATATTTGTTTCACCAACCAAATCTGAATGCCATGCAAGCTAGATGGTTGGCCATGATAACTGAGTTTGATTTTGAGATCAAATACATTAAGGGTAAGGAGAATAGGGTTATAGATTCTATTAGTAGAGAGTGTAGATGAACCATGTTGCAACAGTGAGCTCATATGGGATAGATTTAGGTGGGATAATTTTCCATGCTTTTTCCAAAAAAAATATTTACCAATTCCCATTTTAAAAAAATTTGATTTGCCCAAATTTTATAGTATATAAATATTTTACCCTAAAAATAGCTAAAAATTTATATATACTAATATAAAATGATCACAAAACTAAATATTCTTACAAAAATAACATAATTTTTTTACAATTCACATATTGGGGACTACTAAGATTCGCCAAGTTTTTAAACTTTAAGATAAATGTCCATCCTTAAAATTTTCCCTGGTGGCTAGATGTTTGGACTGTCAGTAGGTGAAAGCAGAGTGTAAGCATCCAGGTGGGTTGGTTTAACCTATTACGATTCCATAGTGGAAATGAGAAAGGATTCTTCGACTGTGATTGGTTGCAAAGGGGAAACTGACCTTTTCTCTCGACCAACAAATTTCTAACAGAGGGGTCACTTACGAGCATAAGCAATTACGTATTTAAATTACATCATCTAGTAATACCCTACTTGCATAAATTTATGTGTAGTTGTGTCCCCTTCATATTGTCTACCTGCTAGCCTACCATGCAAATATTTCAAAACCTTTTCTGAGTCTAGATATTGTAAGTAGTTTTGTAAGACATCGTTATGATGTTTCTAAAAGAGTACATTGTGAATCAATTGATATAAGAGTTCCTTTAATCAGATAGCCCTCTTTTTCTTTACTGAAATATGAGAGGGCATAGTGCCTTGTTCAAGGTATTGTCGTATATATGTGTATCTAGACGATGGTGTATATGAAAGAGAAATGGAGTTGAAATTGTACATCTTGATCTCTTTTTCCCAATCAAGCGTATCGTCATCCTATGAACTAGCTGCTTCCGCAAAGAGTTGAAAAATTCCATGGCCCTTAATAGTATGAACTGGTTTAAACTTCAAATAACACTCTTGTAAGCACGTCATCTAATTTGTTCTTTTTTCACCCAACTCTAGTTGTACAAACAATGATCAGACTGTGGGATGGGGAACAAAACTATGACATGTCTCTTAAGAATATAGTGCTTGAAATGTTTTACTGCTTTACAAACAACGTAGGCTTGCTTGTCCATAGCGGGATAGTTCAACTCCGATCCTTGTAAACCTATACTCATGAATGAAATTGACCATTCATTTTCTGATTATCATTTTGAGTTAACACGATTGCAATCGAAAATTCCAAAGAAAAAGTATACAGGAAGAATTCCTTCTCAAAATTCGGGTTGGACGGTGCGGGTGCTTCAGCTATGGCCTGTTTTATTTGAGCAAAATCATATTTCTCCTTTTCATCCCATTTGTATGTTGCGTCCTTCTTGATCATGTCCTGTAAAGGTTTTAGCATATGTGCATAGTTTGAAATGAATTTTCTAAGGAAAATTATCTTCCCAAGGAAGGACTACATTGATTTCCTATTTAAGGGATATGCATTTTGAGAAATATTTTTAACCTATTTTAGGTCTAATTTAATGTTGTTTTTTTCTATGATGTTCCCTAGAATATTTCACTCATACACTGTGAAGATGTTATTCTTCGAATTTAAAGATATTCCATACTTCTTGCACCTTTCGAAGATCTATTTTAAATGATGCAGATGGTCAGATCTTCATTTAGAGAAATTATCTATGTCATCACGGTATACCACTACACTTGGACCAAGCATTCCTTGAAATATGATATCCATCACTAATTGAAATGTTGCTCCTGCATTAATCAACCGAAAAATAATTCGCCTGAATGCGAACGTACCCCATTTGGTTCTAAATGTGGTCATAAGTTTGTTAGGTTATACTGATAGCACTTGATTGTATCCTGAGAATATTTCTAGGAACAAGAACATTACTGCTCTGGAAACCATCTGTAATATGTGTTCCAAGGAAGGCACGGGGTAGTTATCCTTATCAGATGCTCAGTTGAAATTTCTGAAATCTAGACATAATTTGATCTCACCAAACTTCTTTCTTATTGGGACAAGGTTTGAAACCCAAATTGAATGTTGGATTTTGAATATTATGCAAACATCCTGCAACATTTTTAACTCTTTATGTATCAAGGTCTCAAGAATGTGGTGTATTTTTCTAAGATTTTGTTGAAACAACTTGGCTCCTTCCTTTATCGGAAGGACGTGTTGGATGATCTTGGTGTCATAAGTCTTCTAATATTTGTAATTCCACACAAAAACATCTTGGTATTGTTTGAAAAAAATTTTGAACTTGTTTTGTTCTTGCGGGGAACAACACGCGCTAATATTGACATATTTAGGATCTTCAGTCGTCCCTAGGTTGATTTTCTCATATGATAAATTCGAGCTTTGGGTTTTTGTATTTGACAGTCCTTTAAAATGGTTTACAAGTTGAAAATCCTTTCCAATGAAACTACTCCTATAGGCATTTGGTTTCATTCACACACTTCAAATGCTTTTTGTAAAGATATCTTGTGTACATCTTTGTCGATAGCTGTGTTATTGAATATGTCTGCATTTGCCATAAAATCAATTATATTTTGGTCAACATTAAATATATGTAGATTAGTCACATTATTTAGAATAGAGGGTTTATAAATAATTTCAATTGAAAATCCATCTCTAAGCTAAGTGAACCTAGTAGGTACATTTTCCAAAGTATCTATGATGGAATTGCTTATTCTAGGTACATACTTCATATCAAAAGCTCTGTAAAAAGAAATCAGTCTCCATACCTCTTGCTAATAATTCTTGAGATCGGGTAGCATAAAATGGATGGTATTTTTCACATGTATCATAATAATTTATGAATCACCTATCAATTTTAAGCGCTCTACCTTAAGGTCAATGGATTTCTTCAATCCAAGTATAAGTCCTTCGTATTCTGCAACGTTATTTGTACACTTGAATTCCAAGTGGAAAGAGATCAAATATTTATTTTTCTCTACATCCATCCAAATGCAACCGGCTATGGTTCCATCCTCTATCTCAGATCCATCATAATACAATGTCCAAAGATTATTAGTACCCTATTTAGTCTCTAAACTAAAATTATTTACATCTGTGGTACAAGTGTCATTATCTCCAGCTGGAGAATTAGGAAGGAGTTCTAAATGGATGTCTGATGGTACGATTGATGGAATCATATGATAACATCCAATGTCAAACTAAAGAAAATAATTTACCAAAATTTCTTGTGCTACGCTTATAGCTCGTTATGTGCCTCCAATTTTGTGATTGTATATTTCATTAGGGGTTCTCTATTCACTCGAATCTTATTGTTTTCCCCCTTATATGGGAGCCATACGTGGGACTATTTTGTTGCAAAGTAGCCTTGTAGCTTACTTGATTAGTCCCTACTTCAAAATAAACCATAAGATTCCATAATGCCCACAATAATTATGTCAATGAATTGATGAACTCTATAATCATAAGATAAACGAATCAAGACATTATTCGGTTCACTAATTACTTGTACTTGTGACCTATCACGTTGTAAGATCCTAACATCTTGTTAATCCAAGTTGTCATTGATGGCAACAGGATGAACGAATGAACACACTTGATGACTCTTGATGAAGATTGAAAGACTAGATATCATTTGATTTTGAAGTTCTCCTAATGATGATGCACAGTGACACATTACTGCAATATTATTATATACACGATGTTATACCTTCATGAATTTTTTGGGTACTATCATGATGACATGAATGTCCTACATGATGAAACTATAATCCTATGATTAATAAACCAAACAAAGGAGAATCCAAGCAGTGGAAAAGGCATGTTGTCCTATTCACCTCCTGCACACAAAAATTAAGGACAGTCACAAAGAAAATTTGTGTTTACTACATTAGAGGCATCCTATCAACATGAGTCCTATACCATCTTGTAGAGTATCTTTTTCCTGTTCTAATGAGCCTTTACTTGCCCTAAAACTCCCAACGGTTGATGAGATAATGAATTTTTGAAGTACAAAAAATATATTTTTTATCTAGCCGACCTAAGTCAACATACATATTTCGGCTCTCATATCCAACAATCACGTCCTCTCTTTAAAGGCTGAGATCACTATAAATATAAGTTGAAACCTTCATTTTTTCACCACAAATTTGGTGAAGATCATCACATAGAAATACGATAATTCACAACTCGTGAATTGAGGACACCGAGAAAGGTTTTTGAATATTTAACTATTGGGGTATTATCTGTTGGGGTATATTTGTCCTAGGGTTGATTTGTAAGCGTACCTACGCTGCCTCGGCCTTTTATTGGGCGATTATTCTTCGGAGTGCAAGACCAGAACCTCGGGCCGGTGAGATAGGATGGTACTCAAATCATTCTTTGAGAAGGAAGATAAGCTTAAAATAGTTGGGACTTGTTTATACAGTGGTAGCATACTGTGACATAACACCTTCAGGGCGCTCGGATATTTGTGACGGACCTTTCCTTGTGGTGGTGTGTTAATTCAAATATCGGTGTTTGGAAAATGATAAAACCGGACTAGTGACTTTATGTTATACCTCACCACAAAATTTCGAGAATATTCACTGAAGTGTCACCTATGATAAAGCTCGGATTGCGAAATTGGAAGATTCCAGGATCTGCAATAGGAGAGCTTGATACAGGGCAGAAACGGATGTAGGACCCTTGGATTACAGCAGACCTGTGGAAGATTTATAACACAGTTCGATTATGTGTCTCTTCTAACTCATTTTGGAGATAGCTCAGATTAGTGTATGACAACATTCTGTGAAATTATCTTGTGAAAGAACTAGAACAGTGAACCTGAAGTATAAATCAGTGTTTCTTTTGAGCTCGCTAGTGGAGGAATGAACAATCAAATTTAAAGCTTGAACTAATGATAGTTGGAGGCCTATACAAGAAGATCTTGGATAGTGGAGCATTTGGTGGTTTGATATTGAAGTATTAAACAGTGAAGAATTATGACGTTCAAGTAAGTACTATCCACATTCTTTATTAGAAGAAGATAAAATAGGATTGGTGTCCTTGGAGTAGGAGCTCCTAAACACAAGGTTGGTGCCTTGAGAAGATAGGGTTGAAGCCCTAGAGGTCGGAGCCTCATCAAAGTCCAAGTTGGTGCTTGGCAACAGGTTAGTGCTTGTTTCATTAAAGGGTTGGTGCCCTCACTCATCTATTGTATACAATTATTTGAAAAAGGATTGAAGTTCTTATTAATCCTTAATATTATTATTATACACCTCTCTGTCTTTAATTGTGAAGTATCTAACTGGCAATAATTAACAATTGAAAAGAAACACTGATTCACCCCCCTCTCAGTATTTCCAACAATTGGTATTAGAGCCAGCTTTTTCATTATCAGCCTAACAACTGGAAGAAGGATTCTTAGGCACAATGAAGAACATAGAAGCAACAAGGAAACTGCCTATCTTTGATGGAACAAATTTTAGTTTTTGGAAAAAGAGGATGTCCTACTATCTAATGTCTCTTGGCCCTGAAGTATGGCACTCTGTTTTGGATGGGTACAAATCTCCCGCCGGTCTTCCAACTGATCCAAATGAAAGAAGAGCCTACATTGCTAATGCCAAAGCTTTAAATTCCATCACTAGTGGAATTACCGATTCTGAATTTACGAAAGTCATGAATTGTGACTCAGCCAAAGAAGTATGGGATAAGTTGGTTTCTCTATATGATGGGGACTCCAAAGTTAAGAAGGAAAAGCTTCAAACCTATAGAAGACAATTCGAGAGTCTGAAAATGGATGATGAAGAAGATATTGCATCATACTTCCTCCGAGTAGCTGAAGTGGTTAACTCTCTTAAAGGACTAGGAGAAAATATTGAAGAAAGCACTATTGTTCAAAAAATCCTGAGATCGCTTCCTGACAGATTTGACTCCAAAGTAAGTGCCATAGAAGAAATGAAGGACCTAGATACTCTCAAGATGGATGAACTTCATGGAATACTCATTGCCTATGAGATGAGGAAAGGGAGTCCAAATTTCAAAGAAGCAGCTTTCAAAGCCTCAAGATCAACAAAAGAAGGAAAAGGATGGAATTGCAACAGCGATGAATCTGATACTGAAAATGAATTAGCTCAATTTGTACGAAGACTAAAAAGGGGATCTAAGCTAAAAGGTAAGTACCCTCTTATTTGTTTCAATTGTGGAAGAATAGGTCATTACGCTGCAAAATGTCCCCATAAACATGATAGTGATGATGAAAAGGACTCTAAAAGGATGATGTACAAAAAGAAAGGGTTTAATAAGAAGAACTTCTTCTCCACACAAGATGAGTCTGATGAAGATGAATTTGTAGT
Source organism: Pinus albicaulis (assembly GCA_034641835.2). Lineage (NCBI taxonomy): Eukaryota > Viridiplantae > Streptophyta > Pinopsida > Pinales > Pinaceae > Pinus > Pinus albicaulis. The sequence continues at coordinate 816,517,014 of CM076571.1, forward strand.
CATCAAAAAGAAATCAACTAGAAATATGCGTCATCACAAAGAAAGTGATGATGAATCAGATGAGGAAAGTAATTATGTTGGAAGCAAAGAAACGTTATTCATGGCATTTACAAATGATGATGACTCAAAGTTGGAAGATGAAAGAAACATGGATAGTTTGCTAATGAGTGCCATTGAAGAAAATGAGAATCTACAAAAGATGATAATTTCCCTCAAAATAGAAAAAGAGGAAGCAAAAAGAAGGGAAGACTTCTTGAACATTAAGCTAAAAGAGAAGGATGATATTTGTGAAAAACGTGAAGCTGAAATAATATCTCTAAGAAAGGAATTAGAGCAAGTCAAAAGGAGTTGGAAAAGCTCTCTAGCTCTTGACAACATTCTTAATACTCAAAAACCTCAACATGACAAGTCTGGAATTGGTTTCAAAGGAGAATCATCAAGTACAAAGAATAATGCTAGAAGTTATGCTGACGTACTCTCTTGCCATCCAAAAGAAGAAAAGTCATCTCGTCAGGAACAAAGTCCCATCTCAAAACCAAGAATTGAAGAAAGAGCAACTCCAAGGAAGAATGTTGGTTCAAGCTATGGATACTACAACAGGTATCAAACTATTTTTCTTGGGCATTGTTACAATTGTAAAAACTTTGGGCATCAAGATAAGCATTGCAAGGCTCATAAGAATGAAGCACCAATATTGAATGATCAAACAACCAACTACGTGGTCCTAAAGAGCAAGGACAAATCAAAACTTACAATTCCTTTGATCCTTTGGCTAAGTTTGATCCGTCTTGCTCATTATGTGATAATTATTATCATAATGAACAAAATTTCCCTCTCAAAAGGGAAAAATCTAAAAGTGTAAATCTCAAAACTGATAAATGTGGCCGAGCTCTATGTGCTCATAGTGAAGAAAATCATTGGTTCGTGGATAGTGGATGCTCAAGACATATGAGAGGTGACCAAAAGAAGTATATCTCATTGAACAAGAAAATGGAAATGTATCCTTTGGAAGTGGATCAACTGAAATCACTGGAAAAGGCACTACTACCCTTGTCAATGGACTAGAAAAGGCTCAAAATACCTTGCTGGTAGAAGGGCTCAAACACTATCTCTTAAGTGTTAGCCAGATTTGTGACCAAGGACATAATTTTGCCTTTAGTACGAAAAATTGTGAAATAAGAGACTCATCCTCAGGAGAACTTGTGGTGAAAGGAGTAAGAACACCAGATAATGTTTATATTCTCGGTAAAATTCAAGAATATAAATGTTACTTAATTAAAACAGATGAAAGTTTGTTATGGCACAAGCGATTGGGGCATACAAGTTTTGATAACCTAGTCAACATCAGCAAAATTAATGCAGTAAGGGACATTCCAAAAATTTGCAAGCCAAATCAAGTTGTAAGTGGCCCATGCCAACATGGAAAGCAACCAGAACTAGCCACAAAACTAAGGAGTTCTCAACATCAAAACCTCTGGAAATTATTCATGCAGATTTATGTGGGCCAACTAGAACTCCAGCTCTTCAAGGTGAAAGGTACTTTGCTCTATTTTTTGATGACTATACTAGAATGATGTGGATATATTTCATAAAATATAAATCCGAAGAATTTGAATGTTTTAAGAATCTTAAGGTTCTCATTGAGACTGAGAAAGATTCCAAGATTAAATGTCTTAGAATGGATAGAGGAGGAGAATTCACCTCAAACGAATTTGATGAATTCTGTAAAGAGCATGGAATTGAAAGAGAAATCTCTACTGCTAGGACACCCCAGCAAAATGGAGTAGTTGAAATAAGGAACTGAACCATTCAAGAAATGGCAAGGACAATGCTACTAGCAGCTGATCTGCAACCAAAATTTTGGAGAGAAGCAGTTGGGACCACAGTTTATACATTAAATCAAACTCAACTAAGAGCAAACAATGAAAATACTCCTTATGAATTATGGAAAGGAAGAACTGCTTCAGTAAAATATTTCAGGGTTTTTGGAAGCAAATGCTTCATAAAAATGAATGATGAATCACCAGGAAAATTTGATTCTAGAGTTGAAGAAGGAATATTTCTTGGATACTCCACAAGGAGCAAAGCTTACAAATGTTACAATAATCATCTATGAAGAATAGTGGAAAGCATTGATGTGAAGATTGATGAAGGCCTTCCAAGTTATTTTCAACTCTTAAAAAATGTCTTGAAGGAGGCCATTTTTCTAGCACCAAAAATGTGTTAACAGTGTTGGAAATTCTGCCAACACTAAGGGATATCCCTTGTATAAAATTATAATTAGACTCTACACCATTTGAAGTGGGAGTCCCATCTGGAATGATGGTCCAACTGCCATTTTGTTGGGTTTATGTTTTGCCTTGGTGAAAATCAACAATATATGAGAGAAACCATAATCACTTTTGATACATGCAAGTACATTAGCTTTGTGAAATGCATAAATATAATGTGCATAAAATTACTTCCACGAACAAAATAAATATCATGAGCCTTTATAAGAACAATATTAATACTACTCTAATAAAGACACATGTAAAAAAAAATCGTAAATTAATTGGAAAATAGTTTTCAATCAAGCACGATCATGAAAGCGTAATGACATACATTTCCATTAATATATGTATTAAAGATAATGAAGTAGTTAATTTCCTTAAATACATCTAAGTACAAGCACATACCATTACCATTACAAGACAAATCTTACATTAAGTTTTAATTCATGTGAGAAAAGGATGTTTCACTCAATGAGATTTTGATGATTATATAGAAGTATTAAGATGCACCATTACAAAGAAATTTCACTTGTTCCAATTGTGGAACATGGAAGCCACAACTTGATTGTCAAAAAAAAAAATCTCTCTCATATGCTAACAAGAGAATCCAAGGCTAAAAGTTTGTTTTCTTGAGCTATGAGGGTCTATATATAATAAATGAGGCGACCTTTCACCTTCCATGTGACTCTTATCTCCACCATGACTCTTAGACTTCCATGTGACCTTTGGACTTCTTCATGACTTTTCAACTTCTACATGTTCTTTTGACTTATTTCTATTTTCTAATTACAAAATTTACCCTTTTACAAAATTGTGGCTAAAAACCACAAAAAACAAAATAAAACATATTTATGTTCAAATTTGAGGAAATTGTAATAATTCTGGCACTATGACATGGAGCTCTTCTGTGATGTATTTGTACCAAGATTTATATTATGTTGCTATATATTTCACCTTTTATGAAAGCTCTCATTCATACATCATCCTTCCCTCCAAAGTATCTTGCAATATCATTTTAGAGCCCACTTGTACATTACTCCAAAGCATAATTAGATTCATGTGAAAATTGGTTGGTTCGACGACAATATGAAGAATTGTCTCCTTGGTTACCTCCAATCAATCTTGAGTAGCATCATGCCTTATGATTTCCAAAAATCCTTCAACTCCTGTCCTATGGTATCTATATGCTTCACCTCTCTGGGCGCACCAACAAAAGGTATCTTGTGCCTTCAAACCAGAGATTCCAATCCAGAATGCATTTTCATATAGGAATACATAGTGTTGGTTATGTGGATGTTGAGATGATCATAAGCTTGCACATGCATTTTTATCTCTACTTTGTCCATTTCAGCTTCAACCCTTCCTTTCCTATCCAATGTTTTCGGTGGATTTAGGTATTTGGCGCCCCAATATTGGATCACAGTTGTAGCCATGTGATCTAATCTTGCAATCCTTAGTTTTTCCTCCAACTAATTTTGAATTTAATACAAAGGCACCATTACCTTGTGCAATTTCATCATCTCTTCGTAAAGTCGTTTCAACATGTCTTCCAACTACTTCAATTCTTAAGGTATCACAGACTTCATGCCTTCTCTACTAGAACTTGTGGAAGGCACCCTCTGATTTTCGATGAGAAGCAGCTCATTATGTTTCTTTGCATCAACCATTTTTTCTTCAGTTGTTCATTCTCACGAGTGAGATAATCAATGCTATTTTTAGTTTCTATTGCAAAGGACGCACCTGCTGAAGTGATTTCTTTTGGATTGGTCTTTGTGTTTGCAACAATTACTCTTTTAATATTTATAGAGATTGGTCAATCTGGCTCATTTTGAAAGTACTTCCTCCTTTCTTCAATGATTTTTTCCTTAAATTGATCATATGTGAAATAGAATATGTCCAATATTTTTTCTTCTCCTGGAGGTGGGATACCCATTTCACTGAGAAGAAGATGCCCACCTATTAGAGGAGTTGGAGGTTGAATATTCAGAGTGACTACAATTGGTTCATCTTTCACCATTTTATTATCCTCTACTTGGTCATCATCTATCTCTTGTGTGACTAGCTCTTCTTCTAGTTTCTTCTCTAATTCTTCTTCTTCTTGTCTCTTCTTCTTCTCTTCTTCAAGTTGTATCCTTATTTTTTCTTCCCCCTCCTTCTGTTTCTTGAGGGAATCTTCTTGATTTTTATTCAAAGCTTCTTCTTCTTTCATTTTCCTTAATTCTTCTTTTCTCCTGCTTAGAGCCTCTTGTTTTAATTTTTGTCCTCCTCCTCTAGCTTCTTCTTGTTCTTTTCTCTTCCTTTTAGCTTCTTCGTGCTCCTTCCTCTTCTTTTCCTCTTTAACTACCTGTTTAGTATATTTATCAACTTTAAAAATTTTGCTTATTTCTTGTGCAACTTCATGTTCCTATTTTATTTTCATTTTAGGGTTGTATTAGATGTCTATATACTCCTGGCTCCCTCCCTCTAGCTCATCTGGAAAATTTTCTTGATTTTAAGGACCTGCTTCCCTGTATGTTCCAACTACTCTAGAAGCATTATAGTGATTCTTGATTTTCTCCTCATATTTCTAAAAGACTAAGGCATAAGCCCATGTATATCTCAACTTTTCACAATGCTATATGGCTATGCCTCTAGGATCATATTGGTGATATCCCATCTCACCGAACTTGAGGTGTTGCAATTTTGAAATTTCTTGTTATGTTGCTTTCAAGATCTTGAAGTTATATAATCCTATGCGTAGAGGGAAGATATGAAATGGAGACTTCTTCAACTTCTGCAATGATCTAGATAATCCTATAGAAATATGATAACCAACCTCTTGTATAACAACCTTGTATGTTACAAACAATGGCATAAAATGTGAGCTTTTATATGCATCAAAAACCCTGATGAATGTTCCTTGAGGTAATGCAAAATAGTTTGCGATATTATCTACTAGGGATTCTCTTGCTTGATCTGTCATGTATGGTTGCTCGGCGTTGAATATCATATGATACAAACTGAGATAAAGAGCTTAGTTGTCCTCACATATACTTCTAGATAATTGGTTTCCCATAGTATCTTGCAATACATATGCACCAGAGGTATCTCTTTAGCATAAACCAACTTCCATTCTAACCCTGGGAAGTGGTTCTTTGTGCATATACCGTCTAGAAGATATGAATACATGTAAATCTTCGAGTTCTCGCCTTATGATACATTATTTTCTTTTGCAACACTCTTCTATAATGTTTGTGGTATAAAATCAGACCAATTGAAAATGGTTCCTTTATTAGCACACAGGCACACCATATAGACCCATCTTTCCTCAAAGAACGCAACATTTTCATGTCTATATAGGGTGCAACACATGGCCATTAAATACAAGTACACTTTCTTCAACACATTGGTTTTGTAAATACCATCAGGCTTCTAAAAAAATTTATTGAGCTCCTACCACCAAGTTTTGAGGATATCCTTTGTAGCTTGTCCAAAATCGATGCAAAATATTTAATTGAGATATTCCTCTAACCTAGGGAGCTTGTAGTGAATATGAATATCATGAGCCTAATACGTGGCCAATATTTCTCCCTTTGAGCTTATAATGATTGTGTTTTGAGGGTCAATGTGCTGTAGGATCTAACCAATTGTCTCAACACAAGGTAGTACCAAATAACGACAAGTGATCCTGTGAGACCTAGAACACTTAACGTTGATGTACACCTGTCTATATTATTCATCTTCTGTGATTTCCTTCCTAGCGAAGTTTTTGTATATGTTTGGCCAAGATAATGTCATAGAATTGTCGATAAAGCATGCAAAGTCCTTGAATATGGGTACTTCAGACTTTGGGCTATCAAATACACCCTCAGTGTTTCTTTTCATTGTATCAATTGCAAGTCCTTTTCTTGTAACTAGAGGCATGGTTTATGTTGAAGATGATAAGCTGATACACTGGAAATATTTTGTACCTGGAAAATCAAAATCATTCATGGAAAAATATACAAGATCATCGCAATAAAATTCCTAATTTACCTTTGTTATGTACTATGTGAAATTTTCACTGTGGAAAAAGAATGTGTGGTCCGTTAGTCATATTCCTCTCAGAATCGATTTTTCTCAGAGACAATCATAGATGTATTCATAAAAACCGTTATTAATAATAAAACCTCATTCACTGACCGATTTTCCCGCATTGGTTTTTTTCGGGGACGCTTTGTCAAAAATTAATGGTGTCCCGTGTATGTTATTTCCTCTGCTCGGTTTATTATTTTCTACATGTAATTTAATTAAGTGAAGTTTTCCAAGAATCGTTTGATTTATTCATAAGTAATCCGCAAATAGCTTGTTAAATTTAATTTACAAGTAGGAGAAGTAGTTCACTTTGTTGTAGTAGATCCTGCATCTAGGACTTGTAGGAATTTGCAGTGGTAAGTTCCAGATCAAGAACCAAAGTTCACCGCTCACAAACAGATCACAAATCAAGACATCCAAGATAATCACGCGGTTAAAGCCCTCAAAGAGGGAAACAGTCCACGCCCTGAGCCAACGCGGCCACTTCAGAAGATTTATTAATATAAAAGAAAAGTTACATATGTTTCTCTCATAAACAGTTACCGGACAAATGACCCTCCATGCTCTTTAAATAGAGATCATGGACCAATCGGGTGTTAAGCCACGAATCAAGTGTCATTAATACCGAGGTGAGAGATAACCGTCGGATCACTACAAATCGTGACCGTCGGATTATAAGTTACAAATGTACATGGTAAAGAAACACACTTTATCTAACTCTACACTAGACTAAGTTATTCTTAACTATTTCCTATGTGTCAGAATATCCTAACATCCCCCCTTAAGAACAACTTGGGATAGGATTGAAGGATTTACAAAAGTGACACAATAGGAGAAGGAAGGAGGCATTAGAACCTATCCCCCCTTAATGATAACTTTCCTGAACTCCAAGCATGGATCGAAGTTTGGTAAACTTCGCTTCTGTAGGACTTGGATTTTTCACATGGTATCAGAGGGTTGATTGTGAAACAAGAAGATCAGGTTCAACACTGAGATGGAGGCCGAAGAGCCGCAGAAAGAAAATATTTGAATCTCCAAAGGGATTGCGCAGTCTAGGCTAGGAGGGCTGAAATTTCCGGGAAGGTCTCTCTTTGAGTGAGTTGACAGAGAGGTAAGACTTCCAGATCGAATTTTTTTCGAGCCAGAGGAGTAGCGCAGAGCCTTAGCGCAAAGCTGGTGGGACGCAGTTTCTGTAGGAAGATCGTGATTTTTCCAGGCAGAAATTCGTCAGAAGAGGAAGAAGCATCACAATGAGGGAATTTTCTTCCTCAAGAAGTTCCTAGCTGGGGAATTTCAGTCTTTCCAAGATCTGAGAAATAGATCTGGCCAGCAGATCTACGAGCTCCAAAAAGAGCGAGTGAGCTTTTATAGTGTTCTGCATAGGGGGAAGAAGAGGAGAAAAATCAACATTTTTGATGACCATGGAAACTCACGAGCTTAGAGATCAATACTGGTTGGAGGGAACCTCCAACTACGTGATCTGGAAGACAAGAATCACTTGTCTTCTAGATGAATATGATCTCAAGATCTTCGTGATGAGCACGATATTTGTCCCTACAGATGTAGATCTGTTGAAAAAGTATGAGGTTGATATGGTTTTTTAAGATACACCGAAAGGATCTAGCGGTTGAATTTTCTGACGGAGCAGTGCTCGGATGAAAACTTTGACCTAAGTGATTCTTCATTGCAGTGAGGGGCAGAGACAATATCTGGAGAGAAATATTTCTCAGTTGGAGAATCATCAACAAAGAAGGGCAGAGAGAGATCCAACAACTACTTTGCAGAGCCATAGAAGCTGATGCAGAGCCACGCGGGGCTACCCAGAGGGCCAGAGGAAATCCAAGGGTTTACTGAAAGATTGATTTCAAAAGCTGAAAGCCGGGGTGTGAGACCGGGAGGCAGAGATTAGAATTTTCGTGGAGCAGATCGATTCACCACCTGAGTGATGTAGTGTCGAGGAGGGTAAACTCACTGATCTGTCTGTCATTCATATTATGTGTAACTAATTTTTCTGGAGAGACAATCAAAGATGTATTCAGATCAATTGTTGCTTAATAGTAAAAGCCTCAGATCTGCTACAATAATTTTCCTACATTGGGTTTTTTTGGGGACATTTGTCCAAAAATAATGGTGTCGTGTGTATGTTATTTCTCTTGCTCAATTTATTGTTTCACATGTAATTTAATCAAGTGAAGGTTACTTCAGTAAATTCCTCGATATTTTCAGAAGTAATCTGCAAATAGCTTGTTAAATTTATTTTACAAGTAGGAGAAGTAGTTCAGTTTGTTGCAGTAGGGATTCCAGATCTAAGACTTGGAATTTTCATAGCAACCTAGCGCAATGATGTGTGCCAAGCATGCTTGACTGTCACTGTGAATTGCGCTTACACTGGGCTTGAAAAGTGTGCTAGTGCAGGGCTCAAGAATTGTGCTAGCCCAGGGTCAAGAAGTGCGTTAGAATTTCGAAAAAAAAATTGCGCCATGACATAGAAATTCTCAAGAAAACCATTGATGACTTGAAACACTTAGGAAAACTTCAAACCAACCTAAGACGACCTCAATCACTTAGACAAATGGAGAATATGATCTTTAGGGGCTCCAAAATTAGAAGAAGCTAAAAAATTTGGAGGGTGGTTATAACAACTACTACATATTTGTAAATTGTTGTGGATATTTTACCTCGCAATTCATCACAACAAATCTACTAAAATATATTAGAAAATGTGAAATCTACATTATGAGAATTTATTTATCCTTAGTTTTTTGGATCTATTAATGTTAATTAATGTTTATTGCATATGCATACAAATTATAATTATGCATAAACTAGAGAACAACGAAATAAAAACTCACAAACCACAATTGACACAAGATATATCCTAGGAAAACCTTTTGGGAGAAAATCTAGCTAGAAGGTGAGGTCACTCTACTCTCTTTCTTTGAATAGAAAATGGATGCAAGTACAAAGAAGTAAGGTTTGTGTCCTATGGACTACTACAATGCACAAATATTTTTGTGTGCTCTCTCCCTATCCCTTTCGGAGACTTTGCTCATTTGTGGAGGAAAATGCACTTGAAAAAAATAGGACCCCTTTTCTCCTTATGGTGCAATTATAACACAACCTAATGGTCTAATGGTGGTTAAGTTTCACTGCTTCAACTGTTAACTAGAGTTACAATATGGATGCTTCTAGAGTATTCTTCATCACGATCTCGTGGCTAGCTCCTTTTCCATGAATAAAGGAGCTGAGGTGGCATCCTATTAAATTATGGTGGTCAAAACAAGAATGTCAACTTTGAGTGGCATAATTTTTGCATACGAACTCCAATTGAGGGGATTCTTGCACTATTGGAAATCTCTCTATGTGTATAATAACAAAAAAAGGCATGTTCCTTAGCATCAAAGCGTTACCCCCAAAAAATTCCATTTAATGTCTCAAACCATTCCTAGAAGGTTCAAAACCCCAATTTACCGAACTGGGTACTGCTAGTAAAATTGGTCCTGTGAGCTGGCTCCTCCACTTTTTCCACTATGAAAGTATCAAGATGGATTACAACAAATATAATGATCCAATTTAGATCAATTTGATATATAATTAATGAGTTTGCACAACTTCTTCACCAATGTTCCATTCAATACGACTTGCCCATTAAATCACATATAGAATGAATGTTTCCACAAAGTTTTTTTAATAACATGTCCCATAAAATTGATCTACCAATCAATTTCAAACTAAAGACAATTAATTTTCCCAACTTCACCTCTATATACTAATCAATACCACTACCAACCATTTCTAGATAGAATATACAAGTTTGCATACTTGTCTTCATGAATGTCTCACTTTTATATGAATTCCCACTAACTTTATATACAATGAATTAGTCACTAAAACATTTTTCAAATGTTCCAAAATGTTAATCAATTTCCTAGTCAATATTAACCAACTAACCACATGTTCACCTTCTTCACCTCTATTTTCTAAATAATAATATTAACAACCATTTTTAACCAACCACATATTCACCTACTTGACCTCTATTTTCTAAATAATATTGTTACCCACCATTTTTTTCTTTCCTATAGAATCAAATAAATAATTTTGCATGACTTTCTTCACCCTTAAACATGACTTCCACTAAATTCCATATAAAATAAATAGTTGTCCACACTTGGTTTCAATAATATATTTTATATAATCAACTTAAAACCATCTTGCCCACCAAACTTTTTAACCTTTATATTTAAACACCTTAAACTAATCAAAATCAATATAAAATTAATAAATTTAATTGAATATTGAATATAACTTCTCCACCAAATTCCATGTATCTTGAATTCACACCTTTCTTGAATAGTTTAAACGGTATTAATAAAATTCAAAGCTGCCACTCCACTAGGTTCTCGTCATTAGAAAGCGAAAGAGACGATTTGTAAAATTGGTTCTCCTGGACTTCCGAATGCATCAATACGGCGGACTCACAAAATCCAAAAGCATTACTTTCTCCGCAACTTCTCCATGACTTTGAAGTTTGTACCAGTCAATACAATGATTTCTGACTTTCTACCAGTGAATGCATTGTATTTAGACTGTTGAACCTACTGTGCATCTTCAATGAGTGTATTTATATGTATGTTTGCAAACAAGGGAACTTACAGGCAAGCCTTTAGATTTGGCATAGAGAGGAAATGGAGAAAGGTGTTCTGTCGATGATGATACTAATGTGGCTTCTGCGCCTGGCAACATCAATTGCATTGGATGATGTTGCCGCAGCCATGAAGCCATCTCATTCCTCACATCTTCAGAGGGACCATGGTTTATACCATGAACACCTGTATGACCACATCCACATGAGTGGGGGAAGTGCTTCTCTTCACTCTCATGATTTTGTTTTGAAGGAAGATGAAGGCAATGTGGAGCATCAGCAACCTGAATTCACATCATCATCATCCATGAACACTGACGATATAAGGGACATGGAGGCCCTTTTGTCGTTCAGAAAGGCCCTCACATCGGATCCCAATGGATCGTTGATCAAGTGGACCGTAGCAAACGCTCATAACGTGTGCTCCTGGAATGGCATTTTCTGCAGAAAACGCACTAAACGAGTTGTTGCCATAATACTGCCTCGATTAGGATTGCAAGGTGCCATTTCACCATCCCTTGGCAGCCTCTCATTATTACGCACTCTGGATCTTTCTCATAATGATTTGACAGGAATAATTCCAACGGAGATTGGGCAGTTAAAGGCGCTGGGAGTTCTCGACCTCAGCTATAATTTGCTTGGTGGTTATATTCCAAAAGCGCTATGTAATTGTACAAAGCTCCAATTGATCCGATTCTCAGTAAACAGCTTGATAGGGAGTATACCAACAGAAATTGGTCATCTGGTCCAGTTGGAGCAGTTCCACCTGAGCAACAATACCCTAAGTGGAAGTATTCCAGCTTCTCTGAGCAACTGCACTTCTCTCCAGGTGTTGTCCGTTGGATACAACAATCTCAGTGGTCCAATCCCTTCAGTTTTGGGTTTGATCAGAAATTTATCTCTTCTCTACTTGTCTGGAAACTCACTAAGTGGTTACATCCCTCCAGATCTTGGTAATTGTACTCAGCTATGGTACATCGATTTTTCTCACAACAAGTTGAGTGGAAAAATTCCGGCTGAATTGGGTTTGCTGCAAAATTTACAGAATCTGTATCTACATTCAAACAAGTTGGACGGAATCATTCCTCCGTCTCTCGGAAACTGCTCTTATCTTGAAATTTTATTTTTGGGAGACAATCGGGCATTATCAGGTAATATCCCTCCTCAATTTGGTAATTTGAGAGAGCTTGCTCAACTATCGATTTATGGCCCATGTAATATTTCAGGTTCTATCCCTTCTGAAATAGGAAATTGCAGCAATCTTGTATGGTTGGATTTAGGGGAAAACGGAATTCAAGGCTCCCTGTTTACGAGTTTATTTAGGCTTCCCCTCTCTACCCTAAATCTGGCTGAAAATAGCATGGTGGGTAGCATACCTGAAGCTATTGGCAATTTAACTGGGCTCATCTACTTAAATCTTGCTCAAAATAACTTTACTGATAGCATACCTGAAGCCATAACAAAATTGAGACAGCTGACCACCTTAAATTTAGGGGCAAACAATCTAACTGGCAAAATACCGGAGGGCATTGCCACTTTGAACCATCTTCAACAGCTTTTTCTAAACGACAATCATTTTACATCTACAATTCCAAAAGGCATAGGAAAACTTCATTCTCTTACAAAATTATTTTTGAATTCAAACAATATTTCTGGGAGCATTCCTGAAAGTATTGGCGATTTGGTTTCACTTCAACAATTAGATATATCTGAAAACAATCTAGAGGGACCAATCCCTGATCATATTGGCCAATGTGTGGGATTAGAAGTGTTAGATTTGTCCAAAAACAAGTTGAATGGAAATATTCCTTTATCTTTAGGCAATTGTAAATCTATGAGGAATTTATTACTGTACCAAAACAACTTGTCTGGAATATTACCACCAACTCTAAGTAAATGCACTGTTTTACAAAGGTTAAAGGTGTCAGAAAACAAACTGAGTGGAAATCTAAAAATAAGATTTCCAATTTCTATGGAAGTTCTTTCTGCTTATGCTAATAACTTCTTTGGAACTTTGCCTATCTCTATGGCCCAATGTACCCAACTTCAACTGCTAGATTTAAGCAAAAATAAATTAACAGGTCAGCTACCTAGCTACCTTGTAACTTTGTATGAATTAAGAGTTTTAAGTGTTGGTTATAATAAGCTTCATGGCAGTATTCCTTCCAACATCTCAAATCTTGTCAAATTACAAGTGTTGGATTTGTCCAACAATAGAATTAGTGGCAACATACCATCCAATTTAGAGAGACTCCAAGGATTCCAAACTCTTGGGTCTTCAGAACTTAGTAGTAATACATTGTATGACGATCTTGAAATTGTCATCAAAGGATATGAGTATACCATAACATATGTGTTGGTTACAAATACGATATTGGACTTGTCTAGCAATAATCTTATTGGAGAAATATCTACAGGGATAGGAAATCTGAGTAGCCTGAGGTTGCTGAATTTATCAAATAACTATTTAGAAGGGAAAATACCTGCATCTTTTGGTGAAATATCTACATTGGAACAACTGGACTTGAGCAAAAATAATTTGAGTGGAGACATTCATCAAGAGCTCTCTTCTAGCCATGCTAGCGTATTTGGATGTTTCATCTAATGAACTCTGTGGAAGAATCCCACTAGGAACACAGTTTGACACTTTCAATGCTACTTCATTTCAAAGAAACAAATGTTTATGTGGTTTTCCATTACAAATATGCAAGGAAAAAGAAAAACAGTTCCAGAAAATCACAAAAAGAGGTGTTAGCCAAAGATGGTTAAGTCATGTGAAGGAGCATGTTTCATTTAGTGCATTGAAGTTTGGAATAGGGATTGGATTTGGTGGAGTTATGAGTGTAATGATACTATGGAATAAAGCTAGGAATTGGATAATGTGTTCAAACACATAATTCGTTCTGTACAAAATCTTTAAGTATATGTGGTGATTCATTTGATCCATTGTAACATCAATGTTAATGCGTAAGGGGAAGAAAAAGATAATTATTTGCCATGCGCTGGTGTGCCAAATTGAAAATTGTCTGGATGCAATTTTACTGTATTGTTTACTCACCACTGATGTCTGGTTTTCCGATGTCAACTGACTGCTCTGTGGTAAGACTTTGACAAAATATATAAATTTCAAGATGTAAAAGGTTAAATTTTTAAATTTATTTTTCATGTTATATCCTGAACTTGTTTGTTTGAGTTTCTGCCTTATATTTTCTATTCAAGGAAGACGAAATTCTCTGGATTATATTAAAGTATTAATTGATATTTTTCTCGTAATATTGTTTTTTCTCATCAAACCTTCTCCTCTATACTCATTATGTACTCACTCCTACCCAGACTCAAGACTTTGGTTATTATTCCCCCAGGCTTCTCCCCTGGAGAACCAGCTAGATACATATCCCAGTGCACTAAAATATGAATGAGTTATACATTTTTTTCCTCGGTAAAAAAAAACTTAATTTTATTTAATTATAAAATCACATTCATGTCAAGCATGTATTCTGTAAAGTAAATTTGCTAAGTTGATCTAATCTCCAAACTGGCCATGCATAAGGTCAAAATACAAAACTAAAAAGTTCAGAAAAAAAGGTGACCTGTGAACTCTGTGAAAAAGTATAGCCCAGAGAAAGAACTTTGAGGAACATAACATAATTCACTCGAGAAAAATCTGACATATGATTCTAAAATTTAAATCCGTTTTTAAATTTTCAACTTCAACTTCGAACTGGAACTGGTTCAATGAATGGTTGATGATTATACTCATAAAATTGTTCATTCAACTTCTCACCAATCAACCATTGCCCATGATCCAATCGTAAGCCTTCCTTAGACAGACTGTCCGCCTCTGGATTGAGCTCCCTCCATTAATTCTTCCACTTGCCAAATGCAATCACATCCTAGTCTGTTTTGTAAAATTTGCCAAACAGCCCTTGAAAATGAACACCGGATAAAAAAATGATTTGCTGATTCTTCCCCTTGCCAAATGCAATCACATCCTAGTCTGTTTTGTAAAATTTGCCAAGCAGCCCTTGAAAATGAACACCGGATAAAAAAATGATTTTCTGATTCTTCCTGTTCTTTGCATAAAGAACACCTATTAAGACCATGAAAGTGCCTCTTGACCAAGTTATCGAACAGTGGGGATTTTTGTTTGATAGTGCATATCACATTAATAACTTTGATTTTAACTTTAATTTTGCCAGACACTTGAGCAACTTCCACCAATCTCCTTATATATTGCTTGAATCCTGTCAGCAATCAAAACCGAGTATCCTTCTGTTGGACTATATCTTCCATTTGGTTCGAAGGACCACACTAATTCGTCCAGTTCATTCATACATATTATAACAGCATTGATAAATATGTTATAGTTCACTTGATTTTTTTTAATTATGAATTTGACATTGCCTTAGAACTGGTATTCCCATTTTCTAGTTGCAAATTCCACTCTAATCATTATATAAATACAAATTTCATATATAACTTTATTCAAATCACAAAATAAGTAGTAGAATATAATAAAAACGTTTTAGAGACAATAATAGATTCAAACACTTATCGAGATATGCATGAGTTTTACCATGGATTAAAAACATGGATAATAATCAGTATGTGTTAATATGGATATGATATCATGTGAGGGTTTCTTGAGATGGAGGACGGCTAGGAACATCTTGATTATGAGGAAGAGTCAAAGGAGCTATTTGGAATTATTGACCCATGAAGAACTATTCACAATCTAGGATAGGAATGGATGTCTTTGAGGTTCTCCTTTAGTTGTTATTGAAAAAGTAGGGTCTTATTAGGACCCTAAAGTGATGGTAGTCTATTAAAGAGGAAGGCACAATGGAAATTCCTTTATCCTACATGGATAATGTTTTGATAGGTAAGAGTTGTACTCAAAGTATATGAGAGAAAAAAGTGGTGAACTCTATAGTCTTTGTCAAAGATAGCAACAAAGTTAGTAGTATGAAGGGAATCTTTCAAAGAGCGGGGAAAGAAACCCTTAGGAGGAGCTGTAGGTGAAGCTTTGGCTTCACAATTCGAGTTGGACTTCACCATCATTGCATGCATGACAAGCACAGTGATGGGGAGTGTGTGGTATCTGGACTGTGATGCCTCATTCCATATGATGGGAAACAAAGAATTTTTCAGTGATTTGGAGGATAAGGATCTCCAGATGCACATCGAGATGTGAGATGATGAAGGGTACAATGCGACCGGTATTGGTACATTCACCTTTCAGAGAGAGTCAAGTTCCCCTCTCAGGCTCAAGGATGTGATGTATGTACTGGGTCTAAAGAAGAATCTGATTTCTATCGTGGTATTGGAAGACCATGGCTACGATGTGATATTCATCAAATGGAAGGCTTTCTTGTGACACATAACCACAGGACAAGTGAAGCAGATGGGGGTTCGAGTGAAGAACCTCTACAAATTAGATGTGGAAGACTGTGCAACATTAAGCACAAAACAAAAGAAGGTGCAGAGCCGAGACATCGACGAATTATGGCATAGAAGACTTGGTCATTTGCATCATGGCGCTTTGAAGATCATGCAATAGTTTTATAGAGGCCTTCCCAAAGGAGCACTAGAGTAGTGGGATACATGCAAAAGGTGTACATTGGGGAAGCACACGAAAACCTTCTTCAATGATCAGGATAGTAAAGTGCAAGTAGTCCTCAAAAGGATTCACTCAGATGTGTGTGGAAATTTCTTGACAGTCTCCACTGCCAAGCACGCGTTATGTTATATTTGTAGATGATTTCTCACGAAAGTGTTAGATCTTCTTCATGTAGAAGAAATACTAGACATTCTCCAAGTTTGTTGAATTTAAAGCACTTGTTGAGAAAGAAACTGGAAGGAAAGTGAAGGCTCTCAGGAGTGATAAGGATGGTGAATATGTGTCGAATGAGTTTAAGATTTTTTGTGCAAAGGAAGGCATTCAATGGGAGTTGAAAACACCGTATAATCCATAATAGAATGGGGTGGCTGAGAGGATGAACATAAGTATTATGGGAGAAGCAAGGGCTATGTTGCATGACCAAGGCCTACCACTGCACTTGTGGGTTGAAGCATGCAACACAACAGTCTATTTGAAGAACAAGATTCCTGATAGGATTCTTGGCATGAGTACACTAGAGGAAGCTTTTTCAGGGAAGAAACCAGATGTGTCACACTTTAGGATCTTTGTATAATCAGTTTACTGCCATGTTTCCAAGGATGAAAATAAAAAGCTAGAGCCTATAACAAAGTTGGGGGTATTTTTGAGGTACACAGAAACACCTCATAACTATCATGTGTAATTTCCATCTCTTAGGTGACAGTGGTCAGAAGAGATGTAAAATTTGATGAGGAGAAGGCAATGAGGTGTTCTCTTGAGAGGGAGCTTCAGTTGTAGCCTGATCAAGAGCTTTTGGCTCCGAAGGAAGAACCTCAGGAAGTTGTGGAGCAGCCACAAGAAAAGGAGCAGAGAGTGGAGATAACCACTCAAGCAGAGACGTCCAGAGAAGGAAGGAAAGGAACTAGAGAAACTTATAGATTAGTGCATGATGCTAGAGAGAATGTGGGAGCACTCACTTCACAATACAAATAGAGGAGGTCACTGGATCGATACATTGGCTACATGGATTTGATGATTGAGCTAATAGAGACTGAAACATACTCATTTGAGGAAGCAGTAGAGAAACTTGTATGGGTTGATGCTATGGTAGAGGCATATGATTCCATTATTAGAAACAATGTTTGGGAAGTGGTCCCAAGACCAACAGACAAGTCAATGGTGAGTTCAAGATAGATTTACAAGGTAAAGCATGCAACAAACGGAAGCATAGAGAAGCATGAGGCTAGATTTGTGGCCAGAGGATTCTCTCAGGTGGAGGGAATTGAATATGAGAACTTTGCTCCAGTAGCAAGGTACTCATCCATTAGATCTACTCTTGCATTGGCTGCACAAATGGGGTGGAAGATCCACCAAATGGATGTGAAGACAACATCCCTCAATGGAGTTATTGAGGAGGAGGTGCATATTGAGCAGTTGGAGGGGTTGGAGACCTTTCACAAAGAGTCACATCTGTGCAGACTCAAGCGAGTGTTTTATGGACTCAAACAAGCACCTCGTACTTGGTACACTGAGATTGAGAATTATCTCACTGAGTTGGGCTTCACCAAAAGTGAAGAAGATGAAAAAATTTATCATATCATGGTTGAAGGTAAATTAATGATTATTGTGTAGTATGTCGATGATTTAATTTTGACCAGTGATGAGAAGTTGATCAAATATTGCAAGGAGTAACTTGCAAGAGAATTTGAGATGAAGGACATGGGGCTCATGCATTATTCTTTGGGTTTGGAAGTATGGAAAGTAGATGGGTTTTTGGGGCCTTTGTTTTGGGAAAGAACAATTTTGAGTTGCGGAGAGATGGAGGACATGTGGCAGAACGCAATCAAAGTAGACAGGGAGTTGTCATGGTTGCGGAAGGCCGGAAGATAGGTGGCGCAGTATTAGCAGAGAACAATGCAGATGGTAGATATAGGGGACAAGAACAATCATTAGAAATCCCAATAATAAATAAGAAGCGGAAAGAAGCGGAGCAAGAAAAAAGGAAGGATTGATAGTCACACTTGAGGAGAAACAAATAGGTAGTTAGTTAGTGGGGGAAGAGTTAGTTAGTCAGTGCGGCGAGAGGGTGATAGGAAAAGGAGAGCCTTAGGAGAGCTCTGTGAGAACCATGTTGTACTGAATTACACTGTAATAGAATCTGTGGAGTAGATGCATATTGTTCTATTATTGATAATGAAATATGGTTGTTGCTGTGTGTAATGTTGTGATTTGATTGATGATTATTTGCTTACGATGAATGTATGCTTAAATTAATTTTTAACTCGGAATTCTGAACATGTGTTGATGAGTGATAGTTTCTTTGTAGAGTTGAGATATGCTTGTTGCTCCTAAGTCTCCATAGCTATTCTCTATGGTTGCATTCATCTTCTACCTGATCTAGCTTCTAATATTACTAAGGTCACGACATGCCTCGGGTGAGACGCCCTACTCTCTGGATCAGGGTGAAAATGCTGGTGTTGTGCTAGACTACTGCAGAAACCTTGTTGGCCCTTAAATCTGAACCTGGGTCTTGCCCAGAGACCTCCTTTTTCGCCAACAAATGGTTCCATTGCCGAGACCTGAAAACTCATTTATAATTTAGATCATGGTATTGTGGATCTCTGAGAGGGAACTACGAAGTTGGTGGTATAATCACTTAGATCAGTTCATATCGCAACAAGCGGAGCTTCGACAACAGAGGGAAAAGACTATCAAAGATCGGGTCCTGTTTTACGAATCTGCGAGTGATCTGTATGAAATTTTTTGGGGATAGTTTCCTGAAGAGCTTTATAATTGGTTGCGGAGACTGCAAATCAAGTCACTCCTGGGAGGATCACGTAGAGTTTGTCACAAGTGGACGCACACGGGTCTAGTATCACTCCATCGGTTAGATACTGATCTAACCCAAGTAGTAGATTTTTGGGTACAATCTACATTGGAAGGATACATTGTGGAATTTTTAGCCGAGTGTTACCAATCTTTTACAAAATCCGAAGACATATTTAGATCCAGATTGCGGGGAGAATTGTTGAAGGAAATCTCGCTGTGGATCAAGGCTTTAATGGTGGACAAGGGCTTGATGTCATTTCAAAGCACTGAGATGGAGACTTAAACCTCTAGTACTAGGGGAAGGAATTGAAGGAAATATGCTACGAGTAAGTAAGAAGGGGGAATAGGGATATGGATGCCAGAAACTCCAGTAGACTAAGAGAGCGATGAGCACATCGGAGGGCGCAGATTGCTGAGAAGTGGTGGGAAAGGGCGATGAAAGAGTTTGAAAATCAGGAGACTAATCAACAGGACAAGGAAAAAGTGCCACAGATGACAAAGGAAAGGGAAGGTTAGATGGGATCCCAAGGAATGGGAGGGACCATTAAGGAAGTTAGGCAAGTGTATAGGAGCCCAGCCCAAAGAGAAAAGGGAGAAAAGTCCAATGAGGAGGGGCTGCATGTTGCGATGGAGAAAATATTCCGAGAGAGGTTAGAACCCATGACACAAGGTAATCCTATTCCCTAAGGTTCAAGTAGCATTAGTCCCGGCCTTCTCCCTGGTACTCTATCATCCACCCAATAAATTTTTTGTTAAATTATGGGAGTTTAGCAAGTTGACTAGTGTTAAGTCTACAGTACAAATATCTACTAGCCACAGTGTTGGTAGTACAATCTCTCAGCTGGGAAGTAGAGGTTTTATTTTAGTACCTCCCACACAAGGAAAGATGGCAGGATCGTTCACTCGATACCTAGAGTTCTCCGGGAAAGGTAGCGATGATGTGGAGCAACACTGGTATCTTTGTGAAGCAATTTGGAGAGCTTGGCAGACACCAGATGCAGTCAAGTTGATTGAGTTCCAGAGCACTCTAAGAGAGAGAGCTTTGTGCTGGTTCATTAATGTAGGAATTTACAGGGTAAGTTCCGTAGATCAAGAACCAAAGGTCACCGCTCACAAATAGATCACAAATCAGTACACCAGTATAATCACGTGGTTAAAACCCTCAAAGAGGGAAACAGTCCATGGCCTGAGCCAACACGACCACTTTAGGCAATTTATTAATATAAAAAGAAAAGTTACATATGTTTCTCTCATAAACGGTTACCGGAAAAATGACCCTCCATGCTCTTTAAATAGAGATCATGGACCAATCGGGTGTTAAGCCACAGATCAAGTGTCGTTAATACTGAGGTGAGAGATAACTGTCGGATCACTACAAATCATGACCGTCGGATTATAAGTTACAAATGTACATGGTAAAGAAACACACTTTACTTAACTCTACACTAGACTAAGTTATTCTTAACTACTTCCTGTGTCGGAATATCCTAACAATTAAATGGTCAGAAGCTCATCCAAATCCAGTAATAGATGATGTGAAGAAAGAATTTGTCCAAGAATTTAAATTGCCTCAGAAAAATCAGCAGGTATTGTCTGAATTGTGGGAAATCAAACAACGGAAGGGAGAAACGGCCTGGGACCTGATGAGAAGATTCAAAGATGTGATTGGGAAGCTAAGTTACCCAATTGATCCAAATCACCAACGAGATTGGTTTATTAAAGCACTCCTCCCGTTGACAAGGACCCCACTGACGCAACAGAAGATTGATACCCTTCAAGATGCCCTTGAGCAAGCCATGAAAATAGAAGCTATGGAGGGTTACCCGTAGGAGTTCGGAGGAGGAGAAGCAGTACAAGATCCTTCCATACTAGGGCTACAACATCAGATAGCTAGTTTAACAGAGAAGTTGAAAGACTTTCAGCCGATACGACCTGCAAGGCCCAACATGTGGTGCACCCATTACCTGATGGAAGGACACGTTGCCACAGAATGTATGAGGTTACAAGGAAAAAATGCAGGAAATTCAGCAACATGGACACAGGGGAATCCACAAGTCAGGGGAGTTGCGCAGATAAATACCCACGGACTATACCAACCACAACCCCATTTTCCAGGGCTCCCCACTCAGCAAAATCAGATAGCAACCGACTACTGTGAAATATGCAAAGGTATTGGTCATCCTCCACGACTATGTCCAATTTTGCAGAAATATTCTAATGTTCCATACAATATATAGTGTGAATTTTGTGCTTCTACAATGCATAATACAGAGCAATGTAGAGCCCTCGATGCACTGGCAGAACGACTGGACAGACCGTCTTATAGGGTGAATGAAACTCCAAGGGGCAGAGGAAGAGGAATGAGAGGTGGCAGAACTGGCGGAAGAGGACCAGTAAGGTGCTATAACTGTGATTAGGAAGGGCACGTAGCAAGGGAATGTCTGCTATCTAGGAGACCATGGTGCTCTCAATGTAGAGTTAATGCACATGCAACTGAACATTGCCCAAAGTTGATTAAGAGGTGGGAGGAAAGAGCCAGACAAAGGGGAGCTAAAATAGTTAATGCAGAACCATGAATAGTAGAAGCTAAGGCAATGCAAAGTGTAGCTATAGTAACATGGGGAGGAAAGAAAATAGGGGAAGATGCACAGGAAGTGGACCCAGTAAAGCTAATCAAACCCGCATCTCCAAAGAACGCTTTCAACTCGGATAGACAGAAGCAGTATTTTAAGGAGGTAGTGGAAACATTTTCCTAGATAGGGAGGCGTAGAAGTATCGAAATTCCACAGCCAACCTTCGAAAAAGAGAAGGAAAATCATACAAGTACATTGATTTAGGAATGATTCCGACTGTTCCTGAAAATTGTGACCAATGCACCGATGCTGGAACAACTAAAGCAAAATCTAGAGTTGGTGGTGCAAGAAAATGCAGAACCTGGAGACTCAAGAAATTCAACGGAAAATTACATAAGAAGGATAAAAAGAAACAAGAGAAGAATTTGAAAGGAATTCCGTGTGAATACCTAGGTCATGGGATTTCAAATCAAATATACAATGCTCAATCTCAGATCAGATGTCAACATCTTACCTCGAAAGACGTGGGAAGCACTGGGGAGACCAAAGTTGACTTACTCACCAATACAGCTCCGAATGGAAAATCAGTACTATATTGTACCCATAGGAAGGATGGAAGAAGTCGAAGTTGATGTCTCGGGAGTAAAAACATATACAGACTTTGAACTAATAGACATCATGGGGGACAAGGATCCCTATCCTGCTTTACTGGGATAGATTGGGCCTTCGAGAATTATGCAGTGATTGATTTAAAAAAGGAATTAATTATATTTGAAGATGGGGAAGTCAGGGTAATTCAACCACTTGACCCATACCAAGGGCCCCGATACATAGAAACTGTTGACAACAGAGAGGACACCTAACTTCTAGATCAACTCTACCAGATGACGGTAGGAAAGAGAGAAGATTATATCAATCTGACAACGAAAGGGACCGTAAGCTGGAGAAGTGTTCAGAGTTCTGATTTGGAATTAGAAATAGCATGGGATGATTGACAACATGGAGGATATGAAACCAAAACTAGAAGATGTGCTAACATTCAGGGAGTCAACTGGATTGGTACCAAGGTAAGAGGATATCCGACTCTTTCAAATGTGCATGCTGTAAATACATTTATTACAAAAGTGGAAGAAAAGGTACCAATAGAACATAGAGTCCTTTTTATAGATGTAGCACTAAAATCCACGTCAGCAATATGGTGGGCTAACCATCGTAACTCTCTTCCGCGATGGGAAGATGTTGCCATAGCACTAAGAACTAGATTCCATGAAGCTTCAGGACCACAATTCATCGAGAAGTACCAAGGGGATTCTAACCCCAAAAAGCATTTAAAGAATTGTGAGTATAACTGGAAGAAAGCAGGATATCCATAATCTTTGTGGATGCACAAATTCATACATTCATTGGACATCATTCCACAGGCCTGGTATTTGATAGAGGAGAAGAAGAGAGGAACTGGTACCTGGGGAGTAGTTGCAGAAAGGTTCACGCAATGTTTTTCTTTCAAGGGAGATATAGAACTAGTTATAGATGCCTTCTAGGCCATCAGAAGAGTATTATTCTTTCCAGAACTTCAGGAAGATGAAGAACTACCATTATCAGAACAGAAAATCAAAGAATCAGTAGCATGTAAATGGATAGATCGTGAGATGGATGATGACGACTTAGAGAATCTCCAACATCTATACTTTGAAGAGAAAGAAGGGGAGCGGGAAGTACAGGAAGAACCAACTACACAAGGACTACACCTGTTACCCTTGAAGACAAAGAAGTTGAATATTGGAAGCACAGAGAAACCCAAAATTGCATCTATCAGATATTATTGGGATACAAAAACAACAAAGGCCCCAACATGGAGATATGTTCGTCTCTCAAGGCAAGTATGCTAATGAGATACTGAAGAAGTTCTACATGGAGAAGAGCAAACCCATGGAGAATCCTCTAGCAGGAAACTAGAGGAAAGAGGATACTACTTCAGGTGAAGTAGTGGAAGCTACCATCTATCGATAGCTTGTGGGTTCACTTATGTATTTGGTGAACACCCGACCAACATGTGTTATGTAGTTAACAGCTTAATCAAGCAATGGTTAAGTCAATCAATCTGTATTGGAAGACATTAAAGCATGTGTTGAGATACCTCATAGGCACCACTCAGTTTAGGCTATGGTACAGATGAACAAAGGGAGCGAAGCTTCAAGGCTTCACAGATGTAGATTGGACAAGGAGCCCATAAGACAGAAGAGCACATCAGGAGGAATTTTTAGTCTTGGGTCCACAACAGTTTCCTGGTGCTACAGGGAGAAAAGACTAGTGGGACTTAGCTCAACAGAAGCAGAGTACATGGCTACCAATCAAGGAAGATGTGAGGCAATTTGGATGAGAAAGGTTCTTGTTGGGTTATTTGGATAGGTGATGGATCCTAATGTGATTTACTGTGACGATCAAAGTTGTATCAGACTCTCTGAGAATCCAATATTCCATGATCGATCCAAGCATATCAATATCCGCTATCACCATCTAGGATTGTGTATAGAGGTGAATCATGTTTTTGGAGTACATTCCTACAGAGGAACAAGATGCAGATATTTTGACAAACGATTTGTCAACAAGAAAATTCGAGTTCCATAGAGGTCGGATGAGGGTAACTGATAATACCTTTCTTGTTGAGAGGGAGTGTTAAAAATGCAGCAAGAAAATCTAGTTTTGACTTTTCCTTGGTCAAACTAAATTAAAATTTCAATTTCAATTTTAGCATAATACTTGGAGGTAGCTAACTGAGGTGACATGACACTTGTCACTCAGTTAACTAAGTTAATTCGAGTTGGAGACACTTGAATTCACTACAATATGATTGATTGCTAATTTCTAGCAATATAATTAAGTCAAGTTATTGTGAGTTAAAATAGTTCCAACTGATGGAGGAACTAGTGTTGGGTCCAGTCACGGGGTATGACTTCAATCATCTTTAGTGATCATTCAGTTAACTCATCGATCAACCTAAAATAATTGATGCATATAGAGAATTCGAGTTACCCAGTTGAGATTGGAGTTCAAGGGCAATGAATAATTAGTTGTAAACTAATCCAAGTTGTACAGGTGGTGCATGTAGTCAGAGAAGGGCCTAAAGGTATTGCACAATTCTCATTGAGGAATTTCCTAATTAATAGGGGGCTAATTCCTCAAGGAACAATGCAAGGAAATAGGACCTTGGTAAGCTGAGAAATTGCTAAGTATTAGCCAAAGTCAATGTGTGAGGTAGAGGGATAGACTATACACTTGCAGAGGTTGCTCAGGCTTGAGAAAGCATTGTATTTCCTCTCTATTTTCTGATTAATGCAATACATATAGGAAGGGATTTTGAGAAGTTGCTTTCCCTTAAATAAAATTATGAGTAATTGTATTTAATCATTGTGCATGTTTATGATATGAGTTCTCGATCGTGAATTGATTTTCGCAGATGAGTAGAATAGATTTGTGTCTTATGTTTTAGTAAATTACATAAGAAGATTAAGATCTAAGTAGGAATTTCTACAAGAAGAAGCTTATTACTTGTTACAAGGCCTCATAGTGGCAAAAAATCTCAACATTTCTAAATTAAATGTCACGAGATACTTTATTTTAATAAGAAATCTTATGTACAAGGGAAACTCTATGAGGGACAATAGACTAGGTGCCATACTAGCCAAAATCAAATCCCTAAGAAAATTATTTTATTCAATGGCTTGAAGTGCTTTTACACAATTATGAACATGCATACCACTTAGCAAATCAAGCTACCTTCAAAAAATTTGGGGACTTGGTCATTAATTCCCAATTAAATTTCCAAGCAATCCTATAGTCATGGATGAGGATAGGGGTCAATCAATACAATGCACATCTTATGTCAAGGAAATACCATGTCGAGTGAAATCCAAGGATAATAAAAATGGCCACAATTCTATGGTGCATTAAGACGATAAAATATAATTGGAAGACTCAAATGGATGTAGTTATGAGTATTCAATTGCAACAATAGAAAACGCTCAATGCCCCTATGAATATTACTTCACCTTTACCAAATGCTCGAGTTCAATCTGATGCTCTCATCTCTAAGGATTATAGTAAGATATAGTAGTATCAAATCTTCTTTGAATTTAGTTATAAGCAATCTCAATTTAGTTTCAGATTTTAGGGTAAGGTCTCCTGTGACATCTTGATATGGATTTTTTGTAACTGAACTAGATAAATAATTTGTGTGGGTTTTGTATCACAATAAAATGCTTTGTCTAAAAAGTTATGGCTCACCTTTTGGGTGACTTTTTTTACTCCTTTATGTAGACTTTGGCCTCATCTATTTATAAATAAATTTTCTAGTTATTGTAAAAAAAAAAGTTTAGAGAAAAAGTTCTTTAACTTTCTCGGTGGTAAAGTTTGGAGAAAAAGTTGTTCAACTACATGCCTTTGTAATAGATTTTAGCACAATGATAGTTGGATTTTATTTTCAACATGAATAAGGATGCTAAGAGAATTAAAAAAGTCTTGGTAACTATGATACTTTCCTTAGAAAATTGGATGTATTTATTTAGACACTTGGGTGTAAAAGAAATAAACCCATATCGATTTTAATTTGACTTTTACTAAATTATGGCTGTAGTCTAAAAAAGTAACATAATAGCCTGGAATCCGGCAGAGATTTTGAAAAAATCTGGCAAAGATTTTATGAGAATCTTGTTTACAGTTGTTAAACTTCAGTATTTTGGGGGCCCTAAGGGTTTTTGATAGTGCTGAATCTATTTCCACTCTCAAAAATGGATTCCAAACACTGCAACTACTTCATTTTTTGAATTTTACTGAACCAGATTCCGGCAAAAACCTGCCATTCGGGCTATTCTATTGCCTGGGAAGACAACTCCCTAAATTATGTGCTCAAAGGAACATAAGCTAATCTTTCCCTTTCCAAAATAAAACCCTAATCAAACGCTTTTTGGTTAGTCTCCCGACATCTCTCTGCTGGCAAATTTGGCTGGTAAGGAACAATAGTGCATTTGAATAAAAAAAGCTACAGAAAAGGAAAATCAGGGCCAAAGTCTGGAGCCTAACCACAAAAGCTATTTTATCAAAAGGAAATAATAAAGGAGACTACGAAAATAATAAATTGGATTTTCAAAAATTGCAAGAGGCAGAGTTACAATGGTTCCATTTTGTCCTCCCAAAAAATGATCAAGATATCCATGACCCTTCAAAGGAACCACCTTCTTTGCAGAATTGGAAAATAAAGATGGAAGAACAGGAATTTCTAGTTTGAATAAAAGAGAAAAATAGATCATGTCTTCTTTTTATGAAGATTACAAACACAACCCAGGGAAGGATAGAGCCGGGGGGTTAATTATCACTCCTGGAGGAGAAGAAGAAACTACTTTTGAATGGGGCCGGGGAAACGAATCCAACAATCAGGTAGAGTCCTATGCCCTTCTTTTGGGTGTTACAATCCTTCATGAACAGCAGATAAACCGCCCACTAATTCTGGGTGTTTCAGCCTTGCTCATAATCCAGCTAGTTAAAGGCTCAAGCTCCAACAATGTAGAGATCCCACCTGGCACACTTGGAAGTGGTATCCTTTTAACATATCTTAAGAGGAAATAACAAGGCTCCATGTGCTGCGAAAGTCTCCATGTGGAACTGGCTCGGACCAGAGCACTTCTGCGACACTGATGGAATGCTCAGTGCAAATGGGATTTCAATGCAGAGATTGGACATCTGCAATCAGAGGCATCTTCAATCAATCAGGGAGGCACTCAACAAGGTTAACCATTGTTGCAAACATCTTGAAAATACACCCACTTCCCTGCAAGAAATTGTCACTTCCCAACACCGTCAGATCTCCACTCTAGGAACCAACAATATCTCTACTGGAAAGGAAAACTTCAGAAGCCTCTGATTCAAACAACAAAGACCAATATCAAGCCATGGAAAAAGACAATTCCATCAACCAGGCCAAGCAGGGATGAAAAAGCAAAGTGTAACATACACCATTAACTTCACAGGGAAATGTAAGGAGTTAAATTTTTTTTACACAAGTTACTCATCATTACTTAGAATGTTTAACAGTTCACAGTGTAAGTTTATAAATAAGAATAGTAATCTCCTTAGCCCTTAACAACCTCCATTACAGTATATTAACTTAATACTATATGATGTAACCATCCATTCATCTCATTACTCATATAGTCATCACATAATTGCCATTATGAACATCATAACAAGAAAGGAATCAACCTCATCATTTGGACACAATAATCAATCACATCATTGAACACCAATATACCCTGGAAACCCCGTAGGGTGAAAACCAGCAAACGTTTAATTTTATTATTAAACGCTCGTGAGGGTGTTCATCCCATCACTCAATGGCTTATAAGGGAGACCATCCCTTAACCATCGTTTATATAATCTTACAAGGAAATATACAATATCTAGCTTTCAACCATTCAATAAATATGATACCATTTACCCTCTGGTCTTCATATCTTCACATCTTCACATCTTGGTGGCATGGATGTACCTACAATGGACCATCGCACATTGGACCTTCCTGCAACTCGCACTCATCTGCATGAACATTAGTCATTTACCTGCCACCAGGACAAGCATAATTTTTCCTTTGTACATGACAAGCATAATATTCCTTTGTACATGTCGCCATCATTCCCTGCTATGATGCCTTCAACATAAAATGATGTCAAGATTCATAAAGTATAAATCAATCACTATAGTAGTTTCTCCATCTACTCTTGTGTAATCATGACAAGCAAGTAAAGTACCTTGTCATTCTCTCTTTGATAACACATACCTCATATGTACTGGTTATAGGTCATCACAATAACTAATGCTTACGCCGCATAAGCACACATTCCTGCAAGACAATGGCTACATCTCCCAAACTTTCTTTAAAATAAACTGATACATCAACTAAGATATTTATGCATGTGATTTACATACTTTTAATAAAAATAGCTAACCCTTAAGCTATTACCTTTAGTGCATGGTATGCAAGTTAACATAACAATTGTTTCTTCCATGCATGCAAATGCATACTGATTCCAAGAGACTCTCCCTAAAGGAGTGCCTTCACAATGAAACACATAAATCATATTCAATGTAGTTTAATACTACAAGCTTTCTTTCTACATACCCAAAAATGTATATTATTTTTCAATAAAAGCTAATACATATGTTGCATAATCATGACAATATAAAAGTAATCACTTAGTCTGTTCATCTAAGGAATATAATTGATTAGTTCCTTTAACCATGAATTTATTAAATAACTTAACTTTACCAACACGTGGTAAACAATCCATGGATTTATTAAATAACTAATATTTGCTAACACCATGGTAATCTACCCATGGTTTTATGAAACAATTAATCTCCATCAACACCATGGAAAAACTACCCATGGTTTTATGAAACTATCCATGGATTTATTAACTCATTGGTCTTTACCAATACCATGGTAAACTGCCCATGGATTTGTGAAACTATCCATGGACTTACTAATTCATTAATCTTTTCCATGTAAGATTCTTCTTTCTTAGAAGGTTGCATGTTTTTATGCAAATACCAATAACAATAATAACTATATCTTTGTTTGTGAAACTATCCAAGAAATTATATTTTTTAAATATAGAGCATGCATATATACATACGTCCTTCTAAAGTGGTAATGTAATGCCAATCTCTATCTATTGGCAGTGATATATGTTACTAAGAGAACTAACATAGTCCTTCATATACATAAAATTTCAAGAGTTATTTTGGTGAAACTCCTTATCTTATCCTTGAACTCAATAAATATTTCCAAGGATTAAACTACTTAACTCTTCCCAAAATATCGTAATAGTGATTACCCACTATCTAGATAGTGTAAAATCTTTAAGTAGATTAATGTTATAACTTATCTTTCAAAAATAAAAGCATATTAATCTTTCTTTCAATACACAAGAATCTAGTAAATGTTTCCAAAAGACAATCTAGATTCTTATAGTTTTCACATACCAGTGATTTTTTTGGAAAGATAATTCTGCATGAATAAACTCTGTAATTATTTTAAATGAAAAAAAATAAGGAAGTCGACCATACCTTTCACAATTCTCATGCAGTAATATTTACGCAGAAAAATAGTGCCAGGCATAAATATAGTGCATGCAAATCGATGGGGCTCGGCAGGGCAGTTTTCCTACTTTAAGTTCCCCTCGTTAAGTGTTTTAATCACCTTACCAGTCTCCGAATTGAGCCATAGCTTGATAATAAGTGTTTAACCGCAACGCAAACTCTGCATCTCCAAAGTAATATTCAATTATTATAAAGGAATAGTATAAGGTAGATCATACTTGGCGTTTTCTTTTCACGTGGGCCAGCAAAAGAAGCAACACCAGCTACGGCCCCCACGGGAAGAGCGACACAAAGCTCGTTCATGGTTTCAGTCATGGCGGAGATACGATTTCCCCTTCCCTGCAACTTCATATGACAACCTACATTTCGCCTCTTCCAGAGGTAATTACCTCGCAACAATGCTTTCTTGGATCCAAGATTCAATTAGGCTGCATTTTCTTGGAATAACTGTGATTTTCTACAGCGAATTTGGGATGATCTGCATTGTGGCGCTGGGTGCAATTTCCATCCCTCAAATCAAGAGCCTCCCGATTCATATACCTACTCACAACCTCTTCCAAAGAATAGCCATTTACCGCATTTTCCAAGAACAAGACTGTTACCCAGAATTTAGTTTCAACTGTTTCTTGATACAACTGTTTTGTAAATCATGGTAAAAAAATGTAGTTTACGTGGGCGTTACACAAAAGACTAGGAAGATGCACTACCACTTTTTGAAGCAATTTTATTTTTAGATATGAAATACAAATATGTATTCCTTCTGTTTCACTTTATACATTGTTCTACAAGAATTGTTGTAGAAATATACAATAGTATAATAGTAAATAGCAGTAGAAAAGTGGAAACACTATCTTGGGAACCTCTTCCCACTCTTGCATCTATGTACTCATGCCCTAACATTTTTCGGAATTAATATAATATAACCGCTCTTGCAAAAAAAATAAAAAATGGCATGATGTGGGCCTACACTCTTAGTCGCCCTAAATATAAATTATATATTAATAATGAGGTCCTAATATTTATCAAAATCAATTCATGTAAATTGTGCTCACACAAAAATACATGATTGCTATTTTTAAAATAATATAGCTCCAATTGTTGTGAACTCCGTAGTGATATATACAAAGTTTGTAAATCCAATTTAATCCATGTGTTATGGATCACATATTACTGGATCAAATCAATGTTATTGATCAAAATCAAATTAATCATTTACAACTAGTATAAGGAAAATTGATTAAGTTTTTTTTTAAAGATATTCAAATCCCTTTCATTTGGGTCGTACATCTTATGATTGAGTTTGCATAACTATATATGAAGTTTTGGTGGATAAAATTTTGTAATTTATAAATGTCACTTTGAAATTTTTTCAAAAATAAGTTGTGTATACAACATCAATTGAATACACATTATTATTAGGTGGATCTCAGACCAAGACACCTCTAAATTAGTTGGCCTCTGCCTCACCTCAACTTTCTTCAGTTTTTAAGGTGAGTTTTATGAGCAAACTTGCGGTGTTGCGATGGGTTCCCCTCTTTCCCCCATAGTTACTACCTTATTTATGGAGGATTTCGAATCGAAGGCCCTTGACTCAGCTAAATTTCATCCTGGGAAGTGGAATAGGTTCATGGATGATACTTGTGTCATATGGCCCCATGGTCACGAGAAATTAAATCTCTTTCTTGGGCATCTGAACTCGCAGTCAGATTCCATAAAATTCACGATGGAAATGCAGGTTGATGGCTGCCTTCCCTTCTTAGATATCCTTCTTTCTAGAAATAAGGATGGTTCCATTTCTCACCAAGTTTTTCGCAAGAAAACTCACACGAAACAATATCTCCATATCGGTTCCCATCATTTTCCTGCTCAGAAATTTGGTGTCCTTTGCAATCTTGCTACTCATGCTCTTAGAATGTCTGACGACAACCACTTGTAATCAGAGAAATCTCATCTTCCTGACGTTTTTGAAAATAATGGTTATAGTAGATTTCAAGGCCTTAAAGCCTTTCGAAAAGCCTATAAAGGGTTGAGTGGAAAATCTACTCGGGTGGATCCTATTTCCAAGGTCCATCTCCCGTTTATCCAAGGGACAATAGATAAAATTGCCCATGTCCTTGGAAGAAATAATGTCTCCTCTTCATCCAAGCCTCTCTATACTATTGGAAATTTTCTTGGGCCTGTTAAGGACCCTATTGACCCTAAGGACATGAAAGGAGTTTACATGATTCCTTGTTGTTGTGGTACTCCCTATATTGGAGAAATAGGTTGATCCATTAGACATAGAATCCGGGAGCATGCTGCAGACATTAGACACAATCAGTCCCGCACCTCAACTCTTGCAGAGCATGTGGAAAAATCATGTCACCATGTATGTATTGAGGACTCCATAGTCGTTGCTAAAGTTGATCACTTCCACCATAGGAAGTTGAGGGAGACAATTGAAATTGAAAGGCATGCTAAGAATCTCAACAGAGACAATGGTTGGAAATCAAGTAAGAGCTAGACTCTCTCTAGATAATTTCTTTATGTTGTGTTTAGTCTTTTTATTCCCCTATCTTTGCTTTTAATTTTCTTGTCCTCCTTTTTTATTATTATTATTATTATTTTCTTTAATGTTTTTATATTTATTATATACTATCTTTGGATTTCAATAAATAATAATATATATAAAAACATTTTAATCCTTTTTATTAAAAAAAAGTTCTTCACTCTTTAACCCAATAATTTCCTATTATATTTAATTAATTTTATTTATTTATTAAAATATTTTATTTTTAAATAATTATTTAATTTTATTAAATAATAATATATATAAAAAAAATTTAACCCTTTTTAATTAAAAAAAAAATCTTCGCTTTTTAACCCAATAATGTCTTATTATATTTAATTAAAAAATAATTATTTAATTTTATTAATTAATAATACTTCTTAACAATTAAATTTTTTTAATAATTTTTCCTAATAACTAATTTACTAACTTAAATAACAGCTAGTTCTCATCGGCTAGTTTTTAATGGTTAGTTTTCAATGTTTATTTCCGGGCAATGATGCATCCTCGCTATTTATTCATTAAGATCGATTAGCTTCTCCACCTTGTTTTGAGGATGAACCACATTAGTTGGTTCGAAACATCAACCAAATCCTAATGATGTGATTAATCTGAGAGACATTCATCTACATTATAGATCACAAAAGACTTAGATCTAACAATGTTTTCCATAATAATATTCAATCCTTGCTTAACATCTATCACATTTCTCTTTAATTTATGCTTATTAACAAAACAATATTTTACAAGTGTAACTATTGTCACATGCTCAAGGCTATAACTCTGAAGTATCTCCTTTCATTGTAAATCAAATATTTTTTTTACCTGATATACCTCCATTATGGATAGAAAGAAAAAAAACAAATGTAAGGAAATAAGGAAGAGTTATTGCTTATGAAACTGTTCTTCAATGCACTCAAAATTATGTCATAACTATGACTTTTTGCACATGTATATATATAGTTTAAAATTGACCTAAGAAATCAAGAAAAATGATTTTTTGCACATGTATATATAGTTGAAATTCGACTTAAGAAAGTAAGCAAAAAAATTTGTATTGAAAATGGAGAGATGTTGTGCCTAAATTGTTTGATTTGTCATTTGTTCGAAAAGAACTTGATCTTTTGATAAAATTATTTCCCTTCGATAGCATTGCATCAGTAATTGACACCTTTCCTTTACCATGTCGAGTACCTTATTTTATTAGTATCGATAATTTACTAATAGCCCTAACATTTATTAACATCAATTTAGATAAAAAAATTGATAAATACAAAAATACCCATAGAACTGTTATCTACTTGATGTGATTTTTAAAATAATATAATTTGACTATTCTAAACTCCTTAGTGACATATCCTAAGTTTGTAAATATAATTCAATCCATGCTTTTAACATTATATACCAATATACCAAATCATTAATATTTAAACCCAAAAAAACTATCCATTCACAATTATTAAAAAAAACTAAATCAAATGTGTTTAAAAATATTCAAATCCCTTTGATTTAGGCAATGCATCCCATGATTGAGTTTGCACAACTATATTTGAAGTTTAAATAGATAATTTTTTATAATATATAAATATTTCTTTCAAAACTTCTAAAGCTATTTAGGTGTCCCCTTGGTGGTAAACTCTTTGTGAGCCTCATGTTGGCAAGATATTCTGCAAATGTTCACTAACACGCTAGAAAATTGGGATTTCCACTCATTGAACTTGGTATGTTGAGTGGTCCTCATAAATTTAGTTGTTCAAGCATTTTCGGTGTATAAATTATCCACTCTAGTAGCTCCCAAGGTCATCTCCAAGGCAATCACTTCCAAATTTAGACATTTATTGTGGCAAGGAGCTAAACAAGCTAAGAAATGGCCATTGGTTGCATGGAGAAGACATGTCTTCCTAAGTTGGCAAGGGGTCTTTGAGTGAGAGACCCAGAAATATTGGACAAGACCCTTGAGCTAAATTATGTAAGAGATGGCTTTAAAGAGGTCAAGAACTCTAGAAACAGATATGGAACATAAATTATACCTTAAACCTTTCCCAAGTAGATAAGAGAAATGACATACCCTTCAGGTTTATGTATATGGAATCTAGCCCTGGAAAATAAGTACATGATTCAGAATCATGCATTTTGAGAAATCAGGAATGGAAGAACAACTCTCTTCTGGGAAGAAGCGTTGCAACATTTCCCTCACTTGGGAGATTAGGTAGACCTAAGGTAACTAAAGAACTTTACCAAGGAACATGGAGTTGATACCATGGTAGACCATTGCAAATAAAGTCAAGATGTCGATACATTGCGAGTATGGAAATCAAATGAGAACTAGTCAGACCACCAAGAATTAAATTCCTAGCCAATCCTAGCTTGAGACTTTCAAGAGCGAAAAATATCTATAGCTCAGGATCTAGACAAATTATAATGGGTTCATTAAGTGAAAGGTATGTTTACACTTAAAAAATCTTATAACCTTTTATTGGGTTATAAAGACTTACCTAGAGAACCCCTATGGTGCAATATCTGGACTCATAATCTATGGCCAAAAGTTTCACACTTTTTGTTGCTGGTGGGTAGGAAAAAACTGCTCATGTGGGATCAAATCCAGAAAATAGGTTTCCATGGCCCATCTTTCTGTTGTCTCTACAAGGAACAAGAGGAAGAAACATAACACCTCTTGAATAGCTCCCCTTGCATTGAAAATATATGGATCTGGGTTCTCTAACTCTTTGGTCATTTAGATCGCGCACCTAACAACCTAATTGAAATGATAAAGAATTGGAGAGCCAACCTATTTAAAAATCATATCATAAACAAAAAATGGTCCATAGTGAGTGGATTTGTCCTTTGGGAACTATGGAAGGAGTGCAATAAGAGGATTTTCCATATTAAGTAGGCACCTATTCACTTTGTCTAACATATTGTTGAACAAAATATCAAGGAAACATTACTTTCAGAGTCCTTGGGTACTAAGGATTGGAAAGTGAATCAATACGAGGCAACACTTCTGAGTTCTGTAGAAATTGCTCAAGATATGATATCCTTAGGATCACCCAAACCACTAGTCCCTTGTAGATCATCCACTTCACATTTCACTCACCTTTCCCATGGATTTTTTAAACTAAACTTTGATGGGGTTTGTAAAGGGAACCCGGGTCCAACAGGATTTAGAGGTGTCTTAGAGATTGGAATAGGAAGACGTTAAGGGTGTTTGCATCTAATTGTGTTACAACAAGAAACAACATAGCTTAATTTATGGCGTTGAAAGGGGTTTGTAGACAACAATTTAGGCTAATTATGTAAAACTTCAAGTGGATGGGGACTAACTATTATCTCTATAGCGTAAAAATTAATATATGACACACCAGTGTCTAAACTAACCAAGAGTTGGAGATTGGAGATCCTTATCTCTCGAATTCAAAAGCTCCTCCCTTCTATACAATATGATAACTACCCATTGGTTTAGGATTGGTGTTGGCGAGGAAAAGGATCTCTTAAGCAAGACTCGGGTTTGGCTTAGAGGCCAACAAGGGTTCCGCTGTAGTCTAGCACCATGTCGGCATTTCCACCCTGCTCTGAGGAACAGAGAGTCTCACTCGAGGCGTGTTGCGACCTTACTAAGGTAGGGAGAAGATTGATGTTGATATAGTGGATTAAACAGATATATATACGAACCAGAACTATCTCAGACTTAAGCAAATGCAACACTAATTGGATGATATTCTTCAGAAACGCATTTAGAAAGACAGTCCATAAAAAAATTTAAAAAATACGCTCACATCAATCAAACTGGATTACAACATATAATGGGAACTTAAATCTCTGTTCATATTATAATTTTCTTATCAGCATTAGACCCTTACAATGCTCCTTAACATGAGCTTTAACCGAATAGATTACAAAGAAGTCCTATCTAATGGACTGGATCACAGATATACAGAGAAATAGAGAACAGAGCTCTCCTACGGCTTCTGTTCACTCCTTCCTCCTGTGCCAACCTCCCTCTCTGCTCAATTAGCTACCTATTTGTTCTGCTGCCAGCACAACTGACAGTTCTTCCTTTCTTCTCACTCGGTTGTTTTCTACTTCTCTCTGTTCATCGAGAGTTCTACTACCTGTCCCCTGCCACATTCTTCTACCTTCTGTGCTTACTCTCGCAACAGCTGTGCCACATGTTCTTCCTTCCTTCACAACCTTGACAACTCCTTGCCTACCATTGTTGCGTCCCACCACGTACTATCCGCAACTCAAAAAACTGTCTTGTTTCAAAACAAGGGCCCCAACAGGCCCCGACCACAGCCCATTGACTCGCCTCGAGTCCATCGATCTTCACTGTCTCTATTTCCATCGGTCTGCTCGACCTTGTGTCCTACCCTGCTTGTCCCCTTTCTCCCGACTGTCTAAACAAGGGCGCCAATTTTGGGACTTGTGTTAGAGCTGTTGCTTTTAGGTCCTGAAAGGTTGTCAGGGCTTGATGCCATCCTTGCATGAGCGTGTATGTTTGTGTCGTTACTTGTGCTACCGCTTCTTCCCCTGAACCAGCTAGGAGGCTACCAAAAACGTTATGGATTTCCGTATTGGCCTCAGAAACCAGTCGTTGCATTGTTTGGGCGCTGGTTTTTATCGGCTGTCTCAGTTCCCGGAGAGCTTGTTTTATGGGTGTGGAGTTTTCTTCAATATTCTATATCTGGACCTCCAGAGCATCCGCTTGGGCGTATAGTTGGTGGAGTCTAGTAGGGTTTGTGGCCTCCTGGATCTCCTTTGATACCTGTTGTAGCTGTAATGAAACCAGTTGGGACTTCAGTGTGAGCGAGGTCGAACACTCTTGTAGACCCTTCAGTAGGTCATACGTTTCTTTAGTTGCAGTACTCAGAACTTCCTGCATTTTTTTCACTTGGCTCTGCCTCTCTAATATTTTCTCTTTGTATACAACTGCTGGGTCTGGCAACGTGGGTCGAGCTGCCAATGCTGCCTTGAGTCCCTCCTTTTCCTGATGGAGATTTGAACATGCGACCCTGATGTGGACAGCACGCTTGACTATATCATTTTCCTGTATTCCTTCTGGTATTTGGTTTTTTTGGCCGTTACTATGGGCCAAACGTCCTGGAATTTTCTTGTTATCGTCTCCAGTTGTTCTTGTAAATTGCCCTTTTCTGTCTTCAGTTATTCACGCTCTTCAGTAAGAGTGTTGATTTGTAATTGTTGTTGTTCGCATTTTTGCTGGAGCTCCGCGTGAAGCCCTTCTGCTTGCTGTGCTGCTCTCTGAATTAATTGGTAGAGTTGTACCATACCCTCAAAGCTTTTTCGGTATGCCCATAAAGTTGCTGGTATCCGCTCATCCCAGTCATCCCGTTGCACATTGCATATTTTTGTTAAGCCCTTCTCCAGTATTTTTTTGAATGCTTCTACCGTACTGTTGGCCTGCGGGTGATATAGACTGCTTTTATGATGTTGTATCATGAAGCTTTCGAGTAGGGATTTAATGGTGTCATTGATGAAGTGTGTACCTTGGTCGCTGGTCAGGCTCTTTGGATGTTGTGTAACCAACTCCAAAAATAGAAGAAAAGAGATGTAAACGCCTTAGAAATGAGCCACTTCGAGGGGGCAACCTCCAATACATTACATAAATGAACAATTCTTGGATGATACAATTCACAAAACCTCATTTCTATATATAGGAGTCCATGGGGCCATAATGTAATCCTAGTGGGCCACAATGTAATCCTAGCCGACCTAACAATAATAATTTAAAGGCACAATAATAACAAAATGGGGGTTACAAGGGTACAACAATAACAATAAGGGGTTTACACTAACAATAATAAGGGGCTATACTAGTGATATAGGGACCTAACATGCCCCTCTCCTTCAAAAAAAGTGTTGTCCTCAACACTTGAGTAGCTCCGGGTGCTTCTGTATAAAATTCTCATCCTCACATGTAGAATCTTCAGTGGGTAAGTTCTTCCACTTGATGAGATACTCTGAAATTGATCGATTCCGTAGTTGTCGAGTTCTTTTTTCAATGACTGCTTCAGGTTCCAATATGATTTTCCCTTCCCCATCAAGTTCTGGCAATACTGTTTGAACTGGAAGATTTTCACCTATAACCTTCTTTAAGCATGAAACATGGAAAACTGGATGTACTCGCGAAGAAGGAGGAAGCTCCAATTTGTATGCCATAGTACCAATATTTTGCAACACCTTGTAAGGACCATAGTACTTTGGCGATAATTTATTATCCTTCTTTGCTTGCTTGAGGGACATTTGTTTGTATGGTTGTAGCCGTAAAAATACCAATCTCCTACATCAAAACTTCTCTCGCTGCGATGTTGATCTACCTGTTTTTTCATTCGATTTTGTGCCAAATTCAGGTTATCCTTTAAGAGTTGGAGAACTTCTTGCTGATGCTCGATGTGATCTTCCACTGCTTGAACCTTCGAATTTTCTATTAAAGATGATGTGATGGATGGTGGATGATATCCATAAAGTGCCATAAATGGTGTCATTTTTGTTGCAGT
This sequence comes from Pinus albicaulis, assembly GCA_034641835.2. Taxonomy (NCBI): domain Eukaryota; kingdom Viridiplantae; phylum Streptophyta; class Pinopsida; order Pinales; family Pinaceae; genus Pinus; species Pinus albicaulis. The sequence continues at coordinate 816,556,203 of CM076571.1, forward strand.
ATGGAAGGAAGTGTTATACCACCATTCAGCGAGAGGTAACCACTTGACCCATTGTGTTTGTTTATCAGATACAAAACAACGAAGATATCCTTCCAAATATTTATTTACTATCTCGGTTTGACCATCGGATTGAGGATGATAAGATGAGCTATGAGCTAATTGAGTACCCAAACAAGAAAATAACTCCGTCCAAAAATTTCCAGTAAAAATGGGATCTCTGTCGCTCACAATAACCCTTGGGTTTCCATGTAGCTTTTGAATTGTGTCCATAAATGTAGTAGCAACTGTACTTGTTTTAAATGGATGAGATAATGCACAAAAGTGTGCATACTTGGTAAGTCTATCAACTACCACCATGATGACACTCTTTCCTTCGGACTTAGGTAAACCTGTGATAAAATCCATTGAAATCTCCTCCCAACGTTGACTTGGAATGGATAAAGGTTGTAGAAGTCTCAGGGTCTTAATTGTCTCAACTTTATTCTGCTGGCAAACCAAACATTCCACCACAAACTTTTGAATATCAGATTTAAGGCCATCCCAAAAAAATTATTTCTTCACCCTGTGGTAAGTTTTTAAAAATCATGAGTGTCCTCCTAAAGGAGAAGTGTGCAATTCCAGAAGAATCTTTTGTTTTAGTTGAAATTCTTACAAAGATATAAGCGATCTTTGTACCATAAGGAATCATTTTTCCAACTAAATGTATCAGATGTACTAGGATCTTGCTGCAAATTTTGAATGAGTGTCCATACATCTTTGTCCTTCTTCCATTCATCTCTTGCTTCGGTTATCCAATCTGGTTGGATAATAGAAATGGCACAAAGCAGTGCTTCCACCTCTTCATTCTTTCTTGAGAGTGCATCTGCAACAACATTAAGCTTTCCTTTTTTGTAGATTATTTCAAAGTCATAACCCAACATATTTGTGACCCATTTTTTCTTCTCTTCTGAAGATAGTCTTTGTTCCAAAAGTGTTTAAGACTATCATGATCAGTTTTTACCTTGAAGTGTCTTCCCATTAGGTAAGTTCGCCATTTCTTTAGTGCATGCAGTATTGCTAACATTCCTTCTCATAAATAGGTTTCTGTAAATACTTTCCTTTGATTGGACGACTTTCAAAAGCAATGGGTCTTCCTTCCTGCATTAAAACTGCACCAATTCCATTTCTTGAGGCATCACATTCCACAATAAAGGTTTTTGTAAAGTCTGGTGTAGCTAAGACCGGTGCTAGGCACATTGCCTCTTTAAGACGTTCAAAGGCCTTAGTTGCTTCAGGAGTTCATGAAAATGCATCTTTCTTCAATAATGTTGTTAGAGGTGCTGCTATTCTCCCATAATTCTTAACAAACTTGCGATAATACCCTGTTAACCCGAGAAATCCTCGCAAATTCTTTATGGTTGTGGGGACTTTCCATTCCTTAATGGCTTTAATTTTGTTAGGGTCACTTTAACACCCTCGTGAGATACAATATGACCCAAATATTCCACCTCTTGTACTCCAAAGAAACATTTGGATTTTTTTGCATATAATTGTTTCTCCTGCAATAGTTTGAGCAACCTGTCAACATGTTCAACATGATCCTTCCAAGACCTGTTGTGGATTAGTATATCATCAAAAAATATTAGCACAAATTTTCTAAGGAAGGGTTTGAAAATGGAATTCATCAACCCTTGAAATGTAGAAGGTGCATTGGTAAGGCCAAAAGGCATGACCAAAAATTCATAATGACCCTCACGAGTTCGAAATGCTGTTTTTGGAATATCTTCAGTCTTCATTCTAATTTGATGATATCCTGAACGAAGATCCAACTTGGTAAAATAAATTGCTCCATGTAATTCATGCAATAATTCATCAATCATAGGAATGGGAAATTTATCTTTAATGGTGAGCTTATTGAGCTCCCTATAATCAGGACACATGTGCCATGATCCATCCTTCTTGTGTACCAATACTACAGGAGCAGAGAAAGAACTTTGACTAGGTTGAATTATACCCGCCTCTAACATTTCTGCAATCATACGTTCAATTTAGCTCTTTTGGAAGTAAGGATATCTATAAGGCCTGATGTTTGGAGGAACACTTCCTGGAATCAAATGAATAGCATGATCATGATCACGAATGGGTGGGAGTCCTTTGGGAGTTTCAAACACCTTGGAATGATTGTCCAAGACTTGTTGGAGATCTGCAGAAATAGATGATTTTTATGTTGGAACTTCTAGTGAGCATAATTGTGCAATTACGCCTCGCTGTTCTTTCTTTAGAAGCTTTGTCATGACATTAGAGCTTATTATCCTTCTTGGCTTCCCCACAATACCCCGTAATTCGACTTCCTTTCCTTCTGAAAAAAATTTCAAGAAAAGTTCTTGAAAATTAAAAGCTACCGTCCCCAAAGATTGTAACCATTGTACTCCTAGTACAACATCAGCACCTCCCATAGGAATGGAAAGCATTGGACTAGTCAATACATATTCCCCATGGTTAGCTTGATATTATGGAATTTTCCAGAGCAATTTATAGTTCCTCCATTTGCAACCATCACTTGACATTCTGGTGCTGGGTATAGGAAACAATTTAATTCCTTGGCTACCTTACAATGAATAAAATTATGGGTGCTACTGAATCAATCAACACTATTACCTTTTTCTTCTTGATATGTCCTTCTATCTTGAGAGTTTGAGGAGTGGTAATTCCTGCCAGTGCATTACACGATATGGTTGGATTCATTTCTTCTTCTTCTAGGGCTGGTTCCTGGTGTATATCCTCTTCTTGTTCATTTTCTTCTTCCTCTTCACAATCTATGTAAAATAATTTCTTCTCAGCACACTTATGACCTTTAGTGTATTTGCTATCACAACTGTAGCAAAGCCCTTTTGCTCTTTTTCTTCCAATTGTTGTGGTGTCAACCTTGTAGGTTGTGGAAATCTAGGCATAGCAACACTTCCTTCTTTATAGAATTGAGTGGTAGGCTTCCTTGTCGCCATAATTTTACATTCAACTTTTCTTGCCAACTTGAATGCCTTCTCCAATGAATCGGGTTCCAAAACGCGAACTTCATGTTGGATGTTATCCTTTAAAGTGCCTATGAAGAGATCAATCCTGTGTTCCTCTGGAATATCAGTTACCCTTATATTCAATTTTTGGAAGTCCTCAATGTGCTGCCCCACTAAACCCTTTTGTTTGAGATTTGTCAATTGGGTAAAGAAGGTGTTGCTCTTTGTATCCTCATAATGTGCTATCATTTCCTCCGTAAAAATTGACCAAGTGACAATTTTTTTACGGGAGCAAAACCATTGATACCATACAAATGTATTTTGTTCTAAATGTAAAGTTGCAATGCGTACCTTTTGTGTGTTTTGCACATTATGGAGATCAAAATATTGCTCCATTTGTAGTATCCATGTTACAGGATCCTTTCCATCAAACTTCCTTATATCCATTTTTAGAATATGGTGGTTCTTCCCGCCAACATTAGAGTTTATGAAATCACGATTAACATTTATTTTGTTCTCATCATGAGGTTCTTCTAATATATTTTCGCCATTAGGAATCATTTTTGGTTTTAAACTTGTCATCAAGCCTTCCATGTATGCTTTTAGATCATCATGTCATCCATCTTAGCTTCCATGTCGACTTCCATGCCATCCATCTTAGCTTCAACACCTTTCTTCAAACCATCCATTTTAGCTTCCACGCCTTTCTTCAAAACTTCCATTTCATTTTTGTTGCTCTTTGCGAGAGTGAGATTTAGTGCACTTGCTCTTGTAATTTTGATATGTCATGTTGCATTTCTTCATCTTCATGAGTCATAATAGAGACTTCTGAAGGCTTAATAGGTGTTGAATTATTTTTATGGGGCATTATAGAACAAAATAATGATATCTATTCTACAATATGACCTTGGAATCAATTCAAACCGATTCTTCAAACAAGACTTACACAATTCGGGAAAAACAATACACACATTTTTCTTGCTTTTGAGGAGCTCGATATTGAAACTGAAGTATCTCTGTAATTGAAAATCTTCGATATCTGAAATTCAGCCCTGTAGTAGCCCTATGAAGCTTCTTTCAAATGCCACAGGTCTGACCTGATTTTAATTCTCCAAGACAAAGTTGTGTCCAATCTCCCACAATGACCTAATTCTGGACTGGTTCAGTAGAGCGAACTTGTACGACTTGCCACGTGTCACTATTTTGTCCTTTGTCTCTGAAATTGATAGCGAAGAAACTACAGGCCGTGTGCTTGTGACCAATTGTGACGGCACTCCAATCCAATATTCAGAGAGAGAGTTATTGAAATTTTCCCACGATCACCTCTTTGAGATGAAATTCAGGAGCCTGAAAAAGCACTACCTTCCACAGATCATATCTCCAAAAATATTGCGAACCAAGCTCTGAAATTTTTTGACGAATTTCCTCGGGATTTCAGCTTCGCACCATACAAATTTCAGACTCTGAACCTTAAGTAAACTTTGTTATAAGCGCAAATATAAAGTGACCTGTTTAGGAGCACGAAAACATACACATTTCCTGATCCATATATCCTAAAATTATTGCGGGCAAATCTGAAATTTTTACTGAAGCTTCCTCGGGATGTTTTCTTAGCACCTAAAAATTTGTTCTAGGCTTTATGACAGAAAAACAATTATAAACGAAAATACTGCAGTATTTTTGTTTGGAGCAGCGAAACCCTGAAATCCCAAAGTTCGATACCAAATAGCATGTAACCAACTCCAAAAAATACAAGAAAAGAGATATCAATGCCTTAGAACTAAGCCACTTCGAGGGGGCAACCTCCAATACATTACATAAATGAACAATTCTTGGATGATACAATTTACAAAACCTCCTTTCTATATATAGGAGTCCATGGGGGCCATAATGTAATCCTAGTGGGCCACAATGTAATCCTAGCCGACCTAACAATAATAATTTAAGGGCACAATAATAACAAAATGGGGGTTACAAGGGTACAATAATAACAATAAGGGGTTTACACTAACAATAATAAGGGGCTATACTAGTGATATAGGGACCTAACATTGGACAACCAAATCGGCTGATTATGTTTTCAAAGATAAACTTGGCACCAGTCTTTGCTGTGCAATTTTTTACTGGCATTGCTTCTTCCCACCTTGTCAAATAGTTTTTCGTCGTTATTATGTACCTTGCCTGCGAGTGTCTTGCAATTTTTGTAATTGGTCCTATGAAATCAACTGCCCATTTTTCAAACGGCTGTAGTACTTTTATCAGATGAAGTGTAAGTTCATCTCTGTGGGATGGTCGTCCCATTCGCTGACATATATCACATTTCTTAACAAATGCTTTGCTGTCCATATGTACTGTCGGCCACCACAATCCTGCTTGTAGTACCTTCCTTGCTGTGGGTTTTTCTCCCATGTGTCCACCCGCAAACCCACTGTGACATTCCCATAGTACAGCTTCCCTCTCATGGTCCATGACACCTCTGAAGAATATGGTCCAGTCCCATCTTATATAGATGTCCCGTTATGAGTTGGTAGTCTGCAGCACGAACTACCAGGTGTCTTTTTTTGACTGATGTATATTCTTGTAGACACTACCCTGTCGTGAGATAGGTTGCTATTAGGTCTAAATATTCTGGGATGGCTTCTACTCTGAAAAGACCAGCGTCTGGTAACTGATCATCTAGAGATCCTCCATTTTCTCCATTCTCTAGTTGAGACAATTGATCGGGTCCTACGTTCAATCTTCCAGGCTTTACGACCACCTCGAATGTAAATTCCTGGAAGAGTAGGAGCCATCTGCAGATTCTTCCTTCTAAGACTGGTTTGTTCACCAAATATTTCAAAGATGAGTGGTCTGTGAAAAATTTAAACGTACCTCTCAACAGGTAGTGGCGGAACTTCTGGAGGGAATACACCATTGCTAATGCCTCCCGCTCTGTTGTGGTGTAGTTTTGTTCTGCTGTGGACAATTTCCTACTTGCAAAATATACCGGGTGGTCGACTGAAGTGTCCCCTGGTTGCGCTAAGACTGCTCCAAGTGCAATGCTGGAAGCATCGATGTGCACATGAAATTGTTTATCCCAATTTGGGTGAACTAATATTGGTGCACTTGTGAGTTTTTCCTTTAGGGTATCCAGGGCTGTTCTGCAATTCTCTATCCAGTGGAACTGCTTAGAATTTCGCAACAACTTCTCTAAAGGGGCCGTTATCTTAGCATAGTTGCGGATAAATTGCCGGTAGTAACCGGTGTGGCCCAACAATGATCTAAGTTGTTTTACTGTTTCTAGTGCCTCCATGTTGACTATCACTGCTACCTTGGCTGGGTCCACGCAGACTCCCTGGTTACATACCACGTGTCCTAAGAGTATTCCAAACGGTACTGCAAATATACACTTCTTTAGGTTCAATGAAATTTGAAGTTTCCTACACCTATCAAACATTATTTTTAATAACGTTGCATGGTATTTTAATAGGCTGTAGACTATCTAGTCATCCATGTAGACTTCTAAGAACTTGTGGATGTACTCCCGGAAATCAGCTATCACGATACGAGAAAAAACTTCTGGTGCATTTTTCAAGCCAAATGGCATCACATTATATGCGAAAGAGCCCCATTCGATGGTGAATGTTGTCTTTTTCTTATCCTCCTCCGCTATCCGTACTTGATGGTATCCTAAGAATCCATCAGTGAACGAATATGCCTCATGTCTCGCAACATTGTCTAGGACCTCATCACTAAATGGAGTGGGAAATGGGTCATGGATACAGGCATTGTTTAGGCTCTTGTAATCGACACAGACTCAGATCTCAGACTTCTCCTTCTTGTTCTGTATCACTATGGGACTTACCCATTATGCTTCCTCTTCTGGGAATATTAATCCTACTTTTAACATTTTGTCGATTTTTTCTTTAACTTTTTCCTTGACTCTTGGATTCAGATGATATGGTCTATGTTTCACAAGCCTTGCATCGAGCTTCAATATTATCCGCATCTCCCCCATATCCCATTTTATTCCCTTTAGATCTGCTACCGGTGAAGGGAACAAGTCTTCATACTCCTGTAGCAAACTGTATATTTCCCTAGTTGTCTGTTCGTCCCAATAATCTCCAATTGTCGCTAGTTTTGGCTTATCTTCTGTTCCAATATTCAATTTCTTGGTTTTTAAAGGTAGCAAGTGAATCCCTTCTGTCATTGGCTCTTCTTTAATTTCCCTCTCCCCTTCCGTTTCTTCAAAATAAAAATGCCTAAGATCTTCTAGATTATCATCATCCATTTCGTTGTTTATCTTTTGGCACGCTACCTTTTATCTGACGCCGAGGTTCGGAAACAGCTACTCATCTTATTTTATACTTTCTGGGAAGAATAGTACCTTCTTTATAGCTTTCAAAGCTTATGTAACCGGTTCCATTTTTCCTTTGAACAAAAAGCATTGTGTGAAGTTATCCGCAACTTCTTGCCATGTGCTGGTCCCCCTTTTCTTTTCTTCTGTTAGGTACCAGGCTTATGGAATAAAGTCTAAAGAGTATATAAATCTGTGTACCCACAGCTCTTCTGGATATCCTGCAGCTCTCCATTGATCCTCACATCCCTTTAGATGGTTTACGGGGTTTTCGTCCCCTTGGTATTTCTCTTTTACTTGAGGTCCTTCCTCTTCCTTAAATCTCGCTTTCAATGCTTGCGCAACTCTGTCCCATTGCGATAGTGAGTTGCGGTGGTTACTCCACCATCTTGCCGATGTGGACTGTAACGCCGTGTCCTTGAGTGGTACCCTGTATCCTTCCGGTTCCCTATCTTCTATTTTTGTTATGAAAACATCTACATCATTCATATTGGATAAAGTTGGGTAATCCCTTACCTCAGTCTTGATCCAATTGATTCTTTGTATGCTGGTGCATCTCCTTGTATTGGTCTCGTACCCTCCTTGCTACCAATTATCCCAAGCTAACACTGGAAAATACATGCATGGAAGAGAAATTTCATTAGCCAAATACATCCTCATATTGTTGTTTAAAGAGGACTTGTGCATAAGAAAGTCAATGGAAGAAAGCACATTCAGAGAGCAGTTGATCAGTCATTGAGTTCAGCAGTAGCATGTATGCATCTCCATCAACTTGAAATCACAGATAGCCTGATGTATGACACCCTGCACCTCTTCCCTATGCACACAATGGTAAAAGATGTGTTTAATGAGTGAGAATAGAGTTTTTATGGGTTGGAGGTGGACAGTAAACTTGGCCACCTTCGATTAGTAAACTACAGTCTACTCAACCACCCATGCAACGTGGAAAAATCGAAGTAGGGGGAGTGATAAATACGAGGATTGGGAACAACGACTAAAAGAGTAAATATATGCAGAGGCCAGGTCAACAAGCACGTCAATCCCATTACCAAAAAAGGGAATAAAAGGACAAGGCTCGATTTCACTTGCACCGATGCTCATTCCCAAAAACAGTTATAGAGGACCAACAAGATATTGTAGGTCAAGATAAATGCTATCATAGGCTACCTAGGGTGCTATAGAAGAGCTATAGAGTTGGTTTTCAAGTGCTACTGTCACCACTGCTACAGGAATACCAGGATTGCTACAGTGACGTAGAGGAGATGCTACAAGATTGGGCATAGAGGTGAAAAGGAGTCCAAACCACTGATAATTTTCCTCCAAACCCCCATGAACATAAAGAAGAGTGGTAAGTGGCATCCTCCCTCCTCACCTTTCATACAATTTTGAAGTGATTTTTCTCTGCTACAAGCATCCTGTAGCAAACCCATGTAGAGGAAAATTCCTTTGAAGAATTTGTTTTCTTATATAAGAAAGGTAAGGCAAGATCAGAGGAAGTCTCTCACTGAGGTAGCGGGTATCATTATTCACCTTCTCTAACCAAAACAAAAAACATCAACCACCATATCTCTACCTTTGCAACCTAGACTACTCAGAGAAAAATCTTGAAAAATTCCCTTCAAATAATAGTATCAGAAGTCATGGGAAGAGGTTTCAATCGAAGAGATCCCACAAATATCAACAGAATCAATGAACATCCTCCTGTGAGAGATTTTTCTGAGACACTAGTGTATGGGGTTCTTTGAGCAATTGAAGGGGTATGATGATGAGGTAACACATGAGTTTTCCATGGCCCCCAATTCTTAGGGAGAGGACGATGCTACCATTTTTGTTAGGGGACTTGCCATCCATCCGAACGCAGAGTTCATTAGTAGAGTGACCACCATACCCTTAGGGGTTCGATGGGGTAAAGAGAATAGGACAGTAGTTGTCACAACCAAGAAAAACTTCTTCCTCCTTGAAGAGAAACTTGCTGAAGACAAAAATGGAGTAAGAAGAGAAAGTCTTCCCTAACCTTGGGATGAAATAGCCTATAACATCCTTAAATACATATCATGTGAAGGGAGGTTGAGTGTTATATATGCCTATCAATTTAGGTTGCTCTATGAGTTAAGGTTCCAAGCAGAATTTCCCATCCCCAACAGGCTTAATGTTCCAAATGTCCTCCAATCTATAATTGAAATGATCCAGAGATTCAAGGGAGGAAAGCACCAGTACATTTCTCATTATGGCCTCATTAGACTCATTGTAATGGATGCCTTAAGCCATCTTAGAAGCTCTATGTTGTGGGTTGACTTTATGGACATGGATAGGGAGGCCTTCATTGAGACACAAGCCCTTACCTCAACACAACAAGAAGAGACACAAAAATCTAGTGCTATAGGAAGAAAAGTGGGAGAAGAGGAATAAGAAGAGAAAGATGGAGGAGAAAATATAGGGGAAGAAGAAGGTAGAGAACAAAAAAATAGAATAAGAAAACCCTGAGGGGTCCTCTAGATCTTAAAAGACAAGAAAACAGGGGAAAAAAATAAGCCTCTCACCAGGGAACACAGAACAAGAGGTGGATGCTACCTTGGCCACACTTAGCACACCTATCAGGCCAACGAGAAGGCAGCCCTAGTAGGGCCCCTTGTAATTTAAGAGGAGAAAGAGCACTAGGATCAAGCAAGGGAAACCTCAACCTCCTTCCATAGTAACAATCGAAATTGATGAGTCAACCATATAGGAAGGAGAATTGGTACTTGGTGAAGGGAGAACTGAGGAGGTTACCTTCCCTAAAGCCAAGGGTACACAACCTTTACCACCCACAGGAAGGCCCACCACTAGAGCAGTCACATCTAAGAAGCTCAAAGAACAAGCTACCCTGCTATAGGAGAAGGCAAAGGAGCTACAAGAGAAAACATGGGAGCTACAGGAGAAGGAAGAGGTGTTACATGAGAAACCAGGGGAGCTAGAGGAAGAGACAGGGCTACTACATGAAGGAACAAATCTGCTACAAGATCAAGAGAAAGTGTTATAGGAAAGGGCAGCCACATCACAAGAGGAAGGAGTAGGTCCCTGTTAAAATATGAAACTACAGTCAAATTCCACTTTGGGTAGCTCATTTGATGGAGATTATGATTGCATTGAAGTCGTCTTTTCGAGAGGACCAAAATCGACCCAAAGATCACTCAAATCGGATAAGGGAAAGTGTACTTAGGAAAGAAAGCCCACATATGCACATTTGGACAGGTCAACCCTAAAGCAAAGTGGACCCCCTTGGAAGGCTATAAATACAAGTGACCTCAACTTCATTTGGACATCATCATGGATCATTCTTCTATTCTCTTTCTTGGTTTTGGCTCGCATAGGTATGAGGCACGGTTGTAGAGAACGAGTTCGCACGAAGGAGAAGTTACAGGGTCTGAAGTTCCCACATGCTTCTAGGGTTTCTGGGCCACAGTCGTAGGCTTACAAAAGAGTAGATTCAACCGGTTGCTGGCTTTCAAACTAATGGGAGTGTCTGAAAGCTCACAGTCGCTCGCATGCCCACTTCCTCCCTACGACTGGAACCTAAAGTTGCATTATTCTGCTGACCAAAGTTTTTGCTCATTGACCACAATGTTTGGCAGTTGACCGAAGTCAGTGACAGTTCATTATAGGCTTCAGAATTAGGGTTTTGAGTATAAGCATGATTTATTTCATCTCATGGATATTTTTTAGCTGATTTTTGCTGATTAGGTTTATGGATGAAGATACAGATCATTGTACTCTCTTTTGCTTAATCATTCAATTTCAATCTAATAAGAAGAAGAATTTGAATGGGATTTCCCCATAGTGGGTTTTGCCCTGGTCTTCGAACAATCCTGGTGTCTCTATGTGTGAATGCTTTTATTTTATTGTTCGTTTATGTTACGTTGCATTGATGATGATGATTTTGTTCTTTCTACATAGTTCCATATGTTGTTGAATAATGATGTAAATTTGAATAATGTTATGATGTTATGGGGTGAACTTAATGTGTTAAAGAAGAAATGCAATTATCAAAGAAAAGAACAATATAGCCCTAAGAAAAATTAATAGTCCCCAAGGACTCGAGGAGCATGAACCAAAACCTAACCTTGGGTCCTTTTATAAATTTGTGGAGGTATGTCGGATTATACTCGAGAATTTTTCATTCACCCTCTTATTCGAATTGGAAAAAGAGAGGGGAAAAACTCACAGATGGATGCAGATTGCAAAATCAAAAAAGGTAGAGGATGTGAGTCTTACGGAGGAGAAATTGGAATAAATGGGCAGAGAAATGGCCAACCTAAGATTAAGAGATTCAAGCATGAGAGAACAATTTCAATTATAAAATCAGAGACTAAAAGAGAATCTACAGGACAGAGAAGCACAACTTGCCACCGTGGTTCTAGCCTTTTCCTTGCATCCTTGGAAACATGATAGTAAACTGATGAACCAAAGATCTTGAAGTGTGACACATCTGGTTTCTTCCCTGAAAAAGCTTCTTCTAGTGTACTTATCCTGAGAATCCGATGAGGAATCCTGTTCTACACATATACCATTGTGTTGCATGCTTCGGCCCACAAGTGCAATGGTAGGCCCTGATCATGCAACATCACCCGTGCAACTCCCACAATACTTTTTTTCTTCCTCTCAGCCACCCATTTTGTTGTGGTTTATGGGGTGCTATTAACTCCCTTCGAATGCCTTCCTTTGGATAGAATTTCTTGAACTCATTCGACACATATTCTCCACTGTTATCGCTCCTCAAAGCCTTCACTTTCCTACCAATTTCTTTCACAACAAGTGCTTTAAATTCAACAAATTTGGAGAATGTCTGGTCTTTCTTCTACATTAAGAAAATCCAACACTTAAATGAGAAATCATCTACAAATATAACATAATACCTATGCTTGGTCGTGGAGGCTATTGAGAAAGGTCCACACACATCCAAGTGAACTCTTTCAAGCATTGCTTGCACTCTATTGTCCTTATCATGAAAGGTGGCTTTGGTGTACTTCCCCAGTGTACACCCTTTGCATGTATCTCACTGCTCTAGTGCACCTTTGGGAAGTCCTGTAGAAATTTGTTGAATGATCTTCAAGGCTCCATGGTGCAAATGGCCAAGTCCCCTATGCCATAATTCATAGATGTCTCGACCCTGCATCTTTTTTGCTTTCATGCTCAATGATTGTTAATTTTAGTTAACAATGGTATGTTCTATATGCTTTAGAGAAATTTACTTCAATTTTCTTATTAGCCCAATATCAATTTCCATATTAGCAATCACATTAACATTGATAGTAAATGAAGATAGAACATAAATAATAAGCAGAAGACAAGCCAAGATAAGAGGACACAATATATGGTGGATGCCAGGGAAAAACCCTAATGTGGAGAAAAACCTTTGATCAAATCTTCTTATTATTCTTCAAAATTTCAGCTGAGAGAGAGTACATTATACAAAATTCACTTGCCCAAACATTGTCAAAACAGTCCGATCAAATAGTAGTCAACAGGTTGCCCTAACCAAAAATTCAACACTAGTCAAACCAACAGAAATTCTCCTTCAAATCAGCTCGGTCAAACCCAATCAATGCGGCCTCCAAAGATAGCCAAAGTCAACCCAAAAAAATGTTGAAAATCTCGGCCAAACTTAGTGTTGAGCACACTTTGTCAACGACCCCATAGCATTACACCCCCATTTTTTCAAATGGGATTCATCATGTTTGACGTGTTCGTGCCATTCAGTTTCTGTCAGCAACCGACATTTTTATAAATAATGTAAACCCATTCTGCATGTTTATGATGTAAATGATCTAAGTAAGACCATCATGTATGTAACAACCTAGGTAAGCCTAGTATGTTGGTGACGATTTCTATCCTAGGAGGTTTTTTTTCTCACTGATTTACTTGTGTTTTTCGACACAAGTGATTGGTAGAGTTTTCCCCTCCAGCTTCACCCCAAAGCTAGGGTGGATTTTTTCATCAAGATGCTAAGTGAGTCCTAGTGTTTTCTATCGATTCTTTGTAAAAGTAGTTTGGGAATAATCCTAGCTAATTGACTAGATTATTTTATTACAAGCTTCTTGGTCTACTAGATCATGTTTTGAGTCGCAGAATTGGGTAAATTTTTGAGGATCTATATGAATGGGTATTCCCCCTTCATGTGTCTAAATGTATTTATCTTATGTAAAGAGGGTTAGAAAAAAATAATTAAATCCCTAACAGTCAATTAATTAAATTTTTTAGCCAAATTAATTAAAAATTCCTAAGCCAGAAATTTATTTAATTTTAAGTCCTAGGTGAGTTAAAATTTTTCAAAGAAAAAATTCGTTGGTTCTTAAAAAACGAAATTTTTAAAGTCCCAGGCCAAGGGAATATTGAGAATTTCAAGAAATTTTGGACTCTTGGGCCTAGGTGGTTAAGTCAAAGTCAAAATTTTGAGGTAATTAATTCAAAAATAGTATTTTTGAGTTAATTAAAATGGAATTAAATGATAAATTCGTTTTTCCTCAAATTTATAATTTCGACGATCCAGATTAAAAGATGATCAAATATTTTCGACGGTCGAGATTATTTTGACATAGATCATCTGAACTAGCTGTTGGAGATTTTATCTTTTAAATTAGAGGTCTTCGTCAGTCTTTGGATCATTCAATCTCTGGATCGTGCACTTTCTCTTGAATCTCTCCTGTAATATTTTATGGAATAATACAAACTAAGACTTTGGGGTTTTATCTTGATGGTGGTGTTCCTCTTCAGCATTTTATGGTAAACTTGTTCTTAATATTCTGCTGGTGATTATTCTAATGGATTGTTGATTAATGGCTTTTGTAGAGTAATTTTTGGTACAGGTATCTTGCCCAGGCTACTAGATCTAGGGTAAAAATATTAATTGGATTGAGCTAACTGTTATCTCTAGCTCATGAAAGTTTTATGTTTTATCACTATTTCTCTATTAATCTGACAGTTTAACTTTAAGTCTGCAGAAATTTTCTGGATTTCTAACTGGGCGTTTGGGGAAGTCCTAGTTTGGACCAGTTGACTCCCAGGAGATAAGATCTGAAGAGCCCTCTGGATCTAATTCCCCGGGCTTATCTTAAATTCTGTTTTTGTAGGGTTCTTTACTGGGCTTAAGCCTATCTCTTAAATTTTCATTTTCTAAATTGTGCTGGAATGGGTTTAAATTTGGCCATGAGGGCCTCTAATCTATAAATTAGCATTGTAAATTTGTGTATATTCTCTAGGGTGTAAGGGTTTATTAATTTTTTTTATGCATAGTTTTGGATCTGTTTTGGTTTTTTGCAGGTTTGCAGGGGGTTTCTCATAGTTTTTTTCTAGATATGAGCCAGATCTAACCCCTAGAGGGTAAGATCTGGCCTCAGGATCGTTTCTGCTAGTAGATCTGAATGTTATTTTGTTAATCTCAGGTGCATTTAAATCAGCATTCTGAAAAATCTGAGTTATATGGGAAAAATTTTAATTGCTGGAGGAATTTCAAATGTACTGGGTTTTTCTTGAGATAATCTTTGCACATTGGCTCTCTATTTCCCATTTCTATCCCTCTTTCTCTTCATACATTTCCCCTGTCAACGCATATGTTGCCCCTGTCTTGCCGTCCTCACTCTGCATCTGCCCTCCATTCATTTCCACACTATCTGCAAACAAATCTCTGTACATTTTTTTTCCTCCCTCTGCAGCCTTCACAAATCACCAGACTCGTCCACCGCCCCTCTTCTCTCCCGCTCCTCAGTCTGTTGTCGAAGCCTTAGCCACTGTCGAAATCCTCCTCCTCTGTCGTCAAACTCTTAGCCGCCATCATGCCCCTCTTCTCTGCCATCGTGCCCCTCTTCTCCGCCGTCCAACTCCTCAACCTGCAAACAAATGCACACCAAACAAAAAAAAACAAATAAAAAAAAGCAAGCTAATGTATGCATTTCATCTTTTAGGTTTAGCGTTTCAAATTAAATTTGATTTTTTTAGGCTTTTAGTTTTAATTTTTAGTTTTTTTATTTTTATTTTTAGAATTTAATTCAATTTTGATTTAGTTTGGTTAGCGTTAGTTCTTTTGGTTTTAGTTTTAATTCAATTTCTTTGTTTAAAACTTTAGGTTTTGTTTTAGTTTTAAATTTGTTTTAGAATTTCATTTTTTTTATTTATTTGACTTTTAGATTTAGAAAAAATCAAAAATAAAAATAAAAAATTTCCTTTAGTTTAATTTTCATTTTTGTTAGATTTTTTTTAATTTTTTAATGTTTTAGATTTTAATTTTTACTTTAGCTCTAGATATCTTTGCTCTAGATAATTTTGTTTCGTTTTAGATTTTTAATCTTTTATTTTTTTTAAAGATATTGAAATTAAAAAAAATAAAATTAAAAAAAATAAATAAATAAAAAATAAAAAATTTAAAAAAGGTCCAAAATTTTCTAAATTTTCAACTTTAAAAAATTCTCAAATATTTTATTTCATAGTCAAAGTGAGCTTTTAAATTTTTTTATCTAAAGTTTGAATATATGAAAATTTTTAATTTTTGAATTGGGGTATTTGGAATATCATAAATTCAAAAATATTGATAATCTCTGACATTTAATTTCGATGGTACCCTCATGATAATAGTTTTATCTCGAATTTAAATCGTTGGTTCAAAGTTTAATGCTTAGCTGTGGTTAATGATTTTTGAGCTATCTTTAATTGTGGGTATAAGTTGCTTGAAATTGGTAATTAATTGTTTAAGTTAACTTTGGAAATATTTCAAGTAATGATAAATTGCATGTCTTTATCGAGGATGGTTAATGCATGATTGTGAGGGCGTTTCATCGAATATCATTGTGGTGAATCTATTTTTCATAGAAGCAGTTACTTATCAAATACTTGACTTTAGTTTCATAACGAGATATTTTGACCCCATAAGGCATTGGTTTTAAAGTTCTGAATGTAATTGGATCTATAAAATCTTGTAAATCTTAACAAGTATTTGGTTATCTAGCTATGTCTTCTGAATTGGTTGGTCTCCAACAAGTTCTGCTTATTCATTTTTGTTAGGGTCTACCTCCCTTAGCATGCGAGGAGATAGCTTAGATAGAGAGATTGGGGATCAGGGTGACAACCCCTGATTTGAGCCATTGTCACGGTGCCTAGACATTCTATGCAACAACATTTTTTGGCGTCATTGTCGGGGATAGAGTTTTTTTTGTCCTTGGTCTTAACGACATGTTAAATCTTCTAATCTTTTTTCGCCATTCATTATCTCGTCGCACGACATAGCATTTTCTGGCGTCGTTTCATCATCATATCTTTCGTCATATCATTAATCATTTCATCATTTACACCTTTAGCACCTGGAATTTTCGGTTGGCTTCTTGTTTGGGTGGCGACTCCCCTTATTCATTTATTTACTCCCAGACAAGAATCCCCCCCTGATATCCATCTGCTACTCTCGATTATTTCTTATGTTTTAGAATTAGTTTCATGTTCAAGTGGCAACTCCAATTCTTTCATTTCTTACAAGAGTTTCTGCTAAGAAGCTCGCTTCTTGAGGACCTTTTGACTATTTTTGAACAAGGATCTCTTTCTCTAACATCCACTTAACCTTTAAGTAGGTCATCATGGATGACACCTTTCATGACATGCTAGAAGAGGCCATTCCTATATTGCCTATTTTCTCAGGTGGTAATCCAGCCATTGCTCTTGAGCATCTAAGGATAGTCACTTTTATTATAAATAAATATTTTCATCCTTCACAATATAATCATGAAGATGTCAAGATACGTATCTTTGGCTATTCCTTAAAAGGTGATGCTATCGATTGGTTTTGAAATTGCCCTAAGGATTATTGTTTACAAGACATCATCAATGCTTTTAAAGATAAATATATAAAACAAGATGACTCGCCTTGTGCTCCCAGTATTATGCAAAATAATGAAATTGATCTTGTAGAGAACTCAACTATCAGCAGGAGATTTCCAAACAGTTCTTAGGACGAGTCCACTTGTACCACGACAACACAAATCCATGATAGTAACCAGTGAAACAGAAACAAGTTGTCAAATCAGTGTTGACAATGATAAGCATCTTGTTAATGAATTGATTCAAATGGTTAAGGATATACAGCTAAATCAAGCTCAGGTAATCAAGAATATGGAGGCCAACCAGGCTGAAATCATTAAGAATATGCAACTTAATCAAGAAAAAATAATGGCGGATCACGCCAGGGAAATTGGTGCTATGCAGAGCAAGTTATTGGCCTTAGAGGAAAATATGATGATCATGGAAGTAAATCATGAGAAGGATATGAACTATATGCAAAATTTCTTCATGGCCATGAAAGCGGATAATGATGAAGCAATAAAAAACATGGAAGTTGGTCAGATGTCTCTTCAACACAAATTTTTGACTATTGAAGAGAGTCATGCGAAGGAAATTAGTACTATAAAATTAAGCATTCTAATCAAATGACTGCTATTCTAAATAAGTTGGAAAAAATGGAAAGATCACACATGCAGAATTTCCAACCCAAGTCAGATTTGTCAACAGATCATAGGCCTCCCAGTTTGCTGAAGCAATTTCCATCTCATCAAACAGAGGTCACTTTTCCCATTAAGGAAAAATTAACTATGGTTACAAAGGACGTTAAGAAAGACCAAGCTTATGTGTCACCTTTAACAGAGTATATTCAGAATAAGATTGGTCACACTCCAGGTTTATCAGATGTTTTGTACAAGCATTTTCAAGATAAGGACAAGAAATCTACAGTGGTCTCATTACTGACATCGCTGCCCACTAAGAAGAAGAGAGAAAAGCAGAAAAGAAGTAAGCGGTTTGATTCGTCTGATGGCCGAGAGTAGCTTGACATTCGGATGAGACAGAGTCCTACAATTAGCAAGATTGGACATGGCACATCTAAAAAGCAGCCTACAGACCTGCCTGAAAGCAGGCAAATGCTTAGCATGCACTATATTGAGCACATCTGATGCCATAAGGGCATCCTTTGTATTGTATCTCTAACTCTACACCTTGTTATTTCAGCATTTCATTTTGCAGTTAGAGTAGATTTACTTTTCATGTTAAGTAGAATAATAAATCAAAGAAGAGCTTCTATTTTTCATGTGCTTAATGTTATATGATGATATTTGGGTGGATGCTACTTATGTAATTTTGTGTATTGCTTGGATACAGTTTCTGGATTCTCACATTCCTCCGGTGAAGCAATGTGTCCCCAAGTAGAGCCAGATGTTGACCACACTTTGTCAACGACTCCATAGCAGTACACCCCCATTTTTTCAAATGGGATTCATCATGTTCGACGTGTTCACACCATTCAGTTTCCGTTAGCAGCCGACATTTTTATAAATAATGTAAACTCATTCTGCATTTTTATGATGTAAATGATCTAAGTAATACCATCATGTATGTAACAAACTAGGTAAGCCTAGTATGTTGGTGACGATTTCTATTCTAGGAGGTTTTTTGTCTCACTGATTTACTTGTGTTTTTTTGACACAAGTGATCGACAGAGTTTTCCCCTCCAACTTCACCCCAAAGCTAGGGTGGATTTTGTCATCAAGATGCTAAGTGAGTCCTAGTGTTTTCTATCGAGTCTTTGTAAAAGTAGTTTGGGAATAATCCTAGCTAATTGGCTAGATTATTTTAGTACAAGTTGCTTGGTCTACTAGATCATATTTTGAGTCGCAGAATTGGGTAAATTTTCGAGGGTCTATACGAATGGGTATTCCCCATTCATGTGTCTAAATGTATTTATCTTATGTAAAGAGGGTTGGAAAAAATAATTAAATCCATTCTCAGTCAATTAATTAAATTTTCTGGCCAAATTAATTAAAAAATCCTAAGCCAGAAATTTAATTAATTTTAAGTCCTAGGTGAGTTAAAATTCTTCAAAGGAAAAATTTGTTGGTCCTTAAATGAATTTTTAAAAGTCCCAGGCCAAGGGAATATTGAGAATTTCAAGAAATTTTGGACCCTTGGGCCTAGGTGGTTAAGTCAAAGTCAAAATTTTGAGGTAAATAGCTCAAAAATAATATTTTTGAGTTAATTAAAATGGAATTAAATGATAAATTCGTTTTTCCTCAAATTTATAATTTCGACGGTCCAGATTAAAATATGATAAAATATTTTCGACAGTTGAGATTATTTTGACATGGATCAACCAAACTAGCCGTTGGAGATTTTATCTTATAAATTAGAGGTCTTTGTCAGTCTTTGGATCACCTGATCTTTGGATCGTGCACTTGCTCTTGAATCTCTCCTGTAATATTTTATGGAATAATACAAACTAAGACTTTGGGGTTTTATCTTGATGGTGGTGTTCCTCTTCAACATTTTATGGTAAACTTGTTCTTAATATTTTGCTGGTGATTATTCTAATGGATTGTTGATTAATGGCTCTTGTAGAGTAATTTTGGGTACAGGTATCTTTCCCAGGCTACTAGATCTAGGGTAAAAATATTAATTGGATCGAGCTAACTATTATCTCTAGCTCATGAAAGTTTTATGTTTTATCACTATTTCTCTATTAATCTGACAGTTTAACTTTAAGTCTGTAGAAATTTTCCAGATTTAGAACTGGGCATTTGGTGAAGTCCTAGTTTGGACCAGCTGACTCCCAGGAGATAAGATTTGAAGAGCCCTCCGGATCTAATTCCCCGAGCTTATCTTAAATTCCGATTTTGCAGGGTTCTTTATTGGGCTTGTGCCTATCTCTTAAATTTTCATTTTCTAAATTGTGCTAGAATGGGTTTAAATCTGGCCATGAGGGCCTCCAATCTATAAATTAGCATTGTAAATTTGTGTATATTCTCTAGGGTGTAAGGGTTTATTAATTTTTTTTGTGCATAGTTTTGGATCTGTTCTGGTTTTTTGCAGGTTTTTAGGGGGTTTATCATAATTTTTTTTAGATCTGAGCCAGATCTAACATCCAGAGGGTAAGATCTGGTCTCAGGATTGTTTCTGTTGGCAGATCTGAATGTTATTTTGTTAATCTCGGGTGCATTTAAATCAGAATTCTAAAAAAACTGAGTTATATGGGAAAAATTTTAATTGTTGGAGGAATTTCGAATGTACTGGGTTTTTCTTGAGATAATTTTTGCACATTGCCTCTCGATTTTCCATTTCTATCCCTCTTTCTCTGCATACACCGCCCCTGTCTTGCCATACTCACTCTGCGTTTTCCCTCCATTCATTTCCACACTACCTGCAAACAAATCTCTGTACTTTTTTTTTCCTCCCTCTGCAGCCTTCACGAATCCCCAGACCCGTCCGTCGCCCCTCTTCTCTCTTGCTCCTCAGTCTGTCGTCGAACCCTTAGCCACTGTCGACAACCTCCTCCTCTGCCGTCGAACTCTTAGCCGCCATCGTGCCCCTCTTCTCTGCCGTTGTGCCCCTCTTCTCCGCTGTCCAGCTCCTCAACCTGCAAACCAATGCACACCAAAAAAAAAAAAAAAAACAAAAAAAAAAAAAAAACCAAGCTTATGTATGCATTTCATCTTTTAGGTTTAGCGTTTCAAATTAAATTTGATTTTTTAGGCTTTTAGTTTTAATTTTAGTTTTTAGAATTTAATTTGATTTTGGTTAGCGTTAGTTCTTTTGGTTTTAGTTTTAATTCGATTGCTTTGTTTAAAACTTTAGGTTTTGTTTTAGTTTTAAATTTGTTTTAGAATTTCATTTTTTATTTATTTATTTAACTTTTAGATTTAGAAAAAGTAAAAAATAAAAATAAAAATTTTCCTTTAGTTTAATTTTCATTTTTGTTAGATTTTTTTAATTTTTGAATGTTTTAGATTTTAATTTTTACTTTAGCTTTAGATATCTTTGCTCTAGATAATTTTATTTCGTTTTAGATTTTTAATCTTTTATTTTTTAAAAGATATAGAAATTTAAAATAATAATAATAATAATAAAATAAAAAATTTAAAAAAGGTCCAAAATATTCTAAATTTTCAACTTTAGAAAATTCTCAAAAATTTTATTTCATAGTCAAAGTGAGCTTTTAAAATTTTTTATCTAAAGTTTGACTATATGAAAATTTTTAATTTCTGAATTGGAATTATTTGGAATATCATAAATTCAAAAATATTGATAATATCTGACATTTAATTTCGATGGTACCCTCGTGATAATATATTTATCTCGAATTTAAATCATTGGTTCAAAGTTTAATGCTTAGCTGTGGTTAATGATTTTTGAGCTATCTTTAATTGTGGTTTTAAGTTGCTTGAAATTGGTAATTAATTGTTTAAGTTAAATTTGGAAATATTTCAAGTAATGATAAATTGCATGTCTTTATTGAGGATGGTTAATGCATAATTGTGAGAGTGTTTCATCGAATATCATTGTGGTAAATCTATTTTTCATAACAACAGTTACATATCGATACTTGACTTTAGTTTCATAACGGGATATTTTGACTCCATAAGGCACTGGATTTAAAGTTCTGAATCTAATTGGATCTATAAAATCTCGTAAATCTTAACAAGTATTTGGTTGGTCTCCAACCAGTTCTCCTTCTTCATTTTCGTTAGGGTCTACCTCCCTTAGCTTGCGAGGAGACAGCGTAGATAGAGAGATTGGGGATCAGGGTGACAACCCCCGATCTGAGCTGTTGTCGCGGTGCCTAGACATTCTATGCGACAACACTTAGTCAACGTAGATTCAACGCTGCGGTCAAAAGTCCTGCAGTCAATAAAGGTCAACCTGCTCCAATTGCCTTGGTTTTGTGCCAAGAGATGCGGCCTGAAGAGATCGAAAGAATTTCCCATAAACCACAGTCAAAATATATGAGTTGACCCTTTGTCAACGTTGCTACAATTTTCCCAAAAATAGACCTATGGTTTCTTCCTGAAATTTTCGGTCACCCTAGCCACATGTGTGAAGAGAAGTTGCTCCTTGTACAACACAATCTAGAGAGGAGAGAGAATGTGAGAGATGTGATGATGTCCAAATGAGGAGAATGTCTCTCTTATTTATACAATTCGATGAGGGGCGGAGACACATCTATTGGGTCTCCATGAGCCTACATTAGACTTCTGGCCGACCTTGACAATTTGCACATGTGTGAGAATTAAATTCAAAATCACACTTCTGCTCATCCAAACAAGATGATCTTTAGATCAATCTTGCACCTCTCGGAAAGAGGAATTTAATAAAAATATCATATCCAACATATGAGCTGACCAAGGTGGATTATGGCCCTAGTTGCCAATTTTAACACTCCCTCTCAACTAGGGAGAAATCCACCTGCCAATCCACCTGCCAACCTATAACATCTTTGTTATCCCTACTATGCTCTACTCTGCTCTGCTGAACCATGAAGAAATAATAAATAATAAATGATCGAGATTGAGTCACAAGACCTTGCCACTCTCCACTAACCCTAAGTTAGTCTCAATTGATCCTAGATCAACATCATGCATCCTATCATAGGGAGTACGATAGTACACGTTGTGTCCATCGATAGTGTTATGGTCCCTATCCTCATTTCCCAACTCATTGGCCAGATGAGAGGTAATTCCCATGATTCTTGAACTACATGGGTAGGATGTATTGGCAGGAGAAGGTGAACCACTCATCCTGCTCATACGCCATAGGAGAAGGTGAACCACTCATCATATGCATATATCAACCATCACAGGGTATCACAGGGGAAGGTGGACCACTAACCCTGTAAATATCGCACCACTAGGGGGAGGTGAATCAATCACCCTATGGTCATTCATAGCTCCAAGAAGTACCCCAAGCCCCCCGAAGCTCCTAGAGCTAAATATCCAACTCATACGAGACCCCAGGGGCTTCGTGAGAATATCTGCGATCTGTTCATCAGTCCTAAAGTGATGGAGCCTTATTGCTCCTCATTGTATCATATCCCGGATAAAGTGGTACCTAATATCAATATACTTGGAGTGGTCATGGAACATTGGATTCTCAGAAAGACGAATCCCACTTTGGTTGTCGTGGTAGATTACGGTGGTGTCCAGCACATGCCAAAACAGCTCACTAAAGAGCTTTCT
Organism: Pinus albicaulis; assembly: GCA_034641835.2. Classification (NCBI taxonomy): domain Eukaryota; kingdom Viridiplantae; phylum Streptophyta; class Pinopsida; order Pinales; family Pinaceae; genus Pinus; species Pinus albicaulis. Next base: position 816,579,536 of record CM076571.1, read on the forward strand.
CAACCAAATAGCTTCACAACAGGCCATACTCGCAACAATGTATTCGGCTTCGGCGGTGCTCAAAGCAACCGATTTATGCTTCCTGCTCATCCAAGATATCGAAGCAGAATCTAGTGAGAAGAAACATCCAGATGTGCTCTTACAATCCACCACACTGAAAACCCAGTCAAAATCAGAATAACCATGGAGCCTCGAATTCTCGGCAGTGTATCTCAGTCCATAGTTGATTTTGCCCCGGAGATATCTCAAGAGATTCTTGGCAGAAATCCAATGTATGTGATGAGGCTCAACCATAAATTGACTCAATGTATTCACGACAAAGCATATGTCCGAACGGTATTTCACCAAGAACATCAGGGCCCCCACGAGTTGATGATACTCAGAAGGATTTCCCAAATTAGGCCCAACAACACTTTCGCATAGCTTCTTGAAGTTGACTTCCATCAGAGTAGTCACAGACTTACAATCCACCATCCCAAATCTTTCAAGTAGTTTTACAATGTATTTTCCTTAAGAAAGGAAAATCTCACCTGGCTTTTGCGAGACTTCCAAGCCAAGGAAGTAGTGCATCAAATCCTAGGTCCTTCATCTCGAATTCGGAAGCCAACTCCCTCTTGCATTGATAAATGAGAGGGTTTGCACTTGTCAGAAAGAGATCATCCACATAAAGAACCAAGATCAGAGGTATATCATTTCAACCTTGAAGTAAAGGTTCAGATCAACTTCACTTCTTGTAAAACCCAACTTCATTAGATAGTTGTCGATCCTCTCATACCAAGTTCGGGGAGTTTGCTTCAACCCATAGTGGGCTTTCTTCAACCTGCATACATGTTTATTTCGATCTTGAACTTCGAACCCCATAGGTTGCTCCACATAGACTTCCTCCTTAAGCGAGCCATGCAAGGAGGCTGTCTTGACATCCATTTGATGCAAATTCCATCCTTGAGAGGCAGCAAGGAAAATGATCGAACAGATGGTGGTATATCGGGAAACTAGTGCAAATATCTCATCATAGTCCACACCTTCCTTTTGAGAGAATCCTTGAGCAACAAACCTGGCCTTGAAATTTTCAGCACTTCCATCAGCTCCATAATTGATTTTGTAGAGCCATTTTGAGGTGGCAACAAATTTTTTGTTGGGTCTAGGGACCGCATCCCAGACATCAATCTTCATAATTGACTCATACTCTTCATTCATCGCATCCTTCCAAACTTGGTGCTTCAATAATTATTCAAATGTGCAAGGCTTTGTTTGAATAATGGTGCTCATGGCAGCTAAGTACCCTTGATACCTATTCGACTTCTTACTTTCACGAAATGTCCCCCTTATTGCAATATGTCTCTTAGCATCTTCGAGAGTGCCCTGAGCGATGAGGATCTCCTTTTTTAGGAGGAGGGCTCATGGGGAGGTGGATCAATGGGATCCATCGATATTTTAGTATTAGGCATCAACTCGTCCTTCAGTTCTCCCTGCTTTCCTACATTTTATTCCTTGTCCTTCGTTGGAATAGGAAGGTATCTAACCTTCCCAAGGGCAGCATCTTCATCGAAGGTGACATCATGACTTATTTCCACTTCTCTTTGACCAAACATAGATTCTATATGCCTTTGAAGTTTCATTGAGCCCACAAATGTTCCCTTCTTCCTAGATGCATCCAATTTGCTTCTCTTTTCTTTCGACACATGAAAATACACGGGACTACCAAAAATTCTAAAATGATAAACATCAAGTTTATTACTGGTGAAGATTTCTTCAGGAGTTTTGGAGTTCAATGCTTGATGTGGACATCTATTTTGAACATACACGACAGTGTTGGTAGCTTCTCCCCATAGGAACTTCGGTAGGCCTTGATCATGACGCATGGCACGGGTGGTTTCTATAATGGAATGATTATTCCTTTCAGAAACTCCATTTTTCTCAGGAGTATATGTGGTGGTAGTCTCCCTCTTAATGTCAGCGTCTCTACAATAGTCATTGAACTCATTTGATTCATATTCAGTTCCATTATCGATCCTCAATATTTTCATCTTCTTCCCTGTTTGATTTTCAACCAAGGCCTTGAAAGAGCAGAACCATTTGAACACTTCGTCCTTCTTCTTCAAGAAATAAATCCAAGTTTTGCGAGAGAAGTCATCCACAAAAATAGCGTAATACAAATATCCTCCCAAAGATGTCACAGAAAACATACCAGATAGATCAGAATGAACCAATTGCAAAATGTCGGTAGTCTTGCTATCACTTGAGGGGAATGGTCCCCTTGTATGTTTTCCTTCAACACAACCCTGAAAAACACCTTCATGTTCTACTTTAAATTCGGGCATACATGTCACCATATTCCTTGCAATGGGTAGAGCCTTATAACAAAGATGAGAAAATCTTTGGTTCCATAATTTGGATTGAAGAGGTGTGTCACAAGACATAGCTCCTAGCAGACTTCCTCCAACTTGATATAGGTTGTCAACCTTGAATCTAAGAGTGAATGCTTCTTTGAAGTTTTTTTTTCCAAACATGTACCTTTCCATCAATGAATTCCACCTTGAATCCTTTGTCCTCCATTTTCGATATAGATACCAAGTTCTTCTTTAGATCGGGAACATATAGTAATTCTTGTAGATGAACGATGTTACCTTGATTCAATTGTAGAGTAACATTCCCAATTCCTTTCACGGGATAGGTGGAATTTTCCCCAAGAATGATTTCCAAATTTGTATCCTTTTCTATCAAAATTAAAAGAGCCTCTTTATACCTTGTGAAGTGCCTAGAGGCACCACTATCAATCAACCAATTATCCAAATTATCTGGAGGAGAGGAAGTAGAGAAGGCAGATATAAGATAAAATTCATTTTTCTTGCTATCTACAACATTAGATTCATTATACCTAGAGTTTCTTGATCTTTTGGGAGGCCGACTATTTCCATATTGAGTAGTGGGAGCATTCCTCTTTCCTTTGTTGTTGAACGTTCCATTCCTTTTATTGTTGTTGCCTCTAAAATTTTTGTGATTGTTGTTGTTATCATCATCCCGAGGTGTATCCCTTTTATTAGGACACACCCTAGCATAGTGGCCAAACCTGTTACAATTGAAGCATCTTCCCTTTCTTCCATCTTTGAATCCTCGTCTTCCTTGACCTTGTTTCCTAGGACCATAATTGTTCTTCCTTTTAGCATGAGCAGAGAATGAAATAGGATCATTTATATTTGAAGGCATGTATCTCTCTATCATTCTTGTCTCTTCTTGAGTGCATCTAGTCAACAATTCATCAAAACCTGGAATCCTATCATTGTTGAGGATAGTGGTGTTGAACACATCCTATTCACGAGGGAGACCTCCAAGGGAAATGAGAGTCAACTCCCTGTCAGCAATAACTTCTCCAATAGATAGAAGATAATATTTTATTTCGGTAATCCTCATGAAGTAGGATTGGATCTCTTCTCCCTTACCCTTCTTTATGCCCTTCAACTTGTTCTTGAGAAAGATGACTTGGTTTTCATTTCCAGCATTGGACATGCTAACCAATTTGTCATACATCTTCTTAGATGTGCCCAATTCAGAAATGTAAGCAACCTAATGTTTTTGAATAGAATCCCTGATGATCTTCTTAGCTTTGACTTCACCTTTCTTATACTTCATCGTAGTGGCAGTCAGTGCATTTGAAGGAGGTTCAACAATCTTTCCCTCCACATAATCCATGACATCATTCTCTTCGAAAGTCAAGTCTAGAGACATATTCCATGCATGATAATCGGATTTATCATTGAGCTTGACATCAGATTGGAAGTAAGATGAGGAAGCCATTGACCCTTGACCTTGTCGAATAGATTTCAGTGATTTATTTTCTCACCCTTGCTTGGGCTTTGTCTTCACCTGGGCTCTGATACCATGTTAATTATAGTTAACAATGGTATGTTTTATGCTTTAGAGCAATTTACTTCAATTTTCTTACTAGTCCAATATCAATTTCCAAATCAGCAATCACATTAACATTGATAGTAAATGCAGATAGAACACAAAAAATAAGTAGAAGACAAGCCAAGTCCAGAGGACACAATATTTGGTGGATGCCAGGGAAAAACCCCAATGTGGGGAAAACCCTTTGATCAAATCTTCTTATTATTCTTCAAAATTTCAGTAGAGAGAGTACATTATACAAAATTCACTTGCCCAAACACTGTTAAAACAGTCTAGTCAAACAACAGTCAACAAGATGCCCTAACCAAAAAGTCACCGTTGGTCAAACCAGCAGAAATTCTCCTCCAAATGAGCTCGGTCAAACTTAGTCAATTCGGCCTCCAAAGACAACAAAATCAACCCAAAATAGTGTTAAAAATCTCAGTCAAACTTAGTCAACGCAGGGTCAACGTTGCGGTCAACACAGGGAAACCTGCTCCAATTGCCTCGGTTTTTGTGCCAGGAGATGCAACCTCAAGAAATTGAAAGAATTTCTTGAAAACCATAGTCAAAATCGATGAGTTGACCCTCAGTCAACGTTGGTCAACACTGCTGCAATTTTCCCAAAAACATACCTGCAATTTCTTCCTGAAATTTTCGGTCACCCTAGCCACACGTGTGAAGAGAAATTTCTCCTTGTACGACCCAATCAAGAGAGGAGAGAGAATGTGAGAGATGTGAAGATGTCCAAATTAGGAGAATGTCTCTCTTATTTATACAATTCGATGAGGGGTGGAGACACATCATTGGGGCTCCATGAGCCTACATAAGACTTTTGGCCGACCTTGACAATTTGCACATGTATGAGAAATAAATTCAAAATCACACTTCTGCTCAGCCAAACAAGATTATCTTTAGATCAATCTTGCACCTATCAGAAAGAGGAATCCAATAAAAATATCATCTCCATCATATGAGCTAACCAAGGTGGATTTTGGCCCTAGTTTCCAATTTTAACAATGTCGCACAGTCTTCTACATCCAATTTGTAGATGTTTCTTTACTCGAACCTCGATCCGCTTCACCTATCCCGTTGTTACACAGTAATTTGTCACCGTCCCTACCATTCCCCGTCCCGCACAATGGAGGACCCATTATGTGACCTGTGAACACTGTCATGCCTTGAAAACATCATCAATGCATCCCTCTGAGTATGAGCTTCATTTCCCCTTGAGACATCTCCTTGCAAAATCAATGAAAAACAGCTCTTTTTGCATTGGCGCGGGTAGACAGTTCAGTGCTCGCGCCAATCAGGGAAATCCGTAAAGAGGTCGCGCCACTTGGCGCTCTGTCATAGAGCAGCAGTCGCGCCACCCATTTTAGGGACTGTTTTTTAAATATGGATGGCGGAAGTTGAGTTCAAACAAACTCACAAACCATTGCCTATCTTGAGTTGGGAGGTTTGGCTGCGGGAGTTCTATGGAAGGGAAGTGGTTTTTCCACCTTCCATGGAACCTTCCTTGTTGATAGGGCCAATCCCATAATAATAGGGATCCCAACTCCCTCCTTCCCCATCTATAAAAGCCTGCTCAGATCCATGGCAAGCTAGTCTTGAAGTGCTGAAGCTTTGCATCTCCATATTCCCAAGAGCCTTTGTGCTGTAAAGAATCCCTTCTTTCCCTTAAGGCCAACTCAAGTGAGGAGACCATTGTCACGAGACTCTGGAGAGGTCTTCCCTTTCCTTGGCGAGCTTTGCGAGACGTGGACGACCGGAGACCCATTCGAAGGAGGCTGCGACGTCAGAACTTGGTTGTAACTTCTATTCGCTTATTATTTAATAGATGACTATGATTATGGTTCCACTCCGTTTTCCATCATGTTAATGCGAGTAATATCTTTTCTGACCGATGTTTAGTTACGTATGCTGTTTTCTATGCTTGTATCTGTTCGTTTCTTCTATGTGCAGGTGTTCATCCGCGGAGATCGTGGAAGGATTGTGATCTGCCAGGGCTGAAGGACGGGGACACTTCTTCTTCAGATCATAGCGTTGGAATCTAGGTAGGCTTCTATCCCAAGTCTTTCATTCGTAATTAGGAGCTTGCATCATAGCATTGTTTGTTTGTTGCTAGACCCCTGCTGGGCTAGTAGGGATCGCCTCTGTCCGCAGAGGGGATTTACCTCCTCAACAAATTGGCGACTCCGCTGGGGATCGTCCGGTTTTCCTTGTCTCGTTTATGTTGTTTCGCTTTGATTGTTTTTCCTTGCTTGATGAACCTTCTGGGTTGGATTCTTTCATTATTTTAGCCTCTTGGTTTGCTTAGCTTGCATTGGTCTGCTTCTGGAGCAGCTTGTTTTTTAATTTTTGCTGAGAAACTCGACTGGCGCGGTTTTTAACCCGACAGTCGCGCGACTTGGCGCATGTTGCCTTTGTCTAGCCCACGCCAATTGGCTCCTGGCGCCAGTTTCAAGCTCACAGTCGCGCCACCCCTGTGAGTTTTTTGAGTTTCTTCATTTTTGAGCTTTCTGGATTTGACCAGTGCTTTTCTTCTTGATTTCCCGACTGCCTGAGTGTGTTGGAGTCTTGTTTGGCTGGGATTCACCTCCGTCCTTTGGTTGTTTGCTTCTATCTACCGATTTCACGTTTTGAGCCCTAGGGCATCTAGTGGCTTAGTGTATCGAGCCCTCCTTGGGAGTTTTGGTGTCTTGATTGTCCTGTCAACTTGCTGGTTAATTCTCCACATCCTCTTAGTAGTCGTTGATTGTTTTGTTGCGTCTTTTGGGTGATTGTGCATTCCTTCATTCGAAATTCGTTTTCCCTTGCTTTGGACCTAGATCACACGGTCCATTGGAAGTTTTTGAGTCTTTCTTTGCTTTGAGAGACTTTGGGTCGATTTGGGGATCTGATTGCTTGCATTGTTGAGTGAATTTTGTTTGTTTCGCTCTCTTGGATATCATCTCTCAAATTGTTCCTTTTGTTTTCAGTGCACATTAGCCATTAAACATTGAAAATCAAAAAAAAAAAATCTCTTTTGCTTTTGTTAATTAGTGCAAATTGTGATCTTTTCCATATCGCTAGTGATTAGTGTTTGAATGAAAAGTGTTCAATTGCATTAGTTGCATTAGAGACATCCTTGTTTGTATTCCGTTCATTTCGTTTGCATAAAAGCTCTCAACTCTTATTTAACTAGTTTTCATCGAACGAAATGTTGCACTGTGGCATATAGCTTGCATTTAAGAGTCTTTCGAGACACTACATACGATAGGGCCTGGAAATTGAAACTTAATTGAAGATCAACTGTAAAATTTATTCAATTAACCTAAGGCAACATTGGAACTTAACGAAATACATTTAGAAGGTCTAGGCTAGAGACGTGTTCCGGCGTCGTTAAACCTAGCAGCTGTCGTTCGCCTGTTGGCTTTAGACAGCGCTAGTACGGACTTGCGCTCCCCGTACCGTCGCGTATATAAAAGGAGACCCCTCTAGGTTTTCAATCCTTTATCCACAGGAAGCCGAGTCTGCCGCCCTATACCCGTGATACACCGAACACAGCATTCGGGGAGACTACCTGCACGTACGGAAAGTCCTTGGTCGATTTCTGTTTCATTATTGAAACCAAGGTGTATATTGCAGTTCACGGATATTTGGTACACCCTTTGTGCCTAGTTTTTCCCGAGCAGTCATTTGGTCTTTTCTGACTCCCTAAACTTGAAAAGACCGTCAAGCGCTTGTCCTTTCACGCTTGTATCAACTCTGAAAGAGATAGAGTCATCTTTTTATCGTTTCTCGACTCTTAAAACATGAAACGGTAGAATTTTTTTATTTTCCAATGTGGTAAAATCAATCTCCCACGATAACACACCCGTTTAGATATTGCTTGTGACCGTTTGATCGTGTGCCCTTAACTCTTTTTCAGCCCGTGTGTGGTTTTGAGTTTGATGGCAACTTTTTCAGAGTTCACCAACCAAGGAATCCCCTCAGAAGGGAATCCCGGTCATTTTCCTCCTTTTGGAAATGTTGGTGCTCCTTACATGGCGACGTTGTCCCTTCCTGGGTTAACTGTTGGGTTGCCTGTTTGGTTGTTCTCAACCTCTGTAGTTCCGAATGTCTCCACTACTGTTCAATCAGTTCCTCCGACGGAACAACATCATGTTGATTCCAAGGTGGACCTCTCCCCTTCTTCGCCTGTTTCTGCGTCCTCCTCTTCTACTTCGCCCGGTGAAAGTCTGGATTCAAGTAACCAGGTGGCTAAGAAGAAGAAGAAGAAGACAAAGAAGAAGAAGTCTGATAAGCGAGAGGCTAAATGTGCAGCTACTGCCTCCGAGATATCTCCTCTTGATAAACCTTCCAACCCTCCTCGGAAAGTCAAGTTCCCTTGCCTGTTGTGCACAGGAGACCATCTTCTTCGAGACTGCCTTGGCATTCCCAAGGTGCTCGAAGTATGGTCCAACGGCCGCCCACCGTTGCCTTTGGCTTCCGGGAGTCAAGTTGGGGGCACGTCTTCAGCTGCTGTTGATAAGAACTCTAAGAAGCAGGGTAAGATCACCAATCCCTGTAAGTTGTGTGAAGGGCATCATGCCATTCACCTTTGTCCTTATATGGATGAAGCCAAGCAAGTCTTGGACAACCCAGTCGGTTCTACACCACGCCTTCCACCTGGTTACAATCGGCTTTCTTTGAGTCCTCCGCCAGCTGATCCTACGATTGGTCAAGAGTCATCCTTGGTCGATCCCACTCCCCCAGAAATTCAAATTCACGAATCCGTCCCTGACCAACCATTGGTCATAGGATCGGTTGAACTGGCCCCGTCCGTGGTGCACCAGGTCTTTTCTGTCGAGAGTGGATCTCACACCCCTCATGTCCTTCTGGTCTCTTTAGATTCTTCAGACTTGGAGAAATATTCTCCTGTCCCTATGTTTCAAGAAGCTGCTCCTTCGCCTCCCATGATGGAGGCTCCGGAGGATATTCCTCCCACCTTCGAGATGGAGGTTATGGAGGATGCTCCTTCTTTCGTAACATTAGGGGAAGACCTTCGCATTTCGATGGTAGCCCCTCCGAGTAGTTTGGTCGCCTCCTTTGATTGGAGTCGATTTGCAGGATTCCGCCTTCCGTCTTACGTGCCTTTCGAGATCACAAAGACAGTGCTCTGGTCCGGGTTGTACCCGCACCACACAGACGGCAGCTTCCGTTAGTATTCTCGTCTCAACTACCCCGGCAGCTTTCGCTCGCCGCTGCACCCGTTACGCGCAGAACTGGTCAATGACATCCTAGGAAGAACCAGCCAACTCGGGATCCTTCCAAGGTTACCTGTTACTTTGGGAGGAAAAACCGTCCATATGGACGTGATGGTCGTTCTAGGCCCCTTGGATTTCAATCTGCTTTTGGGGCGTGATTACACCTATGCCATGGGAGCGCTCGTCTCCTCCCTCTTTCGTGTGGCCTGTTTTCCGCATGAAGGAAGGATCGTGACCATTGATCAGCTGTCATTCTTTGGTCCTAATCTGGCAACTGGTCCGCCATCACCCCCTCCTGGTTTCTATCCACCCGTTGTATCTGCCCCGCCGCAGGTTAACTATGTGGCCACCTACCCCATGCCTGTACTCAGTGATGATGCTGTCGTGCATAGTGTGCTGGGGGCATTGGGTCCTGATTTCCAAGATGTTGTTATCCCACCTGGTGCGGAACTCTTGGGAATCATGACTTCTTGTTCGTCATAATGAGTAGTCTATCGGAGCATAGTTCGTTTTCTTGTGTCAAGCTCCTTAAAAAATGAAACACGGTTCTCGGAGCACAGTTCTTCCTCTTGTGTCAAGCTCCTAAAAACAATGAAACAGGTTGTTTGAGGATAGTTCTTTTAAGTGTGTCAACCTCGTTAAAATAATGAAACACGAGCATGATCAATTCGATTTTTTGTTTTGAACCTTCACTCCATTTTCAATGGACTGAAGCTTGGGGGGCATGCACCTCGAATTGAGACATCATGCTGGGGGGCATGCCCGTCTTCCTCATTTCAAGCATAGTTTGCATATGTGTGTGCTCATGTGTGCTTTTAAGCTTGCGTAAAGATGAAATGTGTGATTAGATACATTGTGTGAATACATTTTGCATTGGGTCGTTTGTTATGTAACTGATACATTAGATTACATCTGTATTAGACATTTGCATGACATATAGAAAACATCATCACATGTAAAGAAATATCCATCCAAAATAGTCATATGTATATATATATATGTGTGTCGAAATGTTTTGCACAGTGTGCGTCACAAAACTCAAAAAATATACATAGTCGTCTTAGTACATCCGGAGACGCTATGTCTCTCAAAAAATAGGTGTAGTATAAATCCTAAGGACTAATCCGCATGGTGCTCATGATAGCACGTCACTGCACACACTAGGCGCCTCAGGATTCGGTGGATCCGATTCGGAACTCCCACTGTGTGGCGCTGGTATGCCATCGGTACGTCTGATAGCCGGGCATAGTCTGGGATCCCATGGGAAATCCCCTCGAGGTTCTGGACCAGTTCCTCTCCTCCGGTGCCTTCCCCCTGGATCTCAGGGGCGAGTTGTGTCCTCCGGGAGATAGGAGACATCCCGGCTGGTCTCTCAGGTCCTACATCTGTATGCATATATAATTGTGTTAAGACAAATGTGTATTAACAAAAAAACATATAAACATAAAATCAAAAATATGAGGTCTTACCCAGCTCCTCGTCCCAGTCGTCTCCTTCTGGTAGTGGGAGATCTGGGTCCCCGGTAAAGTCAGTTCCCGAATAGGGCCAATCTTCCATGACGATCAGTTGGCGCCGTAGCCACCTAAAGAACTCTGGCCTCCAGGACATCTGTTGGCCACCTCCAGATCTGGGCATCAGTGCTGCCCAGCGAGCCATTCGCGGCTCTCGTGGTATCGGACTCGCCACTGTGGCCCCTTGGCCCTGGAAGATTGGTATGCGTTCCAGAATGAACGATACCAAGATGGAACCATACCCGAACTGCTTCAGTTTCCCCTGTTTGCACTTTGTGAGCTGCCTTTTCATGTTGATGGTTACCGCTTCTGCCCAGTTGAACAGTAGGGGACCCATGCATTCTGAGGCTAACAGGAGTTGAGTCTTCGTGGCCTCGTGCGGAGCCTGCGACCCAGCAGCCCGCGTAATGGTGTGGAGAACTACTCTCAGTGCTAGATCAGGGATGGTGGAGATGTATACCTTCTTACTTCCTGATCCTGTCTGTGCCCCTCGGCACACCCGCGCCATTACTTCTTCCATCTTTTCCCCAGATGGTCTGCTCCCAGTCAGTACAGGGATTGGACCTCTGCGGGACAATCCAATAATAAAATAAATGTCAGTGACCTCCAATTCTAACACCTGGTCTCGTAGCATGAACACTTGTTCATTTTCATCCCAGATGCTGATTAGATATTGGAGGAGCTCGGGCTGAGCTCGTAAACATGGCGTGAGGAAGAACTTTTTCAATCCATAGTCTCTAAGAGAGTTCATGCAAGCTTGGCTTTGCATGGCCTCTTCATCCTCGTCTTCGTGCTCTCGTTCCTTCCATTCGATTGCCATTTTGAGTGGTTATCTGCATTCATATGGTCAAAAACCCCTGATTAGATCTTTGGTGAGCTTCAAATTTCAAGAAATTTGGTTTAAATACCGGAATTTTAGGCGAAATTTAGGTTCGGCCGCTGGCGCGGCTGTTTTGCTAACAGTCGCGCCAGGTGGCACGAGCCCTTTAGTAAAAAGAGCTCAGCGGCGCGGGTCCGTGCCCGATACCCGTGCCACTGGGCCCGGCCCTAAAATTTTAAAAGTGGCCACACAAAGTTGATTTCTAAGGGAAAATCATTAAAAAATATATGGGAATGAAGAGCAAACGAGCGCCTCTTACCTGTGACAGACGAGACGCTGAATGGTTGCCTGGATTGGTCGCAATCACCGTCAGAAGATTCTACTCCAAAAGGACCACTGTTGCTTTCCACAAGGTAAATAGTAAAAAGTAATTTCATTTTTTACCAATTAGACATATTTATAACTTTTTCGATGTTAAATGAGTTTTAAAAGTTATTTTTGTCAAATATTTGCATGTGTTATGTCGAAAATGGATTTTACGCTTGCTTGGTATGTGCAGCAGCAGGTTTTTGCGACTTAAAAGATGGAAACGAGTTGTATTTTATACTTTTTCGGACTCGGTAAATACACGAAAAAGTCACTGTGGAGTCATCTTTCAGCTCTTTTCTGACTCTCTAAATATGAAAAGATCGTCGAGGCCCTTGTCGTTTCGATCTCGTTAAAATGGACACGAATCGACATCCACCCAGTATAAGTTTAACCCTTTTTCGGGCTGGGATGGATTGATTACGAAAAAGGAATACCCTAGCCTATCGCGACTAGGCGGTTTTTCCGGATATTGTTTTCTACCTTTTCGGATCTGGGGAACTATTTACGAAAAGGGACTTGTGGAGTTTTCTTTTCAGCTGTCTTTTCAAACTCTCTAAACATGAAAAGACGCCGAGTTCTTCCTTTGTCAGACTCGTTAAAACCTGATGACATCGGATTTAGTCGAAATGACGTTCTCCGAGTTCCTCCTTCCTAGGACTCGTTAAATGCACTAGGATGGATTCGCCCGAAGGGCGGACTTATATCACAAGCATATGCTATCCCCTTCAAGCTTGTTATCAAAATAATTGGGGTACTCGCCAGAAATGGTGGGGAACAATGGAACCATCGTCGTTGTCGTCGGCAGTATGTCGCTCTTGAACATGGCACTTGTCTGCATTCGTGTCGGGTTGGGGACATCTCATCTCGTTGCTTCACTTTGCCTCCATGGGTTTGGGTGATCTCTTTTGACCTCTCATCTGTTCACTGCCTCGTCACCATGACCTCTGATCTGTTGATGTCAAATACTGCCAAGTCCACTGTCGTGCCGTTCATATGTTCAAGAGAAGTTGGCCTCTGCAAATATCAACCTTCCTCTGTTTCTCATATGATCCTGATTCACAACAAAAACATTATGTTCCTCTGTCTCGTGTCGATGATGTGGGAATCATTATGGCCCACCTTCGATCAAGGTCACTTTCTGTCGACTTCAACTCATTATCCAGGAAGTTGGTCTAGAGACTCCTGATGGTACCTTGGAGCCTGCATGCCTCAATGGCAGGTTCGTCGCATTCGACGTGAGGTTTTCATCATTGGCCTCCGATCGAATGATTCTGCGGGTGTTCGACGTCAACTCATTTATTCACACACCGTAGATTGTACCTGTAGTACCTTGAGGGCCATTGTCATTATTGGTGGTTCCTCTCGCGTCTGTTAACAGCTTTCATCATTGGCTGGTAATCAGACGATGTTCTTGCATGTTCGACTTCAACTCACATATTCGCATGCTCGAACTTGTACTTGTTTGGGTCGAGATGGAGCGCAAGACCCTGGATTGTGTCTGTTGTAATCCAGGTTGCGATTGTGGATTATTATCATTATGTACATGACTCACTGATTGGATGGCTGCGACCATACCTGAGTCTATTTGTTTGATCTTAGTTGGATGGCTGCGCCCATACCCTAGATCCGGGTTATAGCATACTCTGTTTCGGATGGCTGCGTCCATGCCATATATACATCATGTACTTGAGATATCAGTTGTATCTTTCTGTGCAGGTTTTCCGACGGCGGGCCTTCAGTTGGACATGTTCTCGTAAAGCATTTCACCCCTCTCTCTCCCGGGCCTCATGCTTTAGGGGGCATCTGTTACACAGTAATTTGTCACCGTCCCTACCATTCCCCGTCCCGCACAATGGAGGACCCATTATGTGACCTGTGAACATTTTCATGCCTTGAAAACATCATCAATGCATCCCTATGAGCATGAGCTTTATTTTCCCTTGAGACATCTCCTTGCAAAAATCATGAAAAACATCCCTTTTTGCATTGGCGCGGGCAGGCAGTTCAGTACTCGCGCCAATGAGGAAAATCCTGCAAAGAGGTCGCGCCACTTGGCGCTCTGTCATAGAGCAGTAGTCGCGCCACCCATTTTAGGGACTGTTTCTTAAATATGGATGGCGGAAGTTGAGTTCAAACAAACTCACAAACTATTGCCTATCTTGAGTTGGGAGGTTTGGCTGCGGGAGTTCTATGGAAGGGAAGTGGTTTTGCCACCTTCCATGGAACCTTCCTTGTTGATAGGGCCAATCCCATAATAATAGGGATCCCAACTCCCTCCTTCCCCATCTATAAAAGCCTGCTCAGATCCATGGCAAGCTAGTCTTGAAGTGCTGAAGCTTTGCATCTCCATATTCCCAAGAGCCTTTGTGCTGTAAAGAATCCCTTCTTTCCCTTAAGGCCAACTCAAGTGAGGAGACCATTGTCACGAGACTCTGGAGAGGTCTTCCCTTTCCTTGGCGAGCTTTGCGAGACGTGGACGACCGGAGACCCATTCGAAGGAGGCTGCGACGTCAGAACTTGGTTGTAACTTCTATTCGCTTATTATTTAATAGATGACTATGATTATGGTTCCACTCCGTTTTCCATCATGTTAATGCGAGTAATATCTTTTCTGACCGATGTTTAGTTACGTATGCTGGTTCCTATGCTTGTATTTGTTCGTTTCTTCTATGTGCAGGTGTTCATCCGCGGAGATCGTGGAAGGATTGTGATCTGCCAGGACTGAAGGACGGGGACGCTTCTTCTTCAGATCATAGCGTTGGAATCCAGGTAGGCTTCTATTCCTAGTCTTTCCATTCGTAACTAGGGGCTTGCGTCATAGCATTGTTTGTTTGTTGCTAGACCCCTGCTGGGCTAGTAGGGATCGCCTCTGTCCGCAGAGGGGATTTACCTCCTCAACACCCGTGGAGATGTGTCTAAGGAAATCCTTCCCTTTGATAAATATCACATCGCAGCCACACTCTTCCAACATAGAAACATAAACTAAATTCTTCTTCATAGCCAGAACATACATGCCATCCTTTTAATTTAAGAGGGGAGCCAGAATCCCTTTGAAAAGAACTATATCAATACCAGTCATGTTATACCTTCCATCATCTCCCATATCAATGTGCATCTGGAGGTCCTTCTCCTCCAAGTCACTGAAAATTTATTTATTTCCAATCATATGGAATGAGTCTCCACTATCCAGATACCACACACTACCCATCATCGAACTCACCATGTAAGCGATGAGGGTGAAATCCAACTCGAATTGTGAAGCTAGAGCTTCACCTGCTGCTCCTCCTGAGGGCTTTTTTCTATCCTTCTTGTGTGTACACTTCATGGCATAGTGTCCCAACTCATGACAGTGAAAGCACTTGATTTTTTACAAGTCTTTCTTCTTGCCCGCCAGACCAGATTCTTCTTTGGATTGGGATTTCTTCCCTTTCCCTTTCTTTTCCTTTCCAACCAAGGCACATTTCTCCTCATCCTCAACCTTGGATGAATTCCCATCTCTGTTTTTTATACTTATTTCTTCCTGCACTAGATCGGACCATAATCACTCCCAACTTGGTATTTTCTCTCTACCATTCACGGAATCTTGATAACTGTGCAAGCTCTTGGTAAGACCCAAAAGAGTTAGAGCTACCAAATCTTCTTCTAGAATAGTAACACCGACCCCACCAAGTTCATCACGACACTATGTAAACTTGCTCAGGTACTGCAGAATTTATTCAGTCTTTTGCATCTTGATACTCCAAAGCTTGTCCTTGAGTATCAGCTTCCTATGGTCACTATTGTTCTCAAAAAAAATATATCAGTGTTTTCCACATCGCGAACGAAATTTATTTCACATGGCGATTCGAGACAATGTAATATCGAACTCCCTCCAATATGATTTTCCTCACTTTAGCCACATCCTTCTTCCAATAAGTGAGATCTTGGGCATCAGATGCTGGGGGTTTTGTTACATCTGCCTTGATGTATTATAGCAGCCCATTTTCATCCAATACCACCTCCATGTGGATCTTTCATGCAAAAATTTTTTTGGTTCCTTCCAAAGCATACTCAAGCCTGAGTCTGTTGGAAGTGATCTTCTCAGTCTTGGAGAAAACCTGCAACAATGATCTTGAAATTTGAACCTCCTGCAAAGACAACTTCAAATTCTCTTCTCTACTGTGAATCTAGCTTTGATACTGTTAGAAACCTATAATATAGGGGTCATAATTTTGACTTGACTATTAGTAATTTTGTAAATATTGTATATATTTTGCCTTCTACAAGTTATATTCACATATTTTGTAAAAAAATAAAAAAAAGCAAAAAAATCAAGAAGAGGGTAAAAAGTCCTAAAAGAATAATCAAAGGACTTAGAAAAAATAAGATACCCCAAAAGAAAAAATGAATAAAACATGAAAGTGAGCAAACATAAATGCCACTACTTTTTACTTTTTGACTATGGCAGAGTGTCAATAAATTCCATTAGTCCATGATGAGTTAAATAGTTCAATCTTAACTTATCATTTTTCAATTTCCATTGTTGCAGATAGAGAATAATGAGTTGTTAGACAGTTTAATCCTAACAATTCAGTAGTTAGGTAGAGAATAAAGTAAATCCAACAGTTTAAACTAGATTCATGGATGATATAAGTGTAGAGTTAGATAGTTTACTTGCTTTCAGAAAAAATAAATGCTGTGAAGGTTGCTAGCTTAAATGCACCTTGTTACAAAAGAAGAAAAAATGTTAGCATGGTAAGTTGGGTAGGTAGAAGAAGGTGAAAAGTCACAATGTAAATATCATTCATCATAAGCTTCAAAATAACTAACTTCCCCTTCCCATAGTCATGAAACATTCTAGACTATCAGTTAGAAAGGCTCAAGGCATTTCCTTGACTTTTGTTGGGACCGGACCCAAGGCTCTATGACTGATTAGTTAAAAATGTGAAATGTCTATATTAATTCTTTAATCACATCATTTACCATTCATGCACTCATTTCCCCTGAAAAATCCTAAATAAAACTTCATTTTTACTTAAAGATACTCTAATCCTCATTTGATTAACCTCCCACATTATTTCAAAGCATAAAGCCCTCAAAATCACATTTTATCCTAAGTCTAAGTCATGAAGTTATTATAATGCAAATTTGCTTTTTAATCTTCACTTTCTTAGTTATATTAATGTGTTTTTGAATATACATTGTCCCCTTGTCATATTAACTCTAACTTATGTATTAAATCCTTACAATTGACCTTTTCCTATTATATATCTCCTTTTATAAATAAATCCCAAAAACCCACTTATTATAACTTAAGCCAAAGTTTTTTATTCCCACATGCTTAAATAAAATCCCCCCTTATAACCCCTTTGGCTAAAAGTTTATCCGTATATTTAATCCCGCCCCTATGGTAATTAAGTCTTCTTGATTTAATTTACCGTATAAATAAAATATATGAAGAAAAAAAGAAGCTTAAAACATATGTTATATATGTTTTAAATAAAAAATCATTGAAGTTTCGCATAAACTAAACTTCAATCAAAAAACAAACCTTTCCCCTGTATATTCCCGCTCCAAATCCCTTAACCCAAGGTCAAAAACTTAACTTTATTTTCTTCCCTCATACATTTCTCCTAATCCCAGTCCCTAACCTCGGTTAATTCCTTGATTAACCCTCCCGATCATTCGATTTTTCATCAAAATGGTCATTTCTGTATAACCCATCAAAGTCACTTCTGACCGTCCGATCCCCAGAAGACCATTTGATCCTACAGTCAACTATTTGCACAAAAGATTCCAATACATTTATCCTATTCTCATCGCGTAAAATTTACACCGTTCGATCTCCTTTCCATTCCCAAGATCGACGACTCTCGTCCTACCCGATAAAATGTTATCCCCGCACTTTCCCTTTTAATCTATACTGTTCGCTCCCAAGCGCCCGATCCAATAGTGATTATTCATTTTCGCACTCCAAAAATAAATGTTTGATGTTTTGGCAAAGCCGCGTGAAATGGGTGGTTTTTCCAAACCATCCCGCACTTACGTGTCGCCACCACGTTGTATCGTGTTCAAATGCATTTTACCACTTACCGCCCTTCACCTACGCGAATACCACTGGCGGTATTCCCTAAACCCAACCCGCTTAACCACGATTTAATTTTATTTAACTATGGTTTATGCCATCGGTTCAATACATTAAAGTTTAAAGTTTTTATTTAAATTTTCACCATTTTCCTTTAAACCTGTGAAAGCGTCCATAAACCCTTTTTCTTCGAATTTGAGCCATTAAACCCTGAGAATACACGCAGAGCCTTTGTTCTTCCAACCAAAGACATTTTTCGATGTTTCTTGCCCTGAATATCAACTTCGAAAGTGCTACATTATCCTATGAGAAGCCATTTTCGAAGAATTGAAGACTGCACACCTCTATGAACGTCTTCAACCGAATTTCGCTGGCTTTTCAGGTAATTTTCTTCGAGCTTTCCCTCTAAGATTTCGAAATTCCTGTTATTTTCAAAGAAATTGCCAAAATTTGTACAATTAAACTGCATAAAAGTGTCCATTTTACAGGGGAAACTTTGTCGAAATTTCCCTAGAATTCCTAATTACCCTTTCTCGTAGTTTTTCCCAAACCCTGGTTTGTTTCACTGTTCGAATCAATCCTAATATACGTTCTGAGCTTTAAAAATCCTTGCATTACTCGAAACCCTGCTCAGAAACCCCATTTTCCAGTAGAAATTCGCCCAGAAACCCCTGTTTCTCATAAAGGAACTTAGAAAACTATTTAAGCTTGCTTCGTTCAGATTAAAAATGACAAAGAAATAGGTAACCCCCAAGAATGGAGGCCCAAATTCTCAAAAGAAGTCTTCTGCAAAAATCTCTCAGCCTAAACCCTTCAAAATTGACAAGTCGACCCCTGCACTCACGGCTGATTCTACAGAAGTGGTCAGACCAGTCCAGCCTCCATTCATTTCCCTAGAGAATAGCCCTTTATTTGATCTGGACTATAGAATACTGGACCTTAATGTAGAATTTAACTTGCTTGATGTCTATAATTGCAGCTATGGCAAATCAGTGGAAAAGGGTTACAAAGATATTCCAGTTTGGGAATCCAATCTGCCTAGATATATTGTCCCTCTTACTCATTCAGTTCTTGACTTTATCAGATTATGCCAAGCTTATTATATGCAAGAACAAAGATGCATTGTAAACAAAGAAAAAGAAATCTTGTTCTACATCACTGAAGAATCAATAAATTCCATGCTACAAATGAATCATGACCCCAATTCTGCTTCCCTATCAATAGAAGATTTAACCCAACTATATCTTGACCTGGATTTCAATACCAGATTCAAAATATTCCAGACTTTTTGTCCAAAGCAAGTTGATATCCCTAAGTTAAATCCTCCTTTTGATACCTCTGATTTCCTAGATGAGACTAGGCATATTGTCTCAATGCTCTCCTTCATACTAGGATACACCAGTGATGAATTCACTGATGTGGCTATCCTAGGTTTTCTATCAACTCTAAGCCCTAGTCAATCACCATCCATTTAGTTCAATTTTGCTAGATTCATTGCTGAAAACATGCATTATCAGTTGTCCAGATTATCAGAAGAAGGAGTTTTCATATACTCCTCTTATCTATTCCACCTCTTCCTATATTATCAAATAGATAAATTCCCCATTGAATGTCAGAAAGTGGATGCAGAAGGAAAGGTTACGTCAGTAGTATTTTGGTCATCTATTCTAAGAAAATGGAACAGAGAGTATATTTTTACAGATTTCAATGACTCATTTATAGCCCCTGCTATGTATCTTTTGAAAAAAGAGGAGATCCCTAGGATCAATGATGAGACAAGAAGAATTCTATAGCTATCAGAGAGCTATAAAATTGGAGATTGGTATTTATATAAAAATCATACAGAAATCAAAGTATATGGCTCATCCCTAGCCCCATATAAATTACCCAGATTTGTCACTACAAGAATTTTTTCTTTGGAATATCCGAGACAGCTATTGAATGTAGATGAAATCAACTTCATAGCTTCCAGGAAAAAGACCCAATTTAAGCTGAAAAATAAAATTGGGCCATTCATTGTGAATAATAGAAAAGCTGCCAATGAAATGAATGTCAAACTTAAAGAGTACAAGTTCCTATGTAGTTTTACATGGAATTATGACCCACAAGGTATTTTGAGTACAATAAGGGTAAAATGCAAGTTGCCTGTTTACTAGCATGATCCTAAGCCCCATATTGAAAGATATGCTAATAAAGTTGAATGGGAACCAAACACCCTATCTGATGATGATTCATAGACAGTAGGTAATACAGGTAGACAATGGCAAAGGAAAACAGATTGAACAGACACAGGTGGCTTCTACAAGAAAAGATACTAATAATGTACATAAAAGAGACAGGGAAGGAGATAGTTTCATAGCTGAGACTATTGAGGACAAAAAATTCAGAATTCCTTATAGTAAAAGAAGTAAGTTAACAGAAGAAGAAAAGGATAAGGCTATAAATATTGAAAATAATGAAACAGATGATGAAGCAACAAGAATAGTCACTGAAACATTAAAAGAGCTTCAAAATGTAAAAATTGGAACACAACAAAAAGATACAGTCATGAAGGAAAACCGGGCTACTGTTGATTTGCCTCCTTCTTCTAAGGAAACTGACAATACAGAGTCAGAGATTCAGATCAGATTCAGATAGATTAAAGAGAAGAATGAAGAAATCAAGAATCAAGCTTATTCTAGATTTCTTAAGGAAAAGCCTGGAAACAAAGACAGGCTTCTTTCAGCATTTGATTATTCATCCAATAAATTGGTAATGTCATTCTTGAAGCCTACAGTGGCTGAGCCAAAATCAGTGGCAGATTATTTCAAAATAGATTTTGAAGTGGATGCTGATGCCATTCATGAATTGCATCAAATTGAATTTCATAGGAGCAATACTGAAATGCTATATTCCAAAATTGTCAGTAAAACTATGAAATCAATTAGGCTTGAGAAAACAGTGCTCAACCTCCAAAATCAAATGAAGTTGGACAAAGCCTCACTATATGCTAATAATTTGAGAATAAAAGCACTAGAAGATATAGTGATTGAAGCAGGGGGTGACCCAGCCAATATTGAAGGGGAAAAAGTCCTAATTAAACAGAAAAATGAGGATATAGCTGCTCTTAGAAAATAGTTGAAGTTGCCTCAGAGTGAAAACTCTCAAGCAAAAGAAATTCTACAGCAAAAAACATAGAATGATGAATTAAAGCAACTTGTACATCAAATGACAGATCAGATAAAAACAATGGAAAGCCAAATAGAAGCTTTAATGAAAGAGAATGAAGAACTAAGAAAAGCACAACTGGTGGTCATTCCTACAGTGATCCCCACTGTAAACACTGCTATACCATCTACTTTGGCAGAACACTTGGCACCGAAAGGAGCACTGGCAACTGCAGTGCCAATTACTTCTTAGGAAATCTATGTCTCTTCTTCTTCATCCTCACAGATGAGCACACTACAAGACCAAGCAGTTGTGATCAAAGCCATGGAGGACATATCTATTAAAGATAAAGAAATTCTTAGTCTGAAAGGCATTATTAAAAATTTAGAAAGTTCCAAAAATGATGCCTTGATTACTTCTAAAGGACATGAGCAAAGGGCCGATCGACTACAAGAACAGGTGAAGATTCTGCAAGCACAAGTAAACCTTACAGATCAAGTGGCTTGTATAAAAAATCATTTATGGACCAAAATTATTGAAGGCATTCATTCTCAATGGCCTTCAATTCGGATAATTTATGAACAGAGGTAGTTACTTCAAGTTGCTAATGCAGAGATTGACAAGACTAAAAGGGAAATTGACAATAAACCAGCTCAAGCAATCCAACTCATAGCTTTTTTAAACAGTAAAAACAAAGAAGAGTTGGAAGAATTGAAAATTGTTGATAGGACAGAAACCATTCTTCGAATAAAAAAGGTACTGAACAAAAGAAACATAATGAGTAACCTAGAAGACTGGTGTAAAGACATGAATGTATCCATCTCAAGATTTTTAGCCAAATACAAAACATTGTCAGAAGCAAGTTTGCCTGATATTCATGCATTGAATGACAAATTAATGCCTCAGAAAGATTATGATCTAAAAATCAGAAATCATGCAAAAGAGCAAGCCAGACAACCACTGCCTCAAGGATCACCAACAGGCAAAATACTTCTTCAATATTTTGAAAATCTGTTCTTTTTAGATAATGATATCAAACATATGTTCACTATCAAGCCTAAATTTGCTAAGTATACAGAGGCAGATGAAAGTTACAGAAAATTGAAGACTATGAAGATCCCTTCTCCAGAAAAGTGGCAAGAATTCATAGATCTACTATGAATTTAATGAATAAAAAACAGGAAAATCACTTAGAAATTCATTTTTTACTGTTACCTAAAGGGTAAAAAAATACAGGGTTAAAGTGTATCAGTAGGTGAAAGAGTATCAGTGAAAATAAATTTACTGTTGGTCACTTTTTAATTACCACAGTAAAATAGCTCAAATCAGATGAATAAAGAGTATCAGCGTTGAAAGTTAAAGAAAGGAAAGTTCTTCAACCACTTTCCACGATAAGATGCACCTAATGCCAGCAGTACTCATAGCACAACAACAAACAATTCAAATTAGAATAATCAGTTCTATTTTTTCTTGTAAAAAGGTAATAGCTTGCAAACTGTTTTGCAGTTGTCCCTCTTATTAAGTTTTCTTTCCTATTTTTTATTAAAACATTATCTTAATTCCTGAGATATTTTGTAAACAGTTTTTTGTATAAATACTTCACAATTCGAAGTATTCAGGGTGAATAAAAATTTCTCAAGACAACTATAGTCTTATTTGCTGGTTATATTGAAGTTGGTGAGTCAATTAGCAAAAGCAGCAGACTGGAAAGAGATCAGAGACATCATAGCTAAGGATTCTCGTGGTGAAAAGACAAGTCTCGTTTCTTTCATTGTTTTCAGTGTATTTCTTTAAAGTTTACATTCATTCATATTATGTTTTTCTAGTCTGTAATGATCAACTAAGGAAAAATTAAACAAGATTAGTGATAATAAGCTCCCTGTTTCGAAACTTGTTGGCATTTTAATTTTTTCTACTTGATAACTGGACCATAGAATTCTTAATTGCTCTAGGTCCTAGTTTAATCCCCTTCTTCAATCTTCTTCTCTGTAGCTTAAGGATTCTTAAGTGCCCTTCTGCTCAGATTCCACCCACTCCATCAAATCAAGCCTATACAAAGCCTTAGTGTAGAAATTTTCTGAATAATTATATTTATCCACCGAGATTATCCTGATCACATATCAATTCGAATTCATATGCAACACATAATCTCTTCCACTCAGATCATCACACATGCGGAAATAAAACAAGCGATAGCACATCAAATCATCATACACATTAACACAGTATGTATGGGGAAAACTTATAGCTGAAAACCCCACAGATATTGTGTATATTATAATGGATAAAACATGTAACAAACTCAGTACAATACTCCTCACAAGTACTCAGTACTATCTCATGAAGTTACACACAAACTAGCTTGGTTTTGAACAAGTCATGGGTTCAAAACACATCCACTAATTGCCTGCCTCTATTGTGCAATCATGGCCTGTCTAAATAGAGATCCAAGGTTCGAATCTCCTTGGCTTGATAGCGCAATCATCATGGGCAATTGCCTCCAAGTGTGGTGCAAATCTCATGCACAACTGATGTCACAACTGATAGTTGTACTCACCCTTTCATCTACCTCTTTCACTGGTCTCCACTGAACTGTCCATGCACTGTAGTGAACTGATGTGTTCTTGAGTTGAATAATGAGTTACTAATTAATGAATTAAATAACATTTAATTCACTCCACTCATTACTAGTTGATTAGCTAGTTAAACTAATCTCAACCAGTTCAACTAAGTTAAACCGAACACAACTCCACTAGCTGTCCCATCAACTCCACCAAACTTCTGCCACTGACGTCCTAACTGAAGTCAACCATGCATGAGCTCACCAAACCCTTAGGAATAGCGTAATTCCTCTGTCAGATGCATGAGCCACTTCCAAGGCTCGAACTGAAGTGCTCCAAGAGAGTAAACCGAAGTTTATAGTCCAAATATTATTAAGGGTAAATAATATTTGACTTCCCTATTTTAAGGAGAGGCAGTCTAAAAATAGACTTCGACCTCTTCGACCTATAGGTCACAAAAATAGAGTCCCATCTATTTTTACCAACATGACCAATGCTCCAAGAATCTCATACTGGAATCCCCGGACCATGCTCCATATGTCTAAAAATAGACATTGTCTAAAAATAGACTTTGCGCCAGAATTTGCCTGCGGGCCCACTTAGTGAAGGCGACTTCATTTCACTAAGCTCCATCATCTTGCTGCATTCTCAACACTCCCTCTCAGCAAGATATGGATTATCTGCAACCCCTATCCTGCCTCTGTGGAATTCGAACTTGCCCCTGGTGAGCGCCTTCGTCAGGATGTCGGCATCCTGATCCTCCGTGGGAACATATGAAAGCATCATGATTCTCCGCTGAACACAATCTCTGATATGATGGTACCTGATGTCGATGTGTTTGGACCTATCATGAAATAATGGATTAGCCGAGAGCTTGATGCAGCTCTGGTTATCACAGTAAATCACTGTAGGCTCCAAATGCAACCCGAACAATCCAACGAGGATCTTCCTCATCGAAATAGCCTCGCATGCAGCCAAGCTTGCTGCCATGTACTCGGTCTCTGCTGAACTAAGTGCCACGAATCTCTGCTTCCTGCTGTACCAAGAAATTGCTGTCGACCCAATGCTGAAAACTCCTCCAGATGTGCTCTTCCGGTCCGTTGGGCTCCCTGCCCAATCTGCATCAGTGAAGCCAGAAAGCTTCGCTCCATCCTCCTGTCTGTACCATAGACCATATCCCGATGTGCCACTAATATAGCGCAATACATGCTTGCATGCCTTCCAAAAGAGCTTGGTAGGCTTAACCATAGCTTGCGAAAGATGGTTAACTGCACTTCATATATCGGGTCGAGTATTGACCAGATACATAAGCGACCCCACCAACTGTCGATAGACAGTGGCATCCACTACCTCCGCTGAAGTAGCATCCTCCTTCCTCCAACCACCAAGAAGAGGAGTGTCAACAGGCTTGCAGCCTTGCATGTTGAACCTCTCCAGAATCTCCCGGGCATACTTGCCCTAAGAAACAAACAGTCCTCCGCTGCGCTTCCAAATCTCCAATCCCAGAAAATAATGAAGGATGCCCAAGTCCTTCATCTCAAACTCTCGTGCAAGATCCTCCTTGCATGAAAGTATCAACTGCTCATCGCCAGTCAAAATCAGATCATCTACATACAGTACGATGATCAACAACTTCCCCTCCACCACAATCTGGTACATGTTAGGATCCGCCTCACTCTTGGAGAATCCAAGCCCGGTGAAGTAGCTGTCTATCCGAGTGTACCAAGCACGAGGTGCTTGCTTCAGCCCGTACAGTGCTCTCTCGAGTCGGCACACATGCGACTCACTGCTGAAGATCTCAAAACCTTCAGGCTGCTCTATGTACACCTCTTCCTCAATAACTCCATTGAGGAACGCAGTCTTCACATCCATCTGATGAATGTGCCACCCCATCTGCGCTGAGAGAGCAAGGATCGTTCGTATGGAAGAGTACCTTGCGACAGGTGCAAAGGTCTCCTCATAATCGATCCCCTCGATCTGTGAAAAGCCATGGGTGACAAATCTCGCCTTGTACTTCTCCACACTCCCGTCAGCCGCCTGCTTCACTTTGTAGATCCATCATGAACCCACCACTGATTTCCCCTCTGGTCTTGGGACAATCTCCCATGCACTGTTCCTGATGATCGAATCATATTCTTCGATCATGGCATCAACCCATGTGGGTTCCTCCACAGCTTCCTCAAAAGAGGATGGCTCCGTCACAACACATCGACTCACAAGAGCCATGTATCCAGTGTACCGATCCGGTGACTGTCTCTGTCTGCGCTGTGCTGTAGGTGGTCCTACAACCTTCTCTGCATCCCGAGCCAGTCGCTCAGCTTCTGTAGTGCGCATGCGCCCTCTGATGGTTGGCGTTGCATGGGTGGTTTCTTCCACCTCCTGAACTTCCTCTTGTGGCTGATCCACATCCGGAAGCTCCTCCTTAGGAACTAACAGCTCCTCATCTACATGCAAGTGTATCTCCCTCTCAAGTGAACACTGCATGGCTTTCTCCTCCTAAAACTTGATATCCCGTCGCACAACAGTCTTGCGACTGTCTGACAAATACACCCGATAGTTGTGAGGTGTATCAGTGTACACCACAAATATTCCAACCTCTTCGGTCGGATCCAACTTCTTTCTGGCATCCTTCGTCACATGCATGTAGATAGGTGAACCAAAAATTCTCAAATGAGAAATGTCGGGTCTCTTACCAGAATAAGCCTCCTCCGGTGTACTCATGCCAAGAACCTTGTGAGGACAACAGTTCTGCACATACACTATTGTATTGCATGCCTCAGCCCACAAGTGAAGGGGTAGGCCCTGATCATGCAACATCGCCTGTGCAGCACCCACGATCGTTCTGTTCTTCCTCATCTACATGCAAGTGTAGCTCCCTCTCAAGCGAACACTGCATGGCTTTCTCCTCCTGAAACTTGATATCCCGTCGCACAACAATCTTGCGACTGTCTGACAAATACACCTGATAGTTGTGAGTTCTATCAGTGTACCCCAAAAATATTCCAACCTCTGCGGTCGGATCCAACTTCTTTCCGGCATCCTTCGTCACATGCATGTAGAGAGGTGAACCAAAAATTCTCAAATGAGAAATGTCAGGTCTCTTACCAGAATAAGCCTCCTCCGGTGTACTCATGCCAAGAACCTTGTGAGGACAACGGTTCGGCACATACACTGCTGTATTGCATGCCTCAGCCCACAAGTGAAGGGGTAGGCCCTGATCATGCAACATCGCCCGTGCAGCACCCACGATCGTTCTGTTCTTCCGCTCACCCACCCCGTTCTGCTGTGGGTTATGGGGTGCGATGAGCTCTCTCCGAATCCCTTCTGCGCTGCAGAACTCCTTGAATTCAGCCGAGATGAATTCACCACCGTTATCACTCCTTAGAGCAATCACCTTCTTCCCCGACTCCTTCTCGACCAGTGCTTTAAACTCACAGAACTTCACGAATGTATCGCTCTTCTTCTGCATGAAGAAGATCCAGCACTTTCGAGAGAAATCATCAACAAAGATCACATAGTACTTGTGCTTTACTGTCGAAGCAACTGAGAAAGGACCACACACGTCTGTGTGAACTGTCTCAAGGATCGTCGTGGCGTGACTATCCTTCTCGTGAAAGGTGGCTTTCACATACTTTCCGAAAGTACACCCCTTGCACTGATCTGACTGCGCAAGGGTGCCCTTAGGAAGCCCAGTAGAAATCTGCTGCAGGATCTTCAAAGCTCCATGGTGAAGGTGGCCCAATCTCCTGTGCCACAGTTCACCCTCATCATCTCGGCTCACCACTTCTCCCGCCTTGCATGCCATTGCTACGCAGCCATCTACTTGCAACTGATAAAGGTTCTTGGTTCGAACCCCTATCTTCCGGGTCTCTCTAGTAGTCTTACTGCGCAGGAAGTCTTTTCCTTCGTTGAAGACCACATCATACCCCTTATCTTCCAACATCGCCACAGAGATCAAGTTATTCTTCAATCCAGGTACATGCATGACATCCTTCAATACAAAGGGTTTACCAGACTCCCTCTGAAAGGATATGGTACCGATACCAGTTGCACTGTATCTACCATCATCGCCCATCTCGATGTGCACACCCAGATCTTTGTCCTCCAGATCTGAGAACAAGTCCCGATCTCCCGTCATATGAAATGACGCACCGCTGTCCAAGAACCACACCGATCCCATCACACTTGAAACCAAGCATGCGATCAGTGAAAAGTCAAGCTCGAACTGCGAAGCCAAAGCTTCTCCATCTGCAGATCTTCCCGCTTGCTTGTTCTTCTTCTTCTTTGGACAATTGGTAGCATAATGTCCGTGATCATGGCAGTGAAAACACTTCACTTTCGCCATATCCTGCTTCTTGCCCTTTGCACCAGAATGAGAGGTTTTCTTACCCTTCCCCTTCTTTGTTTTGGCAACCAAAGCGCAGTTTTCTTCATCAGCTCCCTTTGATGAAGATCCATCTCGAGTAGTCCTCCTTATCTCCTCCTGCATGAGATCCGCCCAAAGGCGCTCCCATCCCGACAACTTCTCCCGACCATTGACACTATCTTGATATGAGTGCCAAGCCTTCGGAAGACCAAGGAGAGCCAGGTCGACCATGTCCTCGTCTTCGACAGTCACCCCCACACTTCCCAGCTCATCTCTGCACTGAGTGAACTTCGCGAGGTATTTGGCAATACTGTCGCCCTTCTCCATCTTGATGTTCCTGAGCTTATCTTTGAGCGCCAGCTTCCTTTGGTCACTCTTACTCTGGAATAGATCCGTCAAAGCTTTCCACATTAAAAATGGAGAAGCCTTTCCATGCAGGTTGGATACAATATGATCCTTGACGCCCTCCAACAGGATCCTTCGACATTTCGCCATCTTCTTTTGCCATGCTTCGACTTCAGCAGGATCAGTGGGCTTTTGGACATCCGTATCCACGAACTCCTTAAGACCATTATCTTCTAATACTGCTTCCATGCGATCCTTCCATGCAACATAGTTCAAACTGCCTTCAAGAGCATATTCGAGTCGCAAACCGTTGAAAGACATTTTCAACTCTGGCACCAAGAAAACAAAACTGCTGCAAAATTCGAATTCCAACTCAAAGCTCAACCGCTCTAGATCTGTGAGAACAAATTATTTCTAGCATAGAGATCGACTGCAGGGGCATTTACTAGATGTATCACCTTTCAAAGGAAAGGATGGATCCAGAGGCTACCTGGCCTGCATGCAGACTCTGTCTGCCGAAATAAGTTTGTAATCACTGTGATGATCAATCTCTGCTTCGATAATTAATCTAGCTCCGATACCATGTAGAAATTTGCTGAATAATGATATTTATCCACCGAGATTATCTTGATCACATATCAATTCGAATTCATATGCAACACATAATCTCTTCCACTCAGATCATCACACATGCGGAAATAAAACAAGCAATATCACATCAAATCATCATACACATTAACACAGTATGTATGGGGAAAGCCTATAGCTGAAAACCCCGTAGCTATATGTGTATATTATAATGGAGAAAACATGTAACAACTCAGTACAATACTCCTCACAAGTACTCAGTACTGTCTCATGAAGTTACACACAAACTAGCTTGGTTTTGAACAAGTCACAGGTTCAAAACTCAACCACTAATTGCCTGCCTCTATTGCGCAATCACTGCTGGCCTAATGAGAGATCCAAGGTTCGAATCTCCTTGCCTTGAAAATGCAATCATCATTTGCAATTTCCTCCAAGTGTGGCGCAAATCTCATGCACAACTGATGGCTCAACTGATAGCTGTACTCACCCTTTCATCTACCTCTTTCACTGGTCTTCACTGAACTGTCCATGCACTGTAGTGAACTGATGTGTTCTTGAGTTGAATAATGAGTTACTAATTAATGAATTAAATAATATTTAATTCACTCCACTCATTACTAGTTGATTAGCTAGTTAAACTAATCTCAACTAGTTCAACCAAGTTAAACCGAACACAACTCCACCAACTGTCTCATCAACTCCACCAAACTTCTGCCACTGAAGTCCTAACTGAAGTCAACCATGCATGAGCTCACCAAACCCCTAGGAATAGCGTAATTCCTCTGTCAGATGCATGAGCCACTTCCAAGGCTTGAACTGAAGTGCTCCAAGAGAGTAAACTGAAGTTTAGAGTCCAAATATTATTAAGGGTAAATAATATTTGACTTCCCTATTTTTAGGAAGGCAGTCTAAAAATAGACTTCGAACTAAATGTCTAAAAATAGAGGTCCATCTATTTTTACCAACATGACCAATGCTCCAAGAATAACATACTGCAACCCCTGGACCATGCTCCATATGTCTAAAAATAGACATAGTCTAAAAATAGACTTTGCGCCAAAATTTGCCTGCGGGCCCACTTAGTGAAGGCGACTTCATTTCACTAAGCTACATCATCTTGTTGCATTTTCAACACTTAGAAGGTCACCTATCTTGCCCTTAGCACATTTGCATCTCTGAGCCTTATTTCTTAGTTCTGCTTGCCTAGAGAGTTGACTCCATTGCCCAATATTCTGGTAGATCCTTCTGGTTTACCTTGAAATCTCTTTATTCCCACCAATCTTTTAAAATCAAACCCAACTGCACCATCATAGCTAGCCTAATATCTATTACTAAAACAAAGCTAAATCATACGGAGAGATCCCTCTCTGGAGTTCAAGAAGGCTAGATCTTGAATTCCCAAAGTGGTTCTTGGTTACCCCTGGTTTTCTTAACTGCAAAAATCCCCATCCCACAACCTGAGAATTACTAGGGTGATAACAGATACCATGTAGAAATTAATTATAGATTCAATACTGCTCATTTAATGTTCTAGAACATAAGACTCAAATCTACTCTACTCATCTCCGGAAAGCAATTCATGATTGAGAGCATATATCAAAAACATGCGACATGAATCAATACACATACACAAGGATATATCTAGGGGAAAATAACTGCTCAAGACCCCTTCCTATTTGTATTGAATTAGTAAAAAAATAGAGAAAACATACAATGTTTATTCAAGCCTGAGCAACCTATTTACAGGTATAATCTATCTCATTGCTTTCCAAGCTCCTATTTCCTTGCGTTGTTTCTCAAGGAATTAGTCCCCTATTAATTAGGGAAATACCCATTCAAAACTGCATGTACCACCTATACAAATTGGATAATTATACAACTGATAGTACATTGCCTTTGAACTCTAATCTTAAATGGATAACTCGAATTTCATACATGCATGATTTAATTATTAGCTGATTGATCAGTTAATTGGTTGAACAGTGAAGTTGCACCCCACTACTAGACCTCCTACTAGTTCCTCCAACAGTTGGAACTAGTTTAACTGAATTAAATTGTTACAACTGAAATTAAACTTAACCTAGGCTCCTAAAATTTAGGAATCAATGTATACAACTCAAGTTGAGCCCTCAACTTGAATTAACTAAGCTAATTGAGTGATAACAACTTAGTTAACACATTCAAGTTGTCTTGTGATGTGGAATTTCGATTTTCTCCTAATTTAATTGAACGAAAAATTAAATTAGGATTTCTTGTTGCATTTTCAAAAAAAAAATCTTCGTATTTCCTCTCTCGAATTCGGCCCTTTCAAGGCCAAGTTAGGAAACTAGGGCTTGCTATGAATCCCTAGGAAAGAGGAATTTTGGTGGTTGAAGAGTCTAAACATCAAGAGGATAGTATTTACCACAAAATATATCCATTTAGTGGGTATCCACTTCAATTTCATCCATACATTTCCTTGCCCTAGTTGTTTTCCCAAGAGGGATACCCTAGTTCTCATTCCTTCAACTTAAGGGCTTCCTAGAAGGCTTCATGAGACTTGGCATAACTGGTATACATTGTAAGAAACCTTTTCTCCTAGCCTTGACCTTTGGATGCTCCACCACTTGTCAAATTTACCAAGCCCCAAGTCTTGTGCCCTTATTTCTAGGCCTCTTCATGGAAAATAAATCACTTCTTTGCGAAGCCTTGAACCTAAATGACTTCTTTCTTGAAGAGTTCCTAGCGAGATCATTTCACATATTAAGCCTAGAATACTTATTATAAGTGATCTCTCTCCTACCGAGACTCCTCCCATTGGTGAAAATCCATAAAGAGCAAGGGGTTTTGGTTGTGATCACAGTGGGCCACTACCCCATTGTTGCTTCTTGGTCTAGTTTACACCTTGTAAAGTTTCCCACTCGAAGGCCTACTAGATTTTTTAGCAACGAGAGGTAACAAGTAGCATAGGATCATTTGGATGCTCACATGGAGGCTTGTGCTTAATATTAGGATGCTTGGGTTGAGAAGCATTCATGAAGGTGTGGTGGACCTAAAGGAGTGCATAGCCTAAGAGGAAACGTTGGTGCATTAAATACCTCATGAGGAAAACACTAGACCTTGTCTTCTAGAATGTTCACCTTAGAACCCTTGCTTGATGGATGTGCTTACCTTGGAGGTTGACATCTGTCACTTGAAATTTGGAGCACTACACACATGGGCCTATCTAATAACTAGTTAGTTTGTGACCTTGCCCACTTTACTACTATTGGCATCCATAAATTATTCTATATCTAAAGGGACAAGAGAGTATTTTCATTCAGTCACAATTGCATCAAACATGTCTTATAAGATATGAGATCTTAACCAAACTTGTATCTTTTATGTGTATCTCTTATTTATTGTAATTCACACTCATTTAGTGCACTAGTGTTCTTATGTTGATGTAAGAAAATGTTAGAATTAAGGTTCTCCCCATGGCAACAAGGGAAACCAAGGTTTGAGAGAAGATAATTTCATTAATGTCCACTAAAGTAGGTCAGTGACACTACTAGGTACAATGATATTTATATAAAATGGGAGTGCCAAGATGACTCCTATAAAAAACAAATTATAGAAAGTAGAGATTTAAGCTAAAGCTTAGGAAACCAAACTCCAAAATCATAAAGTTTCTTTGAGTGAAACCATAGAAAAGAAAAGGGAGCACTTGTTCTTGTGCTTTTGATGATAGAAGAAAACTAGGATTTGCGACATTGGAAACTCTACAACTAATTGACTTCTAGACGGAGGAGATAGTGGAAGACTATATTGTTTTCTCTTGCACACTTGTGTGATGCAAGTGTAGGTGCCAAATAGGTCCTACCAATGTGTATGTTTGCTAGTTGTGGAGCTTTGATGGAGCAACCGACATTTGGTTGGGTGTGACTCCTAGCTAGAACTCAAAGTTGGTGTTTATGGTTTGATAAATGGTGGGATGATAGCTTGTTGTGGTTGCCATGGCTAAGATTTGGAGAGCATAGAAGAGCCCTAGCTTGTGATAACCTTGAATTAATATCCACAAAATATGGATAGAGGTGCATGAAGATTGATACCAAATGATAAATTGTTGGAACTTGATATGCATTAATAAATTCATACTATCTATATAGAAAGTGTGCTTTGTTGTCCAAACTTTTTGCACTTGTAGATTCTAATTTTCAACTTATAATCTCATGGTGTATGGGTAGTTTCTAGCGTTGTTTGGTATAAAAAATTGTTATGAACAACTAGTTAATTTTGCTAACTGGTTTGAAAAACATATATAGACTAAGTAGGCAGATTTATTGCATTAATAAATCTGCTATATCTGTAATAAAGTAATTTTTGATCTATTATATGTTGGGATTTATGTCCTAAATGCTAAAAATATTATTCCCTTGAAGTACAATTATTCAATGCTTATTTTCTTGGACTTCCTTCTGCATTTGGTTGGACAAAAGTGAAATACATATTATTGTAATTTATATTTCAGATTCAAACCAATGGATAAAAGTTCACAAAATAGATCCAGGGAGATTCAAAGTTGAAATGAAACTTTTACATTTGCATTGAGAGATATTTTTGAAATTTCCACAATAATTTGCATAATTAAACCTAAAATCCAATTCAATCATAACTTAGAAACTGTCACATTTCAAGAAAATAGATCCAAGGAGGGTCATAGTTGAGATGAAATTTTTTACATTTACATTGAGAAACTTTTTTTAAAATTTCCACAATAACTCACTGATCACCAACTCAACTATAACTTGAAAGCTATGTCACACTTTATTGTATTATCCACTTGTTATTTGCATAATTAAACCTAAAATCCAATTCAGCCTTAGTTTAAAAGCTATGTCACATTTTAATATATTATCCACCTTTCCATTTGTAAAACCAAATATTAATTATAAATAACTTATGTAATCAAATTTAATATATATATATATGATGATTATAAAGTGAACTTATATAATAAAATATTAATTATAATGTGATCTAATTAATATATATATATATATATATATATATATATATATATATATATATATATATATAATTTAGCATAGTTATAAAACAGAGTGCTATATATACCTACTTTGTTAATTAATTATTAAATTTAGCCTGATTTTAGGATGGAATGATATCCCACAACTGCTATAATGATTTAATAACCACTACACTTTAATTAAAAATAATATAGAAAAAGTTATAAACATTTTTGTTTAATATTTTAATAAAAAATTACAATAAATATTAATTATTAACGCACAAATTAAAACCAATAATTTAATACCATATGTACGTGTACGTTTTAGATGAAAAAAACCAGATCTCTGGTCACCTTCCTAATGAGGAACAAATCATACCACAAATGGTTAAAAAACTGAAACGGCAAAAAATGCCTAAACCATCGCAGATATAACATTTACGGCAAACAACTACCACAAGCAAATCCAGGAAGATAAGATATAAAATAATATACAAGCCTAGCAAACATAACCTAGTTTTCGTGCTATTTCTATTTATACTCAATTTAAGTTCGATGAATATAAAGATAAACATGGTAAGAATTTCAAATCGGACGAGGAAATGGTAGGAATTTCAAATCTCAAGTCTCAAGTTTCCGTAATTCTAATATTAATTTTAAATTTTTTTAAATATAAAATGTTTAATTATTTTAACACAAATTATTTTGCATTCAATTATTTTAACACAAAATATTATATTAATAGATGGAAAATGTGTATGCTAGTTGAGTAGAGAAAAAATATTATAAAATTATATTATATGGATAAAAGTTTTTTTTGGATAAATCATATTATTAGGATTGGGTAGACGTTTTGAACTAATTAAGACGTGAGGACAAGGTAGAGAAAGTGAGGATAAGGTAGAGAAACTAATTGATCTCCATGAATAAATAGAGA
This sequence comes from Pinus albicaulis, assembly GCA_034641835.2. Lineage (NCBI taxonomy): Eukaryota > Viridiplantae > Streptophyta > Pinopsida > Pinales > Pinaceae > Pinus > Pinus albicaulis. The sequence continues at coordinate 816,614,353 of CM076571.1, forward strand.
AATGCATCATTGCCCGGAAATAGCCATTGAAAACTAGTTGTTAATTATATTATGTTATGTTAGGTCTATATTATGTTATATATATTTTGGCTATGTCAAATTACATGATAATAATAAAAATTTACTAAAATGTAAAAATAAATTAATATATTTTAACTTTATGAAATTATATAAAAATAAAAGTAAAATAGTTAACAATTATATTTATCAATTTTTAATAATTAAATAACTTAGATCAATTTTAATTTCAAATCTAAATTTCTTAAAAATTATAAAAAAAAAATTATTAAAAAAAAAAAAAAAAAAAAAAAATTCAAATCTAAATAAAAAAATATCAGGACTATGAATTACACTGGTTAGTTAGAAAAGCGTCGATCATGTTCATTGCATGTGATTATTATCGAAAAAAAAAAAAAAAAAAAAACATTTATTAATAAAAACTAATGATAAAAAAATATTTAGAGAAAAAAAATTAAAAATAATAGATTCAGAATTAAAATACATCTATACTAATTTAGCCTATTATTGACACTTTGCTCATCACATTCCATCACAAAAAATAGAGACGTCAAAAAAATTTTGGCTGCCCAAAAAAAAATCAAGAAAGATGGCACAATGAGCAGCATAATGTATCCGTACCTGCATCGAGAATCACATTGAGATTGAGGTTGTACCAGTGAAGCTAGATGCGACGTCCAAGTTGTCCACTGACAATATGGAGATGGAGATTGATTCTCCCCTAAATCTTCTCTCATTCTCCCTGTATCTCCCGTTTCCTCTGTAAACTACGAACCAACCAAGCAAGGGCTTAGAAAGATAAAGATTGAGGCCTCTCCTATGTGAGACTGCTGCAAATTTTATAATTTAGATACTAATCTTTAAAAGCTTCAAAGGATTTTAGAGATTAAATTAATTTTTTTTTCAGAAGAAAAAAATCACTGTATATTTATGAAAATAAGTAGTACATAATCAAAACATTGAGATTTGTATGTATGATGAAAAGCCATAAGGAAGCTTCATACACATACAAAGTCAAACATATGGCTTTATAGAACAGAAAATTACATGTGAGATGAGTCCACATCGTCATAAAATATTATGTCTCATGGTAGCCCATATATAGCATTCAAGACAGCTAATAAACAAATGTGCATGTAAGCAAACATCTGCAAATTTCCATTGATAAAAGCACAGGATTATGAGATATCAGATCTCTGTAAGCCTGGCAGTGTCTATAATCAGATAAAATGAAACCTGTAATTAAGCCTCTAGACCCTCCGGGGGAGTGCTAACAAACATATGTTACGCAGAAATTCCACTGTGCAGATAGTCAAAGGAGTCCACATCTGGCATAATAGGAGATAAAATAGCTTTATCATAACTCGCTCGCTTGCCGACGTCCAGATAAATGGTCACACTCGCTTGCATAAAAAGATGTTAGCTAATGATAATAGTAACAGACCATACCCAAAAAGAGACTCATGTTCCTGTTGCTCAACTCATGCTGCTATCTGATGACTAATAAGTGAGATCCATGTAATCAGAGAGAATGAAAACTGCAATTGGAACTATAGTCCCTTCGAAAGAGACATAACAGGTATATGTAAGGTAGAAAATCAGCTGAGCAGACAGTCTAGGGTCCGCATCCGGCATCAGAGGAGGATAACTTTGTCATGATATGATAGCAGCATCATAACTCGCTCGCTTGCTGACGTCCGAATAAAGGGCCACGCTTGCTTGCAAAAAGGTTGTTAGATAATGAGAAGAATAACAGTCCATATACAAAAAATAAGAGACTCACCAAGAAGCACTGAAAACTGGTCAGGGAATGGGTATGTCATTTGCCCAGACCCGGATCCCATGCTTATATTGAGATACCTTCATGATGCCAAACTCCATGTTTAGCCCTTTCTTTGAAAGACCATCCACCCTGGTGTTCAATTTGCAGAATATGTGAGAGATCGGAGGATGGCCCATTTTATCCCACAACTGTTTAATCCTTTGCAACCATCCCTGTACTGAAGGGGTCGAGAGAGAAAAGGCTTCATTCACCACCCGGATGATAGCCTCAGAGTCTCCATAAATACTTATATTCCGAATCCCAAGATTGTAACCAGCATATATTCCACTTCATAGTGCCAGGAGTTACGCCATAATGTTTGTGCCCGGACCAGCGTTCCAACATATATGAATGTGCTCCGAGGAAGATATCTTAATCTAGACTCCACAACCCATCATCCCATCCTGGCATGTCCCATAAAAAAAAGAGCAGGCACAGATATGGCATGGGGTCTGAGTCTCCTAGACCGATCCTGGATTGATAAGATAGCCGCCTCTTGATGTCCAATCCATTTCATAATGGAAGTGTGTGTAGCAAGAACAGAAAATTTGCCCCTTTCAAATATAATCCGGTTGCGCGCAATCCATATTTCCCATAAAGTAAAGAACCGTAAAGATTGATATTTACCTTTAATCTTATCCCATCTATTCACAGCGAAGTCATTTGGGGTCCATGAGAGATCAATGAGATGCGAAGAAAACAGGTTCCAAATCTGCAAGGATATAGGACAGGTAAAGAAAAGATGCTTCACCGATTCTTCATCTTTTTCGCAAAGAGCGCACCTGCCAGGTCCCATATAACCTCTGTGCATAAGCGAATCCCATGTGAGGATCCGCTTCTTCCACACCAGCCAGCCAAATCGCAATATCTTGGTGGGAATGGAACGATGCCAGAATGGCCAGAAATCCTTTGATACATCAAAAACTTCACCTCGCGAAATGAGATATAAATACATATCCTTGACAATGACCGCATCCTTGTATATTACACCATCCCATATGATCTTATCTCCTTCCCTGTTATGAGATAGACCAGCTGCCTTGATCTTCATAACATATTCAGCCCAATATTCCACATCTACGCCATCAAGACCTGGCATTGATGCATCTTTTAATACGAGAGCCTCAAGAGACCAATAATGTATAACTTGATTAAAGAAGATAATATCTCGCTGGGAAATTTTGTGGGCAAGTCTCGAATATGGAAGAAAGTCCACTGGCATCCCACAAATTCTATCCTTCGCAATGATAATATTTAGTCCATTGCCAAAAGACCATATAAGTCTGTCAGCAAAGAAGTGAATTTTTTTTGAAACCCCAACCAAATACTTGAGAGGCATCGAGGCAGCTGAAGTTGTCTGTTATATAGAAGTAATAAAGAATCCCTGTACAAATACTTGGTATAGATAACGTCATTCCATATCCCCTTTCCAGTGAAGGCCCGCCATAGGGATTTGGCCATCAAAGCCCAATTGAACCTACGTATATCGAGAATACCCCATCCGCCCATCTGCTTCGGCATACATATATTCACAAATTTAGTCAGGTGGATACGAGTCTTCTTCTCTGAGCCACCCCATAGGAAATTTGCCAGGATTTGATTGATGAAGGAAACAATCTTCTCCGGGATATGATAAATGTGCCCCTAGTGTACCATGTATTGAGAAAGAACAGCTTGAATCATAACCAGTCTGCCTCCCAAAGAAAACCATCAATGAGACCATTTACCAATTTTAGCTTTGATTTTTTCAACCAACCAGACCCAGTGTTTTATCCCATATCCACCTGCCTTGATTCGGAAGCCCAAATAAGTTAAACCCGCAGATACCTGTTTAACTTGTATGCCCATAAAACTAGCAATAAAGAGGACCTCTTGTTCGTCTCCATATTCATATATGAGAAAGGACTTCTCCTTGTTTATGCTTAATCCCGTTGCTTTCCCAAAACGAATCAGCGTATAATGTATGTAAAAGCAATGATTCACGTTAATTCTGCGGAAAATAAGGAGATCGTCAACGAAAAGAGAATGGTTGATGCATACCTCTTTAGAAAAGGAGAAGCCCGATATATATCTAGAAACGAATGCACTCTGCAACATTCTACTAAAACCATCCATGATAATGATGAAAATAAGAGGGGATAGTGCACATCCCTGACAGATCCCCTCCTTGCCTTGAAGAATTTTGTCGGCAGACCATTTATAATAAATTATACTAAAGGGTAATCTCTGAAAAACGAACCCGTGGCCGGAGGTATCGTTATTCATTTCAATCAAGACCCAGATAAGCAAATGCGCCAAAGAAATTAAAAACAAAGGGCATGTACAGAGACAGATTTACATTGAATAGCTCTCTTCTATCAAAGTTGAAACCCTGAAATTTCCCTGAGATAATAAACCCTATACCAATCGAAGCCATTATCTATAGGTAAAAAATCTATATTAATAATAGGTATATAGATTCACATTAAACAGGGAAAAAAATTAAAGCATACCTGCTCCTCCACTTCAATGGGCCGTGATTATGCATAACAGAAATCCGAAATTGTGGGCTTCATCTCTACTCCTCATTTTCTGCTTTGAATTCGCAACAAAATAAAGCAATGCATAAAGAAATAAAATTATTGGGAAAAGAAACCAACCAGAAACATCAACCTACAGGCTAATGGAAAAAGAAAATGGACTGTAAAAATAACATGCATGGCCATGCGACACAATAAACCAACAAAAACCGCAAGAAGACAAACCAATGCACAATGCAGAAGAAAAGGTGGGACGAAACTTAATTAGTATTTTTGTTTGAATGCTGGTCAATGGTCTTAATTAGTATTTTTGTTCGAATGGATCAACATGGGGGCCTGCTGTTATGCATCTGCACCCTGTATCTTTTTTCTTTTTTCTTTCTTCTTTCTTCTTCTTTTTTTTTTTTTTTGACATATTTGGTATCATCAATACATAATCATGAGGTTCATATTGTAATTATCACAATTTCCCGTATCGTTGATATGGGGCTTTTCTTATTTTTATAGTCTGGGATGGGGCACCTATTTATCTGAATGGATAAACTAGGTGTACTATCCATTGACGAGATTATGTATTTGACTCATAGACTGTTTTTCTCCCTATAATATAACTAAAACAGTGTTTTTTCTCTTGTAAAAAAAAGGTGGGACGAAACTTATGCGATATTGGATACTTCAAAATGTTTTATATCAACCCCATTTCAAACGGTCACCAGCTCGCCCCATTTTCTAGTTTTTTCTGACATCTGCTTTTTCTTTATATTTAGATTCTGTTTTTATCTTCAAATTCACCGCCATTGCCTTGCATCTCAAGCTTTGTGCTTTGTTGGAAAGTCTGCTGTTTTAACTATTAGTTATACTAAAACATGAGTTTGTACTTTGTTAATATTAAGGTTATAACTTTTGACTCAATTCCTTTCAACTCTGGAATTAAGCTTTATACACGAATCACAATTTTAAAAAAATATACTAGCAATTGCACTCTATGTTGTAAAGGAAACGTTGTAAAACAATAATATAGAAAATAGTAATATGGAAGAAAAATATGTGATATGTTATGTGATTTAATTGAATATTTAACTTATAAATATGAATTTTTTTATTTAAAAGAAATTATAGGTTGGGAGATTTGTTTGGATAAAAAAATTGGTTTTTTTATAAGCTACGCAGACTTTTCTTGTCATAATGATGTCTGATTATGCACTATGAGCCACATGGAAGCCATATAAAATGGAACCGATTTGCAAAATTGTAGGTGCAATTTCATCAGATGTTACAAAAGAGACCTCGTAAGGGCATGCTAAAATGAAACCTTACTAAAATTACACATCCACAATGAATTTGAACCCAAGAATAGCATCAACTACACCTCTTCTTGAAAAACTTGCTTGTGTTTTTCCTTTCAAAGTGATGTCTGATTATGCACTATGGGCCACATGGCAGGCATATAAAATGGAACCAATTTGCAAAATTGTAGGTGCAATTACATCAGATGTTACAAAAGAAACCTGGTAAGGACATGCTAAAATGAAATCTTACTAAAATTGCACATATCGACAATGAATTTGAACCCAAGAATAGCATCAACTACACCTCTTCTTGAGAAACTTGCTTGTGTTTCTCTTCTGACTGAGTCACCTTTGGAACATAGATTCCAAGATTGTTACGTAATATAGGATTTGAAATGAATTCCACTTCGGAAGCCAAGATTTGAAATGAAAACTTATATGGAATGTCTGGTTAAGTAAAAACCATATTACCCAGGATTTGAAATAAAGACTTATATAGAATGTTTGGTTAAGTAAAAACCATATTACCGTACCATTAACCACTTCCGAGTTGGAACATAGATTCCAAAATTGTTACGTAATATAGGATTTGAAATGAATTCCACTTAGGAAGCCAGAGTTGGAACATAGATTCCTTCATATGATTCAACAAACGATTTTAAATGAACTATTGATTTTATTGAAACCACTACTTGAACATAAACTAAATGAGTTTTCGAAGAACCAAGAAATATATTTGCATTGGTAAAAAATAACATCGTGTCTAAATAATTACCAAATATATTTCTACTTGCTATTTTTTTTCAATAAAAAAGCTCAAATCAATGCAAAGCATATTAAGTACCTCTAATACCAGTGAATACGGAAACAATAGTACAGTTGATTTTCAAGGAAAAGATGAAAACTTTGAAAAGAAAAAAATATGTGTATATAAAGGTGTCTGCAAATCTCCAGTGTCATAATCACTAACTTATTCAAAGTATGAATAAGGGTGTCTAGATAGATAATATTTGAAACCTAGTTTCAAAAGAATAATATAATCTTTAGAATTTGATTTTTAATTGGTTTGACAAAAAAATCTAGCCATTTTCATTGTTACATAAGTTCTAGAACTCTTCACCATTGAATTCATAGTAGAACTTAATCAATATAAAAAAGAAAAAGTTCAATGAGTGGTTAGACTGAATGATTTCTTAAGATTTCTTTCAATTTCATGATTTCATTGTTACACAAGTTCAATTAAAATTTGATTTCTAATTAAATTGACAAAGAAATCTAGCCATTTCATTGTTACATAAGTTCAATTAAAACTTAATTTTTAATTAAATTGACTAAGAATACACCAGCCTAGATCCATCTTACTCTGGATCTATCATGCGCCGAGAGGGATCAAATCTCTCGAGGTGCAAACCTATTTTTTGAGTGCAAAACTTGAGGAAAGGTTTGCACCTCGAGAGATTTGATCCCTTTTGGCGCATGATAGATCCAGAGTAAGATGGATCTAGGCTGGTTCCAGTTGGAGGCATCAACGTCACATTTTTCAGATTATTAAAAATTTTGTATATTTTTGAGATGTACATCATACTTTGAAATTTTGAAGATTAGAAATACAAATTCTAACAAATGTTAGAACACTATTTTGAATACTGAACCACATAATAATCGTAGAAATCAACATCTACACTATTCAATTATTTAAATATTTTTCTGGAACTATTGTACTAAAAATCATACTTTTCTCTCTTGCTCTTCGATATTAATAGGTTGAATTACTAAAACATAAAAATAAATGTACATTGTCAATAATTTTTCCTTCTTATAGTGAAATTAATGCACAATGTTAATCCAATCACTTTAAAATTAATGTACCATCAATGTACATCCAATTACATCAAATCAAAAATCAACGTTTACACTGAAATCAATGCATATAATGCAAACTATGAAATAGGATTAGAAAACAACATTTACAGTGAAATGGATGCATCTAATGCAGGTAATAAAATAGGATTAGAAATCAACATCTACACTGAAATTAATTTATCTAGTGCAAGTAAGAAAATAATATTAGAAACCAACATCACTGAAACCAATGCATTTAGTGCAAGCAATCAAATAGGATTAGAAATCACCATCTATACTAAAATCGATGCATGATTAGAAATCTCCATCTACACTGAAATCAATTCATCTAGTGCATGAAATCTTCTTCCCTCTCTCCCCCCTCGAAGTACATCTTCGTTTCCTTCCCTCTATCCACTCTCTCACATCCTCCCTTTCCTTCCTATCTCTCCATTTCTCTCCTACATCTCTATCACTCTCTCTCTTCACCCTCCAACTCTGTTACTATATCCCTACCTCTCTCCTTCTCTCATCCCTTCTCTTCATATCTCATTCTTTGTCTCTTTATCTCATCCGAAAACATACACACTCTCTCTCCATCTCTCCCTTGTCACTTAATCTCTCTCTCCACTTATCAATCTCTCTGTATTTCTTCTTCCCTCCCTCTCTCCCCCTCTAAATCCATTTCTCTCTCTCTCTCTCTCTCTCTCTCTCTCTCTCTCTCTATATATATATATATATATATTCCCTCCAATTTTCTCTCTTCCCCCATCACTCTCAAGTCCTCTCTCTTGTCCTTCCTCTCTCTCCAATCCTCTTTCTTGCTCTCTCTCTCTCTCTCTCTCAACATCTACACTAAAATCAATGCATATAGTGCAAGAAATCAAATAGGATTAGAAATCACCGTCCACAATGAAATCAATGCATCTAGTGAAATAAATCATCTTCCCTCTCTCCCCCCTCCAACTCCATCTCTCTTTTCCTCCCTCTCTCCACTCTCTCACATCCTCTCTTTCTTCCTTCCCCTTTCTCCCTTTCTCTCCTATGTCTATATCTCTCTCTTTCCCTCTCTCTCCCTCTCTTCACCCTCCAACTCTGTCAATATATCCCTCCCTCTCTCCTTCTCCTCCCATTCCCTCCATCTCTCCTTTTTCTTTTTATCTCACCCCAAAACATACACACGCTCTCTCTATTTCTCCCTTTTCACTTCCTCTCTCTCTCCACTTCTCGCTCTCTATGTATTTATTCTTCCCTTCAACTCCATCTCTCTATCCCTCTCTCCCCTCCTATCTCCCTCCCTCTCTTCTCCTCTCTCTCTTCCTTCCTCTCTCTCCCTTCCTCTCCTACCTCCCTCTCTCTTCCCCCATCTCTCTATTTTCCCTCTAATCCTCTCTCTTCCCCCATAACTCTCTCTCTCTCTTTCTCTCTGCCCTCCAATCCTCTCACTATCTCCATCCCTCTCTCCTCCTCTCCCCCCCCTCCCACTCTCCATATTTATGTCTCCCTCTTCCTCACGTACCCTTTTCTACCGCCCTCACTCCTCTCCCTCTCTCTCTTCTTTCCTCCTCTCCCCTCTCCTTGATTTTATCCCCATCTCTCCCTTCTCACTCCCTCTATCTCTCCACCTCTATCACTCTATGTCTTTGTTCTTCCCTTCCATATATATCTAGAGTTAATATACATCATGATACCTTAATGTATATAATAATATAGAAAATTTAATATTATATTAATCCAAAGTTATTAAATATAATAATATTAATATGAATATTAGATTTAATATTATTATTATTATTATTAATATTTTGATATTAATATTAAGGATAATAATGGTTTTTTTGTTATGATATTAATAATAATTTAGCTCATAATATTTGACCAATAGGATTCACCTAAATAAAACATATTTTTTGAGTGTTGGTAAAAATAAAAAGATTTATAGAGTAAATATAAAAAAATAGGTTTTATTTATTTACCATACCTCTTTTATTTACAATAGTATTTGGCCCATAGACTTGGTATATAGTTAGATGTTGATTTATAATGATATTTGAAATGTTTTTATATATCTATCATGCCTCTTTATACCTCTTTTATATTGATTTATTTATTTACCATAGTTCTTTTATAAATATGGTATTTAGCCCATGGTATTAATAATAATTTGGCCCATGGTATTAGCCATATAGGCTTCACCTGAATAAAACTTGTTTTTTAACTTATTGTAAATATAAAGAGGTTTACGGAGTAAATATAAAAAAAGACTTTATTTATTTACTGGAAGTAGTCAAATATAATTAGAAATAGTAAATATATTTAATTTTCATTTTTTTCAGTGGAAATAGTAAATATCCAAACCACATATTTAAATATTTATTAAATATTAAATAGTAAATATTGCCATCCGTTGGATGGATATTTGCAAGTAATATCCATGCTAAATACTCAACTTCGGCCTTCATCTCCCAAGTATTTTCCACTGACATTTATCTTTCAAGGCTTTTGTAATATAATTTATATTTATAATATGATTGCCTGACAGTAGATAATTCACTAATATATAATATAATTTCCTGATGTAATTGTAGTAGATAATTCACGAATATGCGTGGAACTTGAAATGGGACCGTGATAGCTTGACTCGTTCTGTCAATCCACGTCGTCCATACTAAAACTAAAAAAAATAAGGATCGACAGCAAATTGAGGATGAGTGAATTTTGAAAATTCACCCTCCCAAATTTAAATTTTAAATTTGGGGATGGGTAAATCAGTTTTATAAATTCAAATTTGGGGATGGGTAAATCATTTTTATTCCATGCAGTTATCATCTTCTGATATAGGCCCACTGAGCTGAGTTATTTGGAGCCAACGCTGGGCCAAGATGGAGCAGTTTCCTAGCTTTGCAGGAATCCATCAGCTCGGATTGTTGCGTTGTGACTGCAATCTGGTCACTGATTTTAGACAACCATAATGGCTGGGTATACTTCCTGTTAGCGAATTGTCTCGCAGCTGGCATTGGCATGTATTGGATGTTGGTAAGATTGTCAAGCTTTGCAGGAATCTATCAACTCAAATTGTGGCGTTGTGACTGCAATCTCGTCACTGATTTTATTTTAAACAACTATAATCGCTGGCTATACTTCCTGTGAGCGAATTGTCTAGCAACTGGCATGTATTGAAAGTTGGGAAGATTGCCAAGCTCGGGTGGAAAGGAGCCCGTGAGAAAATTGGTTCTGAGCCCGACCCAATTGTTATTTTTTATTTTAATTTGAAATTTAAGCCGACAGTTATTTTTTATTTTAATTTGAAATTTAAGCCGACATTGAGATAAGCCGACATTAAGGACGTGACATACCCGACATCGGGGTCATATGGGGCTGTAGATGCGCCTCTCGGCGCAATGAATAGGCTACATTCCACATGAATACCATGGGATCAAGAGTTAAGATAGATATAGCCTTGTTTAATATCCTCCTTTAAATAACCTACATTCTACATGAATACCATGGGTTAATACCATGTGTTCTCAATACCATGTGTCAATACCATAGGTCATTTTTATTTTTATTATTATTTTAATTTTATAAAGTGTTTTTATTTTGTTATGTTTATTTCTATGTTTTATTTTCACAAAATTAAAATGTTTACATTACATCGCACTAATTTTTTATTTCATTTTTTTTTAATGTTTATCTAATGGTAAATTTCATTTTTTTCTAATGTTTATCTAATGGTAATTTGATTTAATCAAAATTTTAAACATTATATTACATCTCTCTATCATGATGAAACTGAATACCATGGGTTCTCAATACCATAGGCCATTTTTATTTATTATTTATTATTTTATTTTTATAATTTTTTTTTTTTTTATATTTTTTTTCACAACATTAAAATGTTTACATTACATTTCATTAGTATTTTATTTAATTTTATTTAATTTTTTAATGTTTATCTAATAGTAATTTAATTTAGTGAAAATGCTAAACATTATATTACAACATTTCTTCATCCTGATGAAATTGACAAAACTTACTTCGACAAATTCTCATTTTAACAAATTAAATTAACTATATGATTAAAAATTGTCCATACTAATCAATCTAAAAAGAGAAAATAAATAAAAATTATTGAGTAAATAAATCTACAATAAATTAATTAAAAACATTTAATCCTACATAACTCTAAAACTGCAATAAAAATAAGACAAACCCTATACATAATAAGAGAAACCCAATATCATCCTTTTATTTTACATTTTTAGATTTTCTGAAATTATGTTATACATACAGTTTTTTGATATATTGTAATTTAATAGTTTAAATAAAAATTTAAAGTCTCAAAGTTTTCATTGAACTTTTCCATTTATTGGAATTTACTATTACACTTCCCGTCCTAGCGTGATTGAACTTTGACCATTTATTGGAATTTACTATTACACTTCCCGTCCCAACATTTTGATTGAACTTTGACCATTTATTGGAATTTACTATTACACTTCTCTCTTTTTCTTTTTCTTTTCTATTATTCATACTTACTCACCTACCACCTATTACCTTTACTTTAAAAAAAAACTCGACATGGGTTTCCACGGCCTTTGCATGCTCTAGCTTGGCTTCTCCTTTGCTGCTATAATGAAGATATGGTTATAATTTGAATCTTAACAATTATTTATTTTTCCACACAATTTGATGTGGTATGTGGTATTTTATATGTTGTAAAAATGTTTATATATATATATATATATGATCTTTTACACCATGTGTGAGATTAACCAAAAATAGAATACAAAACTTTTCCATCCCAGCGTTTTGATTGAACTTTGACCATTTATTAGAATTTACTATTACGCTTCCCTCTTTCTTGCTTTTATTCATACTTACTCAGCTACCACCTATTACCTTTAGGTAAACAAAAAACTCAACATGGATTTTTCATGGCCTCCGAATGCTTTAGCTTCGCTTCTCCTTTGCCGCTATAATGCTAGATATGGTTATAATTTGAATCTTAATAATTATTTGTTTTTCCACATAATTTAATGTGGCATGTGGTATTTTATATCTTGTAAAAATGTTTAAATTTTAGTAGTTCATAGTATATATATATATGAATGATCTTTTACACCATGTGTGAGATTAACCAAAAATAGAATACAAAAATTTTCTAAATAATAATTACACTATGTGATTTCTTCAATTTTAATGTGAATTTTGAAAATTTACTTACCGAAAATCAAACTTGATTGTGTTTTTCTTTTCATAGCGATGTATGATTATGCACTATGGGCCACATGGCAGACATATAAAATGGAACCGATTTGTAAAATTGTAGGTGCAATTGCAATTACAAAAGAAACGTTGTAAGGACATGCTAAAATGAAATCTTACTAAAATTGCACATATCGACAACGAATTTGAACCCAAGAATAGCATCAACTACACCTCTTCTTGAGAAACTTGCTTGTGTTTCTCTTCTGACTGCTGAGTCACCTTTGGAACATAGATTCTAGGATTGTGGAACATAAATTCCAAGATTGTTACGTAATATAAGATTTGAAATGAATTCCACTTAGGAAGCCAAGATTTGAAATGAAAACTTATATGGAATGTGTGGTTAAGTAAAAACCATATTACCTAGGGTTTGAAATAAAGACTTATATGGAATGTCTGGTTAAGTAAAAACTATATTACCGTACCATTAACCACTTCTGAGTTGGAACATAGATTACAAGATTGTACGTAATATAGGATTTGAAATGAATTCCACTTAGGAAGCCAGAGTTGGAACATAGATTCCTGCATATGATTCATCAAAATTTTAAATGAACTCTTGATTTTATTGAAACCACTACTTGAACATAAACTAAATGAGTTTTCCAAGAACCAAGAAATATATTTGCATTGGTAAAAAATGACATCGTGTCTACATAATTACCAAATATATTTCCACTTGCTATTTTTTTTCAATAAAAAAACTCAAATCAATGCAAAGCATATTAAGTACCTCTAATACCACAAATCTCGAGTGTCATAATCACTAACTTATTCCAAGTATGAATAAGGGTGTCTAGATAGATAATATTTGAAACCTAGTTTCAAAAGAATAATATAATCGTTAGAATTTGATTTTTAATCGGATTGACAAAAAAATCTAGCCATTTTCATTGTTACATAAGTTCTAGAACTCTTCACCATTGAATTCATAGTAGAACTTAATCAATATAAAAAAAGAAAAAGTTCAATGAGTGGTTAGAGTGAATGATTTCTTAAGATTTCCGTCCATCAATACCAAGGGATCAAGAGTTAAGATGGATATAGCCTTCTTTAATATCCTCCTTTAAATAACCTACATTCTACATGAATACCATGGGTTAATACCATGTGTTCTCAATACCATGTGTCAATACCATAGGTCATTTTTATTTTTATTTTTATTTTTATTTTATAAAGTGTTTTTATTTTGTTATGTTTATTTCTATGTTTTATTTTCACAAAATTAAAATGTTTACATTACATCGCATTAATCTTTTTATTTCATTTTTTTTTAATGTTTATCTAATGGTAATTTGATTTAATCAAAATTTTAAACATTATTTTACATCTCTATATCATAATGAAACGGAATACCATGGGTCAATACCATAGGCTATTTTTATTTATTTATTATTATTTTATTTTATAAATTTATTTTTATTTTTATGTTTTTTTTCACAAAATTAAAATGTTTACACTACATCTTGATTATGTTTTTTCTAAAGTGCAAAATTTGGAAACGCTCTGCAACAAGCGACTACTGCATGCAAAGATTGATTCGGCCCTGAGACACCCAGTGCAGACCCCAGACAGTCAGGCTCAGATTCGTAGGATCACCAACGATGATAATGAAAAAAATCCGAGAGGACCTCGATCCGAATTGAGCGCTGGTAATTCAGCAATTGCATGCGTTGACCACTGCTGCATGCGCTAGCAGATTCTGCATGCAAGCAGTCATGGCCTCCGGAAGGGATGCTGAGATTATTTCACCCATGCCAGATCTCGTGGCATTCCAAAAACTAACAGCAGGAGCTAATAAAAGAAAACTTACAGAGATGCAACAGAAATTCGTTAAAAAATTGGATTGCATGCCTTCAGTTGAGCTACCAATTGAAGAGACATGCAGATCAGCTCTCAATCTAGCCGACAGAGGGTTAATTGGCCAATTTACAGGCCTTTGGCCTTCACCCAAAGCAGTTCAGGAATGGGTGCAAAGAAACTGGGCTCCACTAATCTCAGAAATGGGTGCAAAGCCATTTCGTTGGAAAAGGCTACTTCGTCTTCGTATTCGAAAGTGCAGAAGACAAAAATCTCATTTTCCGCAACGGACCATACTTCATGGGGCCACAAGGATTGTACCTAAACAAATGGACCCCTGACTTCGACCCAGCTCAGGACGTGCCATCGACTGTTCCAGTTTGGGTCCGACTCCCCCACCTTCCGCTACATTGCTGGAACCAAAAGTCACTGCAAACTATAGGCAACTCGTTGGGAAAGTACATAGATCAAGCAGTGAGGAAAGATCAGTACTCCTGCGCACGGATTTGCGTAGAGGTAGATCTAGAAGTAGGGCTCCCAGAAGCGATAAAATTAACTATAGCAGACTGGACACACATCCAGGAGCTAGACTATGAGCAGTTACCATTCAAATGCCGGTACTGTCACGGCTACGGTCACTTCGCAAGATATTGCAAAAAAAAGAACACAGAGGAACAGGAAAATGCAAAAGCGGAACAATGGACAAAAGTGCAAAAAGCAGGATCAGCGAAAAACAGAGACAAGACCAATACAAAAGAAAACAAAACCCTGCAAGATCCCCAGGATCCTGGATCTGGGACATCCAATCCCACAATAGCAGCAGAAGTTCAGAACACAGATCCCAACAAGGAAGTAGAAGCAAAAGAGTCGAACATCAACAGCATGGAACAAGATCAGACTTCCCCCAGTGGAAAGAGCAAAGAGGCTGAAGGGAAAAAGGCAACAACTCCAGAAATTACCCCTTCTCCCTCATATGCAGACATAGCTAGGAAGAAAATAATAGATCCACTAAGCTCCTCAGAGGAAGAGACCATGGAGAGGCCTGCCAAAAGAGCAGGAAGGAAGTCACATAGAGAAGTAAGGGAGGAAGAGGCAGAGAGACAAAAAACTCAAGGAAACCAGGCCACAATAGAAATGTCAATCGGAAGAAGCACAAGAACAAGGCCTCCAAAAGGAGGAACAAGCACCACTCCCATTAGTAAATAATGAGAATCATCTCTTGGAACTGCAGAGGATTGGGGAATCCATCAAAAGTAGAAGCAGTCAGAGACCTTATGAAAGAGGAACCAGCAGACATCCTATTGCTCCAAGAGACAAAAATTGAAGGGGACACTCTACTAGAAATCAGCAAAAAGAAATGGCAAAAGAATTCAGGCAAAACAGTGAGTGCAAGAGGCACTGCAGGCGGTATAGCCACCCTATGGAAGGAGGACCAATTCAAGCTACTCAACACACACATCACTCAGCACTGGATCTTCACTGAATTGAAACACATAAAAAGTAAGTTAACTATTGCCTTATTCAACCTTTATGTACTGGTAACATATGCAGATAAAAAATCTTGTTGGCAAAACTTAAATGAATTTTTGGAACTTCAATCACCAAACAACATAATCATAGTTGGAGACCTCAATATAGTGATGAAAGGGAAAGAAAAAAGAGGTGGAAGAAGTAGCAGGGATCAAATGCTACACGTAGTAGAAGACATAATACTACAATGGGAACTGCTGGATATCAAACCAAAGAAAGGGCTATTCACTTGGACAAATAACAGGACAGGAGCAGACCACATCTCAGCAAGGCTTGATAGATATCTAGTACAAAGCACTTTACTCCAGGAAAGAAGGATCATCTCCACAGATATCCTCCCAAAACTCACCTCAGACCATAAACCCATCCTTCTCTCGATGGAGGAGGAAGAGAATTTGGGCCCAATCCCATTCAGATTCAGTCCGCTTTGGAGAGAAAGAAGTGGATTTCAAGAGACAGTCAGAAAGGCATGGTCAACCTCTGTAACAGGCTCTCATAGCTACGTATGGGAACAAAGGTTAAAGCACACCAAGAAGGCCTTGAAAGAATGGAGCAGGATTCCTATATGCACACCTAGCAGCCAAAGAAAGGAAGCAGTACAACATCTGGGAAATCTACAAAGAGAAATGGACTCTGCAGACATAACAACAGCAGAACTATACAAAGAACAGGCAGCTCAATGTAACACCTTCCGCTCATTCAGGACAGAAGAAGAATACTGGAGACTAAAGTCTCGGAGTCTATGGCTGGAATCCGGGGATAGAAACACCTCTTATTTTCACCGGCAATGCAGAGCACGCCTCTCTCGAAACCATATTTCAGAAATAAAAACCTCTGATGGGTCGCTTTGCAAAGGAATAGATCAAATCAAAGTGGCTGCAAGCACTCACTTCCAAAAACTGTATAGTAAAGGAAATGAAGGCAATAAGGAAGAAAATGAAGAGTTCCTCAAAAATATCCCATCATTGGTATCCAAGGAGGATAACAAAGCCCTTTTGAAGCAGGTCACGGAGGAAGAAATCAGCAAAATAATCTGGGCCATGGAACCCGACAAAGCGCCCGGGCCGGACGGATTCACAATTCACTTTTATAGAATATGCTGGGATATAATAAAAGCATATTTAATTAGAATGATCAGAGATATCCTGCAGAAAGCAAAGTTGGGAGGCAACACAAACTCAACCTTCCTAGTATTAATTCCGAAGGAAACCAATCCGGAATCCTTTGAAAGGTTCAGGCCAATTTCATTATGTAATGCTTCATATAAAATAATAGCGAAGATTATAGCTAATAGAATGAAACCTCTGCTAGGCAATCTAATCTCCCCATCACAAGGAGGCTTCGTCAAAGGAAGACACATTCTGGATAACGTCAACCAAGTTCAGGAAACTATACATTCCAGCAACACAAGAAAAGAGAAAGGAATGCTGATCAAGCTTGACATGGCCAATGCATTTGACAGAGTCAACTTGACATTCCTATATAAAGTTCTCTGAAGTTTTGGTTTCTCGGAAGAGTTCGTAGAACTAATAAAAGCCTGCACCAGCAGGCCATGGATTGCCCCATTGGTAAATGGGAGGCCAGCCAGCTTCTTTCAAGCCTTGAGAGGACTAAGGCAAGGATGCCCCCTCTCTCCCTACCTGTATATACTTCTGGCGGACACACTGAGCAGAAAGCTTGAGCTTGACAAAACAAATGGAGATGCTCCAGGTCTGCGAATAAGGAAAGAACTGGAGCCCATCAACCACGCCCTTTTTGCTGATGATACACTCATGCTGGGCAGGGCCTCCCGCAGAATAGCCAATGCGTACAAGTCCACATTACAAACATATTGCAAAGTCTCAGGGGCCTTGGTAAATGAACGAAAGAGTGTTGTCTACAGCTGGAACGTTGAAGAAGCAGAAATTCAGAATGTAGCAAATATATTGGGGTTCAAAGGTCATTCAAAATGGGACAAAATCAAATACCTTGGGCTGCCACTCACCCTGGGCATCAACAGGAGCGTTCTGTGGGAGGAAGTCCTGAGAAAAATCAAGTCAAAAATCGAATTCTGGGGTGGGCAGTGGCTCACCCATGGAGGCAAACTTATTCTGATAAAAACAGTGCTCACTGCCCTCCCAATATACCAGGCATCGTTCTTGATGGCCCCAAAATCAATCACAGGTCAACTAAATATGCTATTGAGAGACTTCTTATGGCATGGAGGAAGGGGAAACCAGCGAAAATTTCACTTGGTGAAATGGGATACTGTAAAACGCCCATTCAGAGATGGAGGGCTGCAGATAAGAGATCCTGAGCAAGTAAACACTACCCTTGGATGCAAGATACTCTGGCACATGTTCACTGACCCCAATCATTCAGCCTGCAGAACGCTCAGACACAAATACCTGCCTGGAGCATCGTTAAGAAAATTAGAAATCGCAGACAGGAAACGTGGAACCAAACTGTGGGAACTCTGCAAACGAAGTATACCTGTTTTCTGCAAGCATTTATATAGAATACCTGGAAATGGAAGTAAGACCAAGCTCTGGACCGACAGTTTAATGGGGAACGATCCGTTGGATCAAAAGCCAGAGTATTCTGAACTGCGCTCCCTGCTAAAAGACAGAGGCATAAATCGCCTTTCAGACATCTCGGAGTGGGACGCACAGGGCAGTTGGAAGTCGTGGAAGTTCAACGACATCCCAAGCCAACTAACCCAGCAAGTACAACTTCTTAAAGAAGACCTGAAAGATGCAGCTCCCGTGCACCTGAACGCAGCAGACAGCTGGGGATGGGGGTCCTCAGGTAAATACACCACTGCAAATGGATACAACGCACAGCAAAGTTAGCGCAACAGCACGCAACCCCCAATATTCTGGAAGCAAGTGTGGGATGCGATGGCGCTCCCAAAAATAAATTTTTTCTTCTGGACAGTTATGCAGAGGAAAATATTAACAGGAGAAAACCTCATGAAGAGAAACATAAAAGGGTCGCATAGATGCGCCCTTTGCAAACAAAATGACGAAACAATCGATCATCTATTCGTAGCATGTTCATTTGCAACAAAAGTATGGGAGCTAATCCTTCATGGACTGAACAGCGCGACACCAGTAAATCTGACAGTAGTTGAACTCTTCAGGACATGGAAAAATCGCTATCCCACGAGCATCAACAACAATACACTATGGGCCAAGGTGTGGATCACAATCCTAAAATACGTTTGCTGGAAACTGTGGTTAGCTAGGAATGAACAGATTTTTAATAATGCAAGCTGGAACCCAACTACAGTAGCAGCCAAAGCAAAAGGCCTACTCCTTGAAACCTTGAGCAACCAACAGCTAAAAGACGAATCCACACTACTCCCTGCTGAAAGAAAATGGCTTGGAACATATGTATTTAGAAACAGAAATCAAAGTGCAGTGAGACCACAACAAAATCCAGAGTGGAGATTAAGAGGAAAAGATGAAGAATTTTAGAGCTGGTGGCGAAAGCAAGGCATAACGACGATCTTCTTTGACAGAGCATCTAAAGGAAATCCTGGTACAGCTGGCGCTGGAGGTCTTATCCTCTCTCAGGACGGATCCTCCAAAGAGACATATAGCTGGGGCCTAGGACAGCGGACCAATAACCAAGCCGAAATCCTGAGTCTGCTAAAAGCCTGTGAAATTGCCAAAGAAAGAGGCATAAAAGAAATCCAAGTATTTGGAGACTCTGAAGTTTTGATTAAAAAAATACATATGGAAAGCAAGTTCAACGATGATGTTCTAAATAAGAACCTCCAAAGGCTCCGGATCATAATTCAAGAGTTCACCACTTTGAAATGTTATCATATTCTTAGAGAATCGAACAAGGAAGCTGACAAATTTGCCAACCATGGAGAACTCAGCACAAATAACAAAGCGCCAGTCCAAATTTGTATCCCATGATAAGAGAAAGAGATTGTAACAGAAACAGCAAGAAGAATTGTAATGAAGGCTGCTTTGGCTCCGGCCCAGTCTGATCCCATCTATATATAAAAACAATATCCGTTTCAGTTAAAAAAAAAAATGTTTACACTACATCTCATTAATATTTTTATTTTTTTAATGTTTATCTAATAGTAATTTGATTTAGTCAAAATGCTAAACATTATATTACAACATCTTTTCATCATGATGAAATTGAGAAAACTTACTTCAACAAATTCCCATTTTAACAAATTAAATTAACTATATAATTAAAAATTGTCCATACTAATCAATATAAAAATAGAAAATAAAGAAAAATTATTGAGTAAATAAATCTACAATAAATTAATTAAAAACATTTAATCCTACATAACTTCAAAAAAATTGCAATAAAAATAAGACAAACCCTATACATAATAACAGAAACCCAATATCATCATTTACTTTACATTTTTAGATTTTCTGAAATTATGTTATACATATAGTTTTTTGATATATTGTAATTTAATAGTTTAAAGAAAAATTTAAGGTCCCAACATTTTGATTGAACTTTGACCATTTATTGGAATTTACTATGGTTTTCCATGGCTTCTGCATGCTATAGCTTGGCTTCTCCTTTGCCGCTATAATGAAAATATGGTTATAATTTGAATCTTTATAATTATTTATTTTTCCACAGAATTTGATGTGGCATGTGGTATTTTATATCTTGTAAAAATGTTTAAATTTTAGTAGTTCATAGTTTATATATATATGAATGATCTTTTACACCATGTGTGAGATCAACCAAAAATAGAATACAAAACTTTTCTAAATAATAATTACATTATGTGATTTTCGCAATTTTAATATGAATTTTGAGAATTTTGATTAAACTTTGACCATTTATTGGAATTTACCATTACACTTCCGGTCCCAGGGTTTTGATTGAACTTTGACCATTTATTGGAATTTATTATTACACTTCCCTCTTTCTTGCTTTTATTCAT
This sequence comes from Pinus albicaulis, assembly GCA_034641835.2. Lineage (NCBI taxonomy): Eukaryota > Viridiplantae > Streptophyta > Pinopsida > Pinales > Pinaceae > Pinus > Pinus albicaulis. The sequence goes on from CM076571.1 coordinate 816,635,362, forward strand.
ACGTACTCAGCTACCACCTATTACTTTTACTTGAAAAAAAAACTCAACATGGGTTTTTCATGGCCTCGGAATGCTCTAGCTTGGCTTCTCCACCATTTATTGGAATTTATTATTACACTTCTCTTTTTCTTGCTTTTATTCATACTTACTCATCGACCACCTATTACCTTTGGGTAAAAAAAATGAGCTCAACATGGGTTTTTCATGACCTCGGGATGCTCTAGCTTGGCTTCTCCTTTGCCGCTATAATGCAAGATATGGTTATAATTTGAATTTTAATAATTATTTATTTTTCCACAGAATTTAATGTAGCATGTGGTATTTTATATTTTGTAAAAATGTTTAAATTTTAGTAGTTCATAGTATATATATATATATGAATGATCTTTTATACCATGTGTGAGATTAACCAAAAATAAAATATATATTTTTTAAAATAATAATTACACTGTGATTTTCGCAATTTTAATATGAATTTTGAAAATTTACTTACAAAAAATCAAACAATAGAATCTGACCTCAGTCAATTAAAATTTATAATAAGATTAAAACACATGAAATCAAAACAAAATTGCAGCTTATTCCGAATGATTCCTGGACGTTACATTATATTGTATGTATTACTTGTATCAAAATACCAATAATATGTCGTTTTGCAGTCACATACGTTTTTGAACAGGACAACTGCAAGGCTTGGGGTTTCAATGCTTAACATTCTCAAACAGAATGCAAAATAATTTAGAGAGTAAAACATTCTCAAACCAAATGTAAAATAATTTAGATAGAGTAAAGAGAAAAAAAATACATTTCTTGGTAGTACCTGAGATCTCTACGTGGCACAGAAGCTAACCTTGGCTGCTTCAGAGGTGGATGATGCGTCTGGTCAATGTTGAATGATGTACTTGCACTTCATAGGTGGATGATGCATGTGGCCAATGTTGAATGATATATTTGTTTTTTTTCAGTGGTGAATGATGTGTCTGCTCAATGCTGAATGATGTATCTATTACTTTTTTTGGGTAGATTAAATACATCAACAATCTAGCTTTACTGGCAATAGAAAAAAGACATTGCCATTTCAGAATTTCCAAGATATTAGCAATTGTCATTTCTTCAACAATTGTTAAAAAAGAAAGAGCAACATTTACATTCACACAATTCTAAAAGATAATGTATATTTATGCAAGAACAGCAGGAACAACACAGCAATTAACAAAACCGCAGGAACAACCTCTGCAATCATTTTTTGAGGAACAACACAGCAATTAACAAAACCGCAGTAACAACATCTGCAATCATTTTTTGAACCAGCATTCCTACGAAGTTGTCCTCTCATAGCTTCGCAACAAGGGTGCAATATGTAAAAAACAAAAAAACAGCAGAATGAAAACACAAAAGTTGCTCACCACTGTGATCATATAACTATAACTGAGAAAGATAATATAAGATGGAGTTTACTATTTTTAAAACTGTTTTTTTTATAATTGATTAATAATAACAGTTTTTAATCCTAAAGTATGTATAGTTTCAATCATTTAACATCAAAATCAATGGTACACAATAGTATGGCAGTTTAGGAAAGTTTGTTTTCAAATAAGGACGTTTATATAGCTATTTCAAAATTTTGTTAATAAATTTCACTAAATATTTCATATATATATTATATTTTTAAAATAAATAAATTTTGTATTAATATTTTTTAGAATTTTAATATTAAAAATAGTCGTAATCTAACTACACTGTTTTTTCGCCCTAAAAATCATGGAAGTTCTGGTCAGATTTTAAGAAAATTCGGCAGGGATTTTTGTAAATCCATGTTATAACTATCAAACTTTTATATTTTGGGTGCTCTAGAGGTTTTTGATGGTGCTGAATCCATTTCCACCATCAAAATTAGGATTCAAACAATGTTACTATAAGATTTCTTTAAAATTTTTACCCAAATTCTAATCAATTTTGACCGTCCAAACAATTCCTCCATCTAATTAAACAACTCCCTAAAAATATATTGTTAAATTAAATTAATTTTAAAATTTCAATATATTATTTCTAAAATACATTCAATCTTATTTCATTTCTAATTTTAACCGTACCGACAGAAACACCTTACTTATCAAAGGCGCGATCGACACTATGCCTCTTCACCTCTTGCCTAGCGCCTTGATAGTTACTTGTTTTTTTGCTTTTTGCAATTTAATCTTAATATTGCACATAAAAGTTACTCCGCTAACTCTAGCGCCCTCCCATAAGCCAATCACCTGGCACGGCATACTGCCAATTTAGAAGAAGTAACGAAATCGCCTCCTTCCGTTCTGAAGCAAGCTTTATGGTGAATCGGGGATGAGTCAATTAAATTTTTTTTTATTTGTTTTTATTATTTTTTTTCTGGACTGAAATTTAATATTTACATAGTGGGCAAGTTTATATCAAATAATTTGGCTTCTATCCCCAATACAGATGGATTCATAATCGTTATTAAAAAAATCACACTAAATTAGCAATGTAACAATGTACATATCAGCCAAGTCCATTCTTAGTTTTATAAATGGATTTTTATTTTTATTTTTTTAAAGTTTTATAGCAAACTTATACTATAATAATTTATTTATTGGATTTTTAATTGTCATTTATTTAGGATTTATTTTGAAAAAATTAATTAGAGTGGTTATTTACTAAAGAAATAGTGAAATAATTATTATTGGAATTTTCATTGTCATTTATTTAGTATTTATTTTGAAAAAATTAATTAGAGTGGTTATTTATTAAAGAAATAGTGAAATGCATATGTTAGAAAATGTTGGTGTATTTTTTTTATTAAATTTAATTAGTGTAATCACATAAATTAAATAGTTGATGAAAATTAATAAATATTAATCTATAATACACATCAAAACACTTATATAGATATTATTATAAAAAAATATATTTAAAAAAAATAAAAATAAAATTTTATATTATAAAAAACCAATTTACATATCATAATATTATGATTTATCAAGACTTTCTACCAAGTCCATTGTAAACCCATCATAAGACAACCTCTTGATTGTAAGACCTATGTAGACTATTAATTCTAATAATACATTATTGTTTAAAAAATAAAACCATGTGTGTCAAGAACCCATTGGCTACAACACCTGAGAATTTGTGGATCTAAATACTATTACCAAAAAGTATCTAAACGGGGCAATATTATAAGTTGGAAAGGCAATATTAGTAAATCATAAAAAAGGTGTTCATGAAACATGTATCTAGCCACCACAAAAGTATCTTCCAAAGTAATAATAACAACGATAGTTTATCACATCCACGGTATATATGGGAAAAAGACAGGTCTTTGAAAAGCCTTAGTATTATAAGTTGGAGTAAATCATAAAAGAGGTGTTCATGAAATATGTATCTAGCCACCACAAAAGTATCTTCCAAAGTAATAATAACAACGATAGTTTATCACATCCACGGTATAGTTTATCACATCCATGGTATATATGGGAAAAAGACAGGTCTTTGAAAAGCCTTATCAAAACTTGGAAGCGAAACTATCAAACACATTGTATATATGCGAAAAAGAGAGGTCCCGGAAAAGTTTTATCAAAACTTGGAAGCGATGCAACCAATTAGATAAAAGTGGAAGATTCAACATGGATTTATGATTCACTCAATGAATAGTGATTGACCTCTTTTATAGTGACTTTAAAGTCACAAAAAACACATATAGTTTCAAGTGTTAATTTATGGAGATTATCAATCTATAAATAAACTTTGTTATAATAGACTTTATTACAATATTATAGATGATCAATGTCATATGCCCAAAAACAATACTCATTTCATATGGAACTTGTTCTTATTATTAATTTTTTAATTAATCAATTTAATTAAAAGAAAAAAAAGGACATAACTACTTTGAAGATAAATCTCAACCTTTGATATTTGTATAATATTATAAATATTCTAAAATATTATGTGGATGTTAAATCTATACCATCCATCTAATAATTATTGATAATTAAATTAAAATTCTAGAACCACATTCCAAAATAGGCACACCTAGTAGAGAACTATAGATGTTATAATGTGACTTATATGACTACAATAGTAACTGGAGCAACCATATAAATTGCATTGTTGATAAATGTTGATTTCTGGTAGCATCAAATGTGTTCTAGCCTCGAGAATTTGCAAGGACGCTATGACACATGCATTCTCCAAGACTCAGAAATCGTTTTGGGAAATTTCACCCAGAGACAGTTTAATTAAAATAATTAATTATTTTTAATCAGTGCCTAAGTCTTAACTTTGAAAATTAAAATAATTAAAGGGTATTAATTAAACTTTGTGTGAATCTTCTAGAATAAAAGTGAGATCGAGTCAAGATGATATGTCATTGATTAGGATTTAATCTGGGGCGTTGAATGTTCAACGAGAAGATTATAAGAAGCTTGATGGGCACTTGGAGAACACATCGAGTGAGAGATCTAGAGATCGAATTCTCAAGAGAGCAACACAATAATTGCCGGAGGAGTGATCAAGTTGATTTCTTGCAGTGAGGGGCAGGGATAGTGGTTGATGGAAGTTTTCTTGATCTGATGAATACAAAGCAGAGAAGGCAGAGTGAGATCCAGAGAGGTAGCATAGAGACACGCTGGGCATCACAAAGCCACGCTGGGATAGCACAAAGCCTGAGAGGGAATTTGTAGTTTTGTTGAGGAGCAGTCCAGATCTAGTGACGGAAGCTGGGGTGTGAGACCAAAGGGTCATAGATATGAGCATGCAACCAACATATCAATAAGCCAGAGGAGTGACGTAGTTCCTACGAGTTGTGATAGAGAGACAATGTAGTGACTGCGCAGAGGTAGCTTGGGGCTAGCCATTCAGAGGCAGGATCAATGTCAGATTCTCCAGTGATAGTGTGAGGTTAATTCTCACTTCATTTCTGGCAGTTATTTTCTGTGTATCGAATAGCTTGTAAGGCATACAAAGATTTGTATTCAAAAACTACTGCATAATAATACAAACCCTTAGTTGTTGCACTTGTTTTCCCGCATTTGGTTTTTCCGGGGACATTTGTCCAAAAATAACAGTGTCGATTGTGTGCTTATTTCTTTCCTACGTTGTATATTTATTTCTATAGTATTTTGTATTTGTGTAGGTTGTAGTGTGATTTATTCAGTGTTTGCTGTAGAAAACTGCAAATAAATTGTTCAGTTAAAATTAACAATTATGTGAATTTTTCCAATTGCTGCAATAGAATTCCAGTTTTAGGAATTTTCAAATGGTATCAAAGCACAAGTGAAGTAGGAAGATGCCATCGCTAAGTAAAAGAGGGATCTCGAAGAGCTGCCTAGGTAGCATATCGAAACCCCAAATGGGCTATGTCATATAGTGCTAGGAGGGAAAGATTTTCGAGGAAATTTCTCTCTGAGTGAGTCAAAAAAGAGTAAGATTTTCAAAATCGAGATTTTTCAGTGGCAGAGGGAGCAGCGCAGTAGCTTTGGCATAGAGCAGTTCTTCAGTTGGGATGCAGATTTTCTGTAGCATTTTTCTAGTGTAGAAAAGCATCAGAAGAGGGAAGAAGGAGCACACCGAGGGGATTTCTTCCTCAGAGAATTCCAAGCCAAGGAATTTGATTTCTCACTACAGAGTAGCACTAGCAGGAAGCATATCTACTTACTCCAGCAGGGAGTGCGTAGAGCTAGTCAGCAACAACGTAGAGGAACATTTCGACATCTGTTTGGTGACATGGAATATAGTGGGATGAGAGATCATGATTGATTGGAGGGTGCCTCCAACTATGTGATTTGGAAGGCAAGGGTCTCCTTCCTTCTATATGAGCACAATCTTAAAGCCTTCATCGATAATGTGGTAGTTTTCCCTGCAGATCCAAATCCATGGAAAGCTTAGAAGAAGGATATGGCGAAGGCCAAGAGATTGATACTTGATGGAGTTCGAGATCACATTGTTTCTCATATAGCGGGAAAAGGCACAACCAAACAAATGTGGGACACTTTGGCCACATTGTACCAGGGGTCTTTTCGAGCAGCAGAAGATGTACCTGGAAGAGAAGCTTTGGTGTACTAGAATGCAGAAGGGGGAACACATAAATCCATTCCTCAAGTGACTTCAAGATGCCTGGGATCAACTAGAAGTTGTAGGTTCTACACCTCACTCTACAAAGTTTGTTTGTTTTTCCTTGAACAGTGTTTCCTAAGAGTGGCAAGTCTTCGTCCAGAGCATCCTCGGAAGAGAACACTTATCGGATTGGGAGAGAATTTGGGTAGACTTACAACAAGAAGAGATGAGGCACGATTTGGTGAAGAGCACCTTAAGTGGAAACAACAGGAGTGGGGTGAAGCCCAAGGAGGAAGAGGAGAATGAAGCCCTTGCATCAAAGGGTCAGCAGGAGAAAACGTGGTGGAAGACAGACGTCTCGAAGATAAAATGTTTCGGGTGTGGTGAGCTTGTTCACTAGGCTACGCAGTGTCCTCTCAAAAAGAATGACAAGGAAGAGAAACATGATTAGTAGGATGCACCCACAAAGATCGAGGAGGAGGAGTTTGCCATGATTTCCCACATACCTCCAGGGGAGAGGTGGGGTGATCTAGTACTATAGTTCCAGAGAGATACAGATGTGCAGTCCACCTCTTGGGTTAATACCTTGTTACGGGAGCCCATATCAGAAGTAGCATGATGGACCAATGTTAGTTGGTGCAGGGAAGTTTCGGAGTGACAGTTGCAATGGCTAGGAGTGCCAGAGATTGAGCAGTGCAGAGCAGAGTTGGTAGCAGTGCAGTTGGCACAGTGCAAAGTCAATAGTAGCACAGAGGCTTCAGAGGGTTAGCGCATAAACTAGCAACAGTTAGAACTCCAGTAACAGATGCATCATACTGAACACAATTAGTTCAATATTTTGGATGTTTTTATGTTGCAATTCAACAAGGTTGCAGTGCAGATGCAGTTGGCAGCAACATACATAGTCAACAACAACACAGATGTAGCATTTGCACAATAGTTGGTGGGAAGTGATGTCAGACATCAACAACATAGAGGGAGATGATACAAAGACAGGGTGATGCTTCAACATGTTTCATTAGGGTTGAAAAAAGAGCAGGAGGCTCAATAGCAGAGTCAACAACAACATAGTTTTCACAATAGACAATTTTAGATTGATTCAATTTTATGTTTTTATTTTTTTGGATGCTTCTCAGTTGCATATGTTGCAGTAGCAGCACCAACAGTGAGAGGTGTTGCATTCAATAGATTCCACAAGTGCATGATAGGGGTGGTTGATAATCCCTTTCTTGTTGAGAGAGAGTGTTGAATAATGCAACAAGAAATTCTTAATTTGATTTTGCCCTAATTAAATTAAGAAACTCGAAATTTCACATCAATAGAAAACTTGGAGTAGTTAATTGAGCTGACATGGCACTTTTCACTCAGTTAACTTAGTTGATTCAAGTTATGGGCATCAATTTTATTTGTGTTCATTTATTCCTAAATTTTAGGAGCCTAGGTTGAGTTAATTTAAGTTGTAACCAATTAAACTAGTTCTAATTCATAATTGAACTAGTTTGTGGTCAGTTGAGTGGTAGGACATTAGTCTAAATTAGAGATCATCTAGTTAACTGATCAATAAGCTAATAATTAGCTCATGCATGCAAATAATATGAGTTTCCCATTTGTGGTGGAGTTTCCAAGGCAGTTAACCGACAATTTTAAACTAGTTGAGTGTACAGGTGTTGCATGAGGTCAGGTGGACCATCCTTGGGAATTGCATAATTAATTAGAAGAATTACATAATTAATAAGGTCCCAATTCCTCAAGGAACAACAAAAGGAAATATGGGTTTGGTGTGCTAAATTGGTTAAGTACTAGCCATATCAGTCATTTAGTATGAGAGAATAGAATTGCTTTTGTAGCTTGAGCTATGGGATTGAGGTGACAATTGTAATAACTTCTCTTACTCACTTGATTAATTAACACATGGTTGAAGGGGTTTTGGAAGTTGCTTTCCCCTTAAATATATCTATGTTTTCATGTGCATGTGTGTTATTTCTTGAGGCATGTTTATGATATGTGTTTTAGATTGTGAATTGAATTCCGCATAGTAGTAAAGTAGATTTGGGTCTTATGATTTAGTAAATTTCATGAGAAATTTCAAATCTACACATAATTTCTACATTATATCAGTGGTTTTGTTTCTTCCTGGAAACTAAATTGTGATCTCTACTTATGCTCAAGGGTTTCTTCATAGTTCAATTTGACATACAACGAGAAATGGAAAAAGTTCTAAACAAAGGGCTATGGTTTTGGGGTAGAGTTGGGATTTTTGTTACCCCATGGTTCCCAAAATTTGATGCTACAAGCATGGTGGTAACAACAATGTCAATATGGATGAAGTTAATAAATCTCCCTCTTCCCTTCTAGCATCATCAGGTCCTGGAGGATATTGGAAATACTCTTGGTAAATTAAAATAAATGGGCTTGGAAAAAACAACAAAATGTGTCTTTACATTTTCCAGAGTATGTGTAGAGATAGACCTTAGCAAATGTCTACCTGATCGTATTCATTTAACACATGAAAACTTTCAATGGGCTTGGTTTTTAGATTATAATAATACGACATTTAGATGTTGAACTTGTTTTCAAACATGACACCTGTAAAACACTCTACATGCAAAAAATATCCCAAAAAAGAAAAATACACAGGCCTCAAAGCTAAGGGGTTGGCAGTGTCCTTACACTTTTAAAGACAAAGAAGAAGAGCCCATGGAAAATACCCCAAATATAGATGCTCAGACACAACCTGGTAGCCAAGCAAATGAAGGAGTTGGGGACTAATCAAGAACCATTACTCATATCCAAAAGGGCACTGAATCAATATAGATCATAGCAACATAGCAACAAAAATAGGAAACACCCATGGAAAAGGAATTGGAGGGTATAATGAGATCCCATGTATCAGAGAGATTTAGCTTAGACAAAGAAGTTCCCATGTAGATAGATGGAAATCAAATTGCAAAAGTAACAATTTCTCCCTAACGGGAGTATGTAAAAAAGTATAAAAAAAGAAAGGAAAAAAGGGGAAGCTATGTGACTATTATCACACTTAGTTGTAGAAAAATTATGTAATTTTTTGCAGATTTTTTCTTTTTGTTGTGCATGAGCTGAAATTACTGAATGCTTACTAACATTTGCAAAATGTAATTTTGTTCCTTGTTTTCCGGTTGAATAAAATTACGATTTTTTCCTTGGAAAAATATCCATTTTACCATATAAATTAAAATTTAATGATTATCTAGCCATGTTTATGAATAAACACATAAAAACTTAATACTTCCAATAAACTTACAATACAACAAGATTCTTAGCCATGAATACTCACCCCACTTTCCCATAGAAATTATTAACTTGTAAATAAACTTTGTTACAATTATATGGGCCAATACCATGGCTTATCAATACCACATGCCCAAAAACCATAACTAATTTCACAATCAAATTATTTTATAACTATTTTATTTTAATTTAATTTTTTAATATATTTATTAATTAAATCTAAAAGAAAATAGGTTATAATTACCTTTGAGATATATCTAAACCCTCTATCCTCACTATTACTAAAAATATTTCTTGGATATGCCATATAATTTAAATCAATGTTTTAATAAATTTAAACATGAGAATATTTTTATATATAGAGATGTGAAAATGAATCATTAGAATGGAAAAAGCCTACAATGATCTCAAGAAGACACAAGGAATTTTACTCAGAAAACAAGGGGCAAAGGAGAAATTGGGAGCGACCTTGTTGGTGTCCCAAAACTTCCTATTTTTCACCCTTTTCCCATCATAAAATCTCAACCTTCTACCTCTGTTTCATCTCCTTAAACCACTTCTATCTTGCACTAGTCCAAGGAAAGCTACCTATTTCCACAAATGCTTCATTATTCATGTTTAGGATTTATTAAGTGTTTAATTAATTATTTTTAATAGATTTTGTGCCTTTAGTAATGTCTTGTAACTTATGTTTACTTCCTATAAGTATTTGATAAGGTTAAGGTATTAATCATAATGTAGCTTGATCTAGTACAGGAACCTTCCTGCAACTCTGCCGGCAAACACTTGTCCCGAGATCTCCGTAGTCGTTCGTTCATGTGACGAGGGCACCTTGCCACATCGCTCAAATTAGTTGCTGATATCCGGAGATCGAATTGAAGCGGAGGATTGTCAAATATTATGTTGAAGATACGGTCCATGGCCAACGTTTTGTTCGCATCTTGATATTGCTGAAAGGCTTAATTTTGTAAAGTCGTTTGGTAGGCAGTTCAGCAAAGAGGCCTGATTTGGAAAATGGCTGTGTAGATCTGTTATGGCCATGAGCCGAGGACTATATATAATGTAATTTGTAGGTAGGACAAGGTTAGTGATAGCAGTTGATAACAATTCTAGTGATAAGCTTGTAATTTTTTTGTCGCCCAAGCTCTGGGTTGGACTCGAATTTATTATGTTATTTGCTTAATTGAATTAATAGAAGGAGGTTGCGCCATGTTTCATTAATCCCGCGTTTAAATTTCTATTTGATGCATTGATTTAGCTATTGAAGAGTCTCATTTCTTAACAAGGACACGAGTTGGCTGGCTAGGGCCTAGCCAACCCAAGTCGTTACCCCTTTCGTTTTCGTTGCTTGAAAGGTGTGTTAAATTGTTTAATTGCAGAAGTGTGGTTTGAGTTAAGTTCTTTTTCTCGCACGTGAATTTCAGCTTCTGTTAAGGTATGAATGGATCTGTTTGTGTGAAAGTTAATTTCAATTCATTTATTTCTACAATTTCCTTTTCAAAATTGCTTTCGCCTAGATCTAGTAGGAAGTCTGATCTTGCACCAGTTCACGTTGGTTTATATACTTCATTTTTATATAGTTCATTTTACAGCAATCATTTCATTATTTTCCTTTACGCAATTTAATTTATTTCTGCAAAAAGTGTTGACATCAAAAGGAAGTGTCTCCGATATTGAAATTTAAATTCCTAAAATGATTAAAGATGACTTCATAAAAAGCACAAAAACATTGTTGCATAGTCATGATTTATTTATGCACTTTACAGTTTCTAGGAAAAGGATTGAAAGTTATTTAAGTTATCATAGTGAACTTTACTTTCTAAAGTAGGATTTGATTTCATGCAAAGTACCTCTCACGGAAGATTGATTTGCTTTAAGTTTTCAAAGCCTGTTCTTATTTCAGTTGTTTATTTACATTTTTCAAGGTTTAGTTAATTAAAAACATTTCCTTTCGTGTGCAAGTGATTTCCAAGGTTTTCTTACATTTGAAATTTATTTTATAGTTAACATGCTTCTTTATTTTCTCGAAATCGATAACTTGGTGTAGGAAGCTCCGTTCTGGTACAAGAACCAATGTCTTGTTACAGGAACAGAGCGCTCTAACCCTTTTGGCTTTGAGCCCCTACACAAAGACATAAGTCTTCAATAAAGGTATGAAGTATAATTTTCACATAGAGTTATGAGCCTGCACTAGTGCAAGCAAATTGCAGGATTGCAAGAACAACCCGTGTGAGAAGGAAAATCATTAGAAGGTACGCTATCTTAAGGGCCCACTTGTTGAAACTTCCAAGTAACTCTACTAGAGATAAACATAGGCTTTCATTCAACAATTAAGATTGATCAAAAGCAGTGTGAATGTTCCTTTATTTAATTCTTCTGCAGATGCATTCTTTTACATTCCAGCACTAGAACTGCTTTGGTGTTAGTTGCCTTTGAGACTTTTTATTTGATTCTGCAAGATTTTGATTAAGAAGTAGGAATATAAAATAGGAAAATTTCATACCACTTCTGGCATTTCCTGTGCTTCGTCTCTAAGTTTACGAACCCCCAGGTTGACAATTAAGTATTGAGGAGTTTGCTTAAGCGCAATTCCTGCACCCAACATTTTGGGGCCGCTGTTGTGGAGGCAATTTGAATTGGTAAGAATTTTCTGTTTTTTTCTGCAATAGGGGTACGTCTGCTATTATTTTTTCTGTAGTGTGCTTCTATTGTTTAGCGTGTTTTACTGATTGAAGGAATTTATAGGTGTTGAGTTGTTCTTTTGAGTTTGCAGCATTTTATTGAAAATTTTGTTTTGTCATTTTTTTTGAAATGAATGCCTAAAAGAGGTAAGGGTCTGAAGCCCACTAAGGGATGAGGAAATACTGGTAAATATGAAATTAATTCTCACATTGGGCCTTCTCTTGTAAGCAGGAAGTCCAAACAAACCCAGAATCATCACGTAGGAACAATCTACTTAGACTCTGGCAGCAGCATTACAAGTGTGACTCAACCCATAAAGGGAAATAAGGAGACTATTAGAACCCATAATCAGCCTTCTCAGCCTATTGAGAGCAGTTCGCGTGAAGGAAAAACAATGGCAGATCAAGAAGACCATGCAGAAGGGACTGGAAAAAACTAGCTAAATGAGGAACAATCCACTTTTGGATTTCCGATTATGGATCCTGATACCATTGTACAAATGAAGAATATTCCACCATCAGCTCTTCCTCATTTTTACGGTAAAGTGCATGAAGACCCAGACTCTTTTCTATTTGAGTTTGATATTTTGTGTAGGAGTTATGATTATTCAACTGAAGCCCAGAAGTTAAAGTTGTTTCCAGCCATTCTCAAGGACGCAACATTACATTGGTTCATGGGATTAGGAGGAAACACTATAGCTTCCTGGGAGCAGATGAAGAGAGTGTTCTTATCAAAATATCAGGAATATTGTAAAACTAGAGACATTCAAGATGAAATCTTTACTATTGTGCAAAATGATGATGAAACTCTAGAGGACTACTTAGAAAGATTCATGTATATCTTACAAAGGTCAAAGCACAAATTTGATTTAAGTACCATTAGAACCTTTTTCTTACGTGGACTTACTGATGATGCTAGGAATAATTTGAATTTGTTAGGACTAGGGGATATTTCTCAAAAACCTTTTGATCAAATCTGGGACTTGTGCAGGAAATTATCAAGGAATCAATATAGATCCGGTAAAGGAATTCAGAATAGAAATAAGAAAACCAAATCTACTGATGCTATGATTATTGGGGTGGAAAATAAAATAGATAACATGAAAATTGAGATTATGAATATTGTTAGCAAGCAGATAGACTTTTTAAAATTTCAGTAAAAACTTGTAGAAGAACAAGAGTCATTGTCCATTTTCTGTCCTAAATGTAGAAAAAAACATCCTTTGAGAGAGTATCCTCTTGATATAAAAGAAACTAATAAATATGTGATTTGTTCAGAGAACCATGCCACAGAGAAATGTCCCTCCATACATGGGCTGAAAGCTGTAATTGAAGGAGGGAAACCTAAAGCCGAACTATTGTACACTATGGGAGCACGAAGAAACTGGCCTCAGGTAGGTGCAAGTATGGTTCCTGAACTTCCACCGCATTTTTTTGGTTATAATGCACATTCATATTCCTATCCTAAAACTAGTCACTCTCAACATTGGTGATCAGGAGTTCATAAATTTTTCTCAAAATTCAAAGTTACAGGATTGGGTTGAAACTAGGATGGTTGTGTAGATCTCATCTTCCTAATTCGGGCACCGTGAATGGTTTGAGAAACCAATGTCGTATGAGGAAGATATTTCATTTTGATCAAAATGCCAAATAGGTAAAATTACGACAGTTTGACCAGGTTTGACAGGGATGCACAGTCAGCAAATTGGATGTATAGTCAACAAAAAAGAGAATATTCTTCAGAATATTCCTTTCTCGGGACCAATCGTTGGATGACAAGTGTCAGGTTTCTATTTGTGGTATGATTTGGAGGATCCATTGAGAGGGTGCCACGTGGCCAGCCCTGAGGCCGCCATGGGGCCCTACAACTACATATTAAACTTTTGTGAGGTTCTGCAGGGCTCGACCCGCAGACCTCCCTCCGGGCACGCGCACACCTTACCGCCTTCTCTACGCATTATTTTTAACCTCCTATGGACACGCGTTTGTATTATGGTGTATAGAAATTATGTGTGGGGGTTGGGAATCACTGGCGGTCCCAACCCGCCATCAGTTCCACAGTATATATCACATGCAACAATTAAGTGTCAGCCCAAATTGCGTGGATAAGTGCTAACCGACAACCTTCAACCATAGTTCAAACATTTAAAACTACAGTTATGGTATGGGTTCCACTAACCATCTTGTAACCAATCGTTTTGGGGGTGTGCATGTGGCCACCGCCCAAACCGTGACATTTATTATGCAGCTAAATCGGTGGAGGAGTTAGGGGCACTCCATTTTTGGTGGTCAGCCTAGTTTTAACTCTAGTTAACTTGAGTTCTCCACTTTTAGTGGAGTTTTCCTAGGAGATATTGGGCACAAGTGTAGGAGGCCCAATTTTCGACCATTATGAGTGAATGAAGAGTCATTTTTGACTAATTGGAGCATTATGAAGCTATTTGTGTAGAGAAAACAACCATTAGAGCACTATAACTACATGTAATAAAAAAATTTTGAGCATAATGAAAGATGGACAAGCCATTTGGAGCTGGACCAACAAATGTATCCCAGGAGCGGTGAACTGCTTCAACATGCATGCTGTGTAAATTTCATGTGGTGACTTATTTCTTTGTTGTACACTGATGTTCAGTGTTATTTAAGCTTGTTTTATGCTTTTAATTCACTAAAAATCATCTACAAATCATGGAAAACTCCTTAATCCTTATGAAAACTAATGAACTGATTATGCACATTATTTATAAATTGAAAGATACTTAGCACAACAAAACTAATACAATCATTTTAGATTAGATTGGTATTGGAGCTAGAGTTTTTTTTTCTCTGGTGTTGTTTAGTGCAAAGAATTTTTTAACTGTTTGCAAGTTTTAGATGCTTACAAGGCTCAAGCTCAAAAGAGGAGAAGGAAAATTGGTGGAAGCAGGAGAGTATCAAAAGGAGTCAAAGCAAAGGAGAGTAATATTTCCCCAATCTCCACCACCTAGTTCACCTCCTAAAGAAGCAGAAGCTCCATTAAGCATGCCTCATGAGGAAGGAGAAATTCATGAAGAAGTTGAACCTAAGGAGGAAGAAAGAGTGTCTAGGAAAGAATTTCTTGACATAACTGAGATGGTTAAAATCCTTTATCAAGAAAGAAATGAGATACTAGAAGGAGAGGGATCTAAACTTCAAAAGGAAGGACAAGGATCTTCAGGAGGTCAACATGATGAAGACAAGTCAAAGAAGGGAAATGGAGGAAATGGAGGCAATGGAGAGCCACCATCTTCACCCTCATCATCATCATCATCCTCTACTTCTTCTTCAGTACATCAACCACACAATTCCAAGAGCACTGGTAAATCCCCTTTATTAGAACTTGATGTTAAGTTCGAATTTCCAATGTTTAATGGTGAATTAAATGCAGACAAGCTAGATAATTGGATTAGACAATGGGAGGTCTATCTAAGAATACAGAACCTTCAAGATGATGATACAAAAATTCAATTAGCTTCTTTGAGAATGGAAGATGAAGAACTTGTTTGGTGGGAAGCCAAGACAAAGGAGGAAATCAAGAAACATGGTAAGATTATTCTATCATGGTCAGATTTTATTGGTGCTATTAAACAACAATTTTATCCATTAGCTCATATGTAGAAAGCCATCATGAACTGGCAGAAGTTTAGGCAATTAAAAGGAAAAAATGTGCAAGAATACACCCAAGTATTTAGGAGAAGAGCTCTCTTATTAGGGGTGGATTTGCAAAGCCAAGAAACTTTGCTAAATTACATAGGAGGCTTACATAGCTACCTCAAACATACTATTCTCATGTTTAACCCCACCAGTCTAGATGAAGTTTGTGTTTAGGCCACACATCTAGAAGCTAGAGGGAAGAACATTTTTGAAGAGGGTAAGAAGAAACCTTTTAAGGGTAAAGCCAAGGAAAATACCTCAAAAGGTAAAGATAAAAAGAACACATCTATTAATAAAGAGGGATAAAAAGTGACTTGTAAACATTGTTCAAAAGAAGTCCATGATGAAACTCATTGTTGGAAATTACATCCTGAATTAAGGCCAAAGAAACCCAATAACAAAGGGAAACAGAAAACTGTTGCTACAGCTCAACATGATTTAGGATATGATTTAGGTGATGAAACTAAAATTACAGCCATGGGATTAAATAACATGAAGGGAAAATAAATTGAAACTAAACCCAGTACCAGTACATCAAACTGTCACATAAACACACCAAATGAAGAAGAAAGAATAGAACTGTTTCATGTGAGGGTCATATCCAAGCATACCAAGATTGACACATTGTTTTACAGTGGGTCACAAGAAAACTTAATCTCAGAAGATTTGGTCAAGAAACTTAACCTTGAGACCATACCACATCCAAAACCATATCCATTGGGTTGGATTTGTAAGGATGAAAATCTACAGGTTTCAAAGAAATGTATATTGAGGTTTGCAATCACTGCAAGCTTTGTTGACACAGTTGAATTAGATGTGGTTCCGCTTGACATAACTGATATTGTATTAGGGAGTCCTTACTTGTATGACAGGAAAGAGATCTTCTATCGCCATGAGAAAAAGTATCATTTATTCAAAGATGGAAAGGAGTTCATTGTTAGAGCACATCTCAAGAAGACAAACATTGTTTTGGTAAATGTTGGACAGGTAAAGAGGCTGGTAAATTCAAGTAAGAATTTTTTTCTTCTTATGATTAAGCCTAAAGTTGATATTAATCATGAATCTTTTGAGGGATGTGATCCTAAGTTGAAATCAGAATTATATGATGTAGTTAATGGGAATCATGAGATGTTTCAGGAGCCAACAGGATTTCCTCCAAAAAGGGAAATTCAACATCAGATTTAGTTGCAGCAGGATTGTCCTCTTCCAAACATCGGTATGTATCGCATGTAGATAATGGAGAATGCTGAAATAAAGAGGAAAATCAAAGAGATGTTAGATAAAGGAATCATAAGGCCAAGCACCTCTCCATACAGTTCACCCATAGTCTTGATACCAAAGAAAGATGGAACTTGGTGCATGTGTGTAGATTTTCGAGCTTTGAACAAAATTATGGTAAAAAATAGTTTCCCGCTCCCAAGAATAGATGATTTGCTTGATCAGCTGAAAGAAGAAATTTTTTTCACTAAGTTAGATTTATGAAGTGGATATCATAAAGTAAGAACAACAGAAAGTGATAAATGGAAAACTGCATTCAAAACCAAACAAGGATTCTTTGAGTGGCTAGTCATGCCTTTTGGTTTATTTAATGCACCAACAACTTTCATGCGAGTTATGGATAATGTTTTGCGACCATTCCTTGATGACTTTGTTATTGTGTACTTAGATGACATTTTAATTTTTAGCAAAACAAGAGAAGATCATGTCTTTCATGTGAATAGAGTGCTTGATATTTTAAAGAAAGAGAAATTGTTTCTTAAGATGTTAAAATGTGAGTTTGTAAATACTTCTTTAGTCTATTTGGGACATATTGTATGAGGAGGAGAATTGAGGATTTCTCCTTCTAAAGTGGAGGCCATTGTGAATTGGCCCACACCTAAAATATATACCGAGGTAAGAAGTTTCTTAGGTGCAGCTCAATATTGGAGGAATTTTATTGCTAACTTTTCTTCCATCGCAGCTCCTATACATGCAGTGACAAGTGTGAATAAAGGCTTCCAATGGGGTGGCAAAAAACAACAAGCTTTCGAAGCTTTAAAAGACAAGATCAGTTCAGCTCCAGTCCTTGCATTACCAAATTTGAGACAGCCATTCGAGATACAAACCGATGCTAGTGATTATTCCATGGGCGCAGTCCTTTTGCAGAGTGGTAATCCTATCACCTTTCATTCAAAAGCTTTTAATGGTGCTATGACTAATTATCCTACATATGAAAAAGAAATATATGCATTGGTACAAAGTGTTAAGAAGTGGAAACACTACTTGATGGGTAAAGAGACTATTGTACACACCGGTCACCAACCATTACAGTACTTATAGTCACAAACAAAATTGCAGCAATCAAGACATTTCAGGTGGATGGGATTTCTTCAACAATTTCACTTGGTTATAAGGTACAAAAAAGGTATATTCAATAAATTTTCAGATAAGCTTTCGAGACCAATCATTAGTGCTTCTACTTTACTAAAAAATTATTATGTTGTACATGAGAGTCACATAGAACATTATGCACATGACATTGATTTCCAAGATGTGTATGCTAGTTTGAGTGAAGGGAATCAAGTGGAAGAAAAAGATTATCACATGCATAACAATTTGTTGTTTCATTTGGGCAAGATATGTATTCCACAAGGAGAGAGGCTAAGTGTTATGAGAGAAGCTCATTCTTCTCTTATTGCTGGACACTTTGGGGTAAGCAAAATAGTGGTGCATCTACAGAGGTATTGTTATTTGCCTCACATGGCAGATAGTGTGTCATGTTTTATAAGAGGTTGTTCTATGTGTGCAACAAGTAAGCCTAGTAATAGGAAGCTTGGATTGTACATGCCACTACCGGTACCATCAAGGCCATGGGAGAGCGTCTCCATGGAATTTGTTGGAGGTCTACCTATGTCAAGAAAGCAACATGATTATTTTTTTGTAGTTGTGAATAGATTCAGTAAAATGTGTATACTTATGCCATGTAAGAAAACCATTACTGTAGAACAAACTGCTGAAATTTATTTTCAAAATGTTTGGGTTCATTTTGGATTGCCTACTTCTATTGTTAGTGACAGGGATTCCAGGTTCATTGGGAATTTTTTGTCAAATCTATGGAGAATGATGGACACAAAATTGAAAAAGAGTACTTCTTTTCATCCACCAACAGTTGGACAAACCGAGGTGGTGAACAGAACAATTGTGCATCTATTGAG
Organism: Pinus albicaulis; assembly: GCA_034641835.2. Lineage (NCBI taxonomy): Eukaryota > Viridiplantae > Streptophyta > Pinopsida > Pinales > Pinaceae > Pinus > Pinus albicaulis. The sequence goes on from CM076571.1 coordinate 816,654,245, forward strand.
AGGATATTGCAGCAAAAATCCTAAGTTGTGGGATGAACAATTGCATTACATTCAACATGCTTACAACCGGGAAAAGCACTCTTCAACACAAACCTCACCTTTTGAAGTATGCTTTGGGTATTTGCAAAAATCACCATTAGACTTCATCTTTGGGAAGGATGTTGCAGTTGATGGCCATAGTGATATTGATAAGGCTTGAAAGTTCATTGAGAGAATTCAGATGATACATCAACAAGTTCAAGAAAAACTTGAGAAAAGTCAAAGCAAATACAAAGAGAGGCATGACAAACACCGGGTTGATCACAAGTTTCAAGACGAAGATGAGGTATGGTTGCACATTAGCAAAGAAAGGATGCAAGGGGAAGGTAAAAATCTCAAACCCATTCGCTATGGTCCTTTCAAGATCATAAAAATAGTTTGTAATAATGCATTCCAACTTGACTTGCCTTCTTACATGCAAATGTATTCAGTTGTTAATGTTGAAAAATTACGCTTGTATGAGCCTCCTTTGATTGATGATCAAGGAAGTGATGTTCAGCTACCTTATATTGAATATTTCTCGACAGAATTTCTGGATGAGCTCAAAGAAGATACAATTCTTGACAGGAGGACGAGAGCATCAAAGAGGGGAAGTTTTGACTACCTTCGAGTTGGGCTTAAAGGCACTAAACCAAGCAAGGCAAAATGGATGAAGATTGGAAAGCTGAGGGAGATGTACCCTCATCTACTGAACAGGTAATCAAGTCTTTTGGGGTCCAAAAGCTTCCCAATGGGGAGGAATGATTAGGAGTTCATAAATTTTTCTCAAAATTAAAAATTACAGGATTGGGTTGAAGCTAGGATGGTTGCATAGATCTCGTCTTCCTGATTCTGGCATCGTGAACGGTTCAAAAAACCGATGTCATATGAGGAAGATATTGCGTTCTAATCGAAATGCCAAACAGGTAAAATTACGATAGTTTGACCAGGTTTGACTGGGATGCACAGTCAGCAAAGTGGATGTACAGTCAGCAAAAAAGAGAATATTCCTCAGAATATTCCTTTCTCAGGACCAATAATTGGATGACGAGTGTTAGGTTTCTATTTAAGGTGCGGTTTGCAGGATCCAATGAGAGGGTGCCACGTGGCCAGCCCTGAGGCTGCCACGTGGCCCTACAACTGCATATTAAAATTTTGTGAGGTTCCGCAGGGCTCGACCCCCAGACCTCCCTCTAGGCATGCACACACCTTACCGTCTGCTCTACGCATTAGTTTTAACCTCTTATGGACACGGGTTTGTATTATGATGTATAGAAATTATGTGTGGGGGTTTGTATTAAATGTCAGCCCAAACCGTGTGGAAAAGTGCTAACCGACAACCTTCAACCATAGTTCAAACATTTAAAACCACAGTTATGGTATGGGGTTCCGCTAACCGTCTTGTAACCAACGGTTTTGGGGGTGCGAATGTGGCCACCACCCAAACCATGACATTTATTACGCGGCTAAATTAGAGGAGGATTTAGGGGCATGCCATTTTTGGCAATCTCCCCAGTTTTAACTCCAATTAACTGGAGTTCTCCACTTTTAGTGGAGTTTTCCTAGGAGATACTGGGCAAAAGTGTAGGAGGCCCAATTTTTGACCATTTTGAGTGAATGAAGAGTCATTTTTGACTAATTGGAGAATTCTGATGCTATTGGTGCAGAGAAAATAGCCATTAGAGCACTGTAACTACATGTAATAGAAAATTTTTGGGCATAATGAAAGATGGCCAAGCCATTGGGAGCTGGATCAGCAGATGTAACCCAGGAGGGGTGAACTGCTTCGTCATGCCTGCTATGTAACTTTTATGTGGTGAATTATTTATTTGTTTAACACTATTGTTAAGTGTTATTTAAGCTTGTTTTATGCTTCTAATTCACTAAAAATCATCTACAAATTATGGAAAAGCTTCTTAATCCTTATGAAAACTAATGAACTGATTATGCACATGTTTTATAAACTGAAAGACACTTAGCACAACAAAAATAATATAGTCATTTCAGATCAATTGGCAGCATGGGAACCAATATCAATATGGACAACCCTCTCAATCTTGGCAACAAGGATGGAGAGGGCCAAACCATTCACATCACTCCTATTCGTCGCCTATGCAGTCATACCCACCTACATATGCACCTTGCCCAATGCCTCAACCATCATTACCTCAGCCAAGTCAACCTACACCACCATTGCCTTTACCTCCACTGTTTCGACCCCCTCAGCTACCTGCTCAACCTCTACCAAATCCTAATAACAAAGCGATACAAATGATCCATTCCATGAACCCGTTTTCATCATTCGGATACCAGTCTATGCTAGTTGGAGTCAATGTTCTCCAATTGAGATCGGGGAAGAAGGTAACCTCAGAAAAGCAGAAGCAGCCCATGGTGATTATCGAGGAGAAAGGGGAGGAGGAAACTCCTAACCATTCTACGAGAGTCACCATTCAGCCTATCCTTGTACCTTCTGAGTCTTTTCCATCCTCTTCCAACTGGCCTCCCTTTCCAGAGAGGCCAGTTGTGGAGAAGAATGACCCTATTTTTGATTCTAGCTTGGCTTCTGAGCTTAGGAACCTTTTCATAAAGTTTTACTTTGCTCCAAGCTATCAAAGAGATCCCCATCTATACCAATATCATTAGGGAACTCCGCCTCACGAAGCCAAGAAGGAGAATATTTGAGCCTCAAACTCTTCAATTTGTTGGTAGAGCAGCAGAGTTGTTGACGGGATGTGTGTCCATGGAGAAATATATTGATCCAGGAAACCCTGTTGTCTCTATTCAGATAGGTGATGTCCTTGTCTCTAATGTACTTATAGACCTTTGGGCAGCCATTAATGTCATGACCAAGCAAACCATGGATCAACTTGGATTGTCTCATCTTCGTCCTACTCCCATTGTGTTTGAATTGGAAAACAGATCTAAAATCAAGCCAGAAGCAGTGTTGGATGATGTGATCATTTCATTAGATTCTTGGGAATATCCTATGGATTTCATTGTGTTTCAACCAAAGAATCCGATGGGAGGGCATCCCTTGATCTTGGAACAACCATGGCTTGCTACAGCCGATGCCTATATTGGATGTTGTTCTAGTGACATGTATATTTCCCATGGAGATTCTAGGAAAAAGGTCACCTTGTATCCACCCACTAAATCCATTCAAGACCTCTGAGACAATTTTTGGTTAGATTACATTAGTGATGAGGAGACTCATTATGGTTGGCCTGATTCATCATTATGCCGAGTCCTTGTACGAAGGTGAGATTCAAGACTTCTTGAACAATCTAGACACTCTCATCCTGAGATTGAGCCAAATCCTTAGTTTATATTTTTAGGAGAGTCACGACTCTCATCCTTCCTCACCACTGTCTCTAACCACACCTCTGAGTGCTCTTGATCTTGATACCACCCTTGTTGAGATTAGTTCGAGCAAATCCTTACATATCAGTTCGGATCTGGACTCATCACATCAAGAGCAACTTGTGAACTTGTTACAACCCATATTGATGCCTTTGCATGGGGTTATGAAGATATGAAAGGCATCCCTCCTGAAACCTGTACACACCATATCTATATTCAGGATGGAGCCCGACCTATCCGACAACCCCAAAGGCGTATGAATTTGGCTCTAAAAGATGTTGTAAAGGAAGAATTGCAGAAACTCTTGGATGCTGATTTTATCTATCCCATTTCCGATAGCCAGTGGGTCTCTCCATTAGTGTTAGTCCCGAAGAAAGATGGGAGATGGCGCATTTGCATTGACTACAGATAATTAAACAAAGCCACTCTCAAATATTACTCCCCCCTTCCTTTCATCGATCAGGTTCTCGATACCCTTGCAGGTAAGAAGTACTTCTCTTTTCTAGATGGCTTTAGTGGTTATAACCAGATATAGATTGCACCTGAGGATTAGGAAAAAACCACTTTTACATGTTCATGGGGTACATTCGCTTACCAAGTGCTTCCCTTTGGGCTATGTAATGCCTTGGATACCTTTCAAAGGGCAGTCTTGGCTATTTTTGCTAACCTTGAATGTGCAGAAATTTATATGGATGACTTTTCTGTGTTTGGTGATTCATTTCAGGAGGACCTCAAAAATCTAGAAAAAGTGCTTCTTTGTTTCCAAGAAGCCCATCTTGCCTTGAGTGATAAGAAATTCAGATTAATGTGCAAGGCAGGGGTGGTTCTTGGCCATCTTATTTCTGACAAAGGTATCCAGGTTGACCTTGCTAAGGTAGAAATTATTTTGAGTCTTCCTGCACCCAAAACTCAAAGGGAAGTGAAAGGTGTTCTAAGACATGCAGGTTAATAGAGGAGATTCATTGAGAACTTTTCCAGGATAGCTACCCCCCTTTTCTGACTTTTAGCTAAGGATAGTGAGTTTTTCTGGTCCACAGCTTGCCAACAGTCCTTTGAGACATTGAAGGAAAAATTAGTGCAGGCACCAGTTTTGAGAGGAACAAACTGGTCTTTTCCATTTCATATTTCCTTTGATGCCTCAGATACTACTATTGGTGCAGCTTTAGGACAAGAGGAAGACAAACAATCCTATGCCATCTATTTTATTAGCAAAAACTTGTCACCTGTTGAATTGAATTACACAGTTACTGAGAAAGAGTTTTTAGCTGTAATTTTTGCAATTAATAAATTCAAGAATTATATTACGGGATATGAAGTATTTGTGCATAATTATCATTTCACAATAACATATTTGATGAATAAACCGTTAACTAGCAGTAGAGTGACTAGGTGGTTGTTTTTATTACAGGAATTCGATATTACTATTGTTAATAGACCAGGGAAATCCAATGTAGTAGCATACTATCTTTCAAGATTAAATAATCCTGGTGAATTAATTCCTGTTGATGATGATTTTCCTAACGAACATCTTTTTGCTGTGTCAACATATTCCCCATGGTTTGTTGAGATAGCTAACTATTTAGTCACTAGAAAAACACCACCTCACTTATCCGCCCGAGAAAAGCGGAATATTATTCGGAAAAGTGCTGCATATTCCCGGGTTCAAGGAGACCTCTTTTACACTGGACCATATCTCATTCTCTGTATATGTGTAAGAGAGGAAGAAGTGCTTGATATTCTAAAAATTGCCCATGATGAACCTTGTGGAGGCCACTTCGCTAATAAGCGGATTGCATATAAAATATTATGCTCTAGCTATTTTTGGCCATCCTTGTTCAAGGATGCCAAACAATATGTCAAGCAGTGTGATAGTTGTCACCGAGTAGGCCAACCTAATAGAACCAATGAAATGCCTTTATGTCCTCAAGTTATGATTGAGCCTTTTGAAAAATGGGCCATTGATTTCATAGGATCAATAAATACAACATCATTAAATAAAAGGTTTGTACAGATTTTGTTACAAAATGGGTAGAAGCTAAAGCTGTTTCTTTTGCCACAGAAAAAAGTTGTTGTTGATTTTCTTTTTACTGAAATCTTTACTAGATTTTGTGTGCCTAGAGAAATTGTTTCTGATAATGGTCCGCAGTTTATTTATAATCTGGTATAGGGTGTGATGGGCAGTACAAGATCCGGCACAGGAAATCTACACCATATAACCCGCAAGAAAATGGTCAGGTGGAGTCCTCAAATAAGGTGATTGAGTCCATCCTCACAAAGACAGTCAATATGCATCGAAAGGATTGGGCTAACAAATTTCTGGAAGCCTTGTGGGCATACCAAACCACTTGGAGGAACAACACATGACACACACCATATGAGTTGGTATACGAAAACAAGTCCTCTCGCCGATAGAATTCTAGATTAAGCCTTCAGGACTGCAGTCCAATTGGGACTTGATCTCTCCGAAGCACAACAGAAGCATCTCCTACAGTTGAATGAGTTATATGAATTCTGAATGGTTGTTGTTCAACATAACATATTAATCCAAAAACAGCGCAAGAGGTGGCATGACAAGTCCAATAAGAAGAAGTAGTTCCAATGAGGTGATTGGGTGCTCCTTTATGATTCTACATTCAAATATTTAAAAGGGAAATTACATACATGCTGGATGGGGACTTACGAGGTGGTTAGATTATTCTAGAATGGAGCGGTAGAGACCAAAACTATTGATGGATGGAATTGTGTTCTTGGTAAATGGGCATAGATTAAAGGTATATTTTCAGCCCCTTGCCAAGAAAGATTTTACACAACAAGTCCATCAACAATTTTGGAAGGAAATGATAGGTGGTAACACCAACCTATTGAAGACATGATCTTTTCTTTTCCTAAAAAAAAATAATAAACAAAAATGAAATGAAAAAAAAATGACAAAAATGAAAAAATAAATAAATAATATATATATCCTGTAATTATGAAAATCAGATGTCTAACATGACTGCAGAAGGATCAACCTGAAAACCAGCTTGTTGGCAGGGAGATCAAAATTTCAATAAAAATGGAATGTTGCTTGATCTTTAGATATGTTGGTTGTAACTAAGAAGAAGCAAGTTCAATGAACCAAGCCTTTACTCAAGTTTGGGATAACTAGCATGGATATTTTTACTCAGGTAACGCTTAATTCCCACTACATTTAATTTTCCAGCACCAGTGCAGGCAGATTTTACAGGTAAAATTCTACCCTTATTCTATTTCCCGTTTCGTAATTTTCCACTATTTTCTTTTCTCATTTCCATAATGATTACCTTCCCTTTTTCTTCTAATATCTATCTCATCTGATTTCGTGAAATCCCTCTTTCTCCCTCAATTTTTTTTTCCCAATCCCATTTTAGTTTACCCCTCTCAGTGGTACTGTTCTTGGAATCCCTATCATAATGTTCCTTCCCATTCTAAAAAAAAATTCCCTTTCCCACTTCTTTTCTCCCTAATGGATACATTGCAGGATTTGATGTAGTCATATCGGAAAGGCATGCTCATGAAACACCAAAGAAATGGCGAATAAAAACCTCTTGTACATTTAGGCATTTTTTTTTTTCAGTCCAGCCAAAGAACTAAGTGCTATGAAATTTTTTGTGTTCCTCTTTTCTTCAAATTCCTTAGTACAATTATGTGCATAATCGGTGCCATGCATGTTGCAGCGCAAGCAAGATCGGTGCAAGCACACACTTAACTGTAAATACACAGTGCAAGAAACTGCTTAACACAATACAAGAGTGCTTAATGTGAAATGATTATTGAAAATCATTTTTCCTACAGCTAAAGGATTACCATGATAGATCATCGCATATATTATTTGCATTTCGATTATTGCTTTGCGTTATCATTTATTAGTTAGGAATAAATTATTAAAGTACAAGATGTTTGGGTTTAGAAATCTAATCTTTTTAATGAATGCCAAAGTACATCTTAACTAAATCATGGAGATAATGTGGAATAGTACAGACTGTCAGTAACCCTGTGATTATCCCTTCCGAAAATATTTTCCGTTACTCATTCATCATAACCATTAACTCATAACCCGATCATCTGACTATTACACCGCCACCGTAAAAGCCTCTGCTTCCTCTAATTATTCTTGCTCGCTTATGGGAGAATGGTACGTGTTAGCGTCCATTTCAAAGGGGCATTTGTAATGATTAACGGTGATTGGATGGACAGAATTAATCGGACGGTGGCTGACTGGGTCTCCACCATAAAATTCTCAACATATCTTTGTCTCTTTACAATGTGAAATCATTCTAAGACTGTGATAGGGAATTGAGGAGAATTCGAGTAGGATGGCACTTGTGAGAAGTGAACCATCATCCTTGAAGGAAATTGAATAGACTAGAGAGTACAGGAACAATCTTTCACGATTGCAGGAATCAGGATTCCTCCCATTCTTGCAGAAGTTCGATGGATATGATATGGTCGTGGCCCTGCAGTTTGTGAAAATGTTCGAGGATGGCCGAGTTAAGGTCGAATCCCTAGAGTTCAAAGTTATGGAGGAGACCATAGCGCAAGACACAGGGCTATCCAACATAGGGGAACAATGGTTTAAGAAGGAAAGGATTGAAAAGAAGCGGTGGCGTCAGTTCGTGGTTGACAGAAAAATGAAGGTCGATTGGAAGAAGGGAATTCCATGTAACACCCTGCTTGGCAAGTGGCGAGACCTTCTCTACATTTTACAGAAGTTCCTAACCTATGAGGGATGATATTACCTTACATTTGTGTATCACTTTTGATTGTTGTTGCATTTTGAGTTTGGGAAGCACATTAATTTCCTGTATTATCTGCTCTAGAGTTTGGAGAAGATGGCGAAAGGAATACAGAACGAGAATGCATGCTAGGCCGAGTATAAACTTTACCACCATGGGCTTACTGTGATTTTGGTCAAGAAGGAATTTAAGGCTAAGGATATAGCCTGGGAAACATTTTTAAAGGAATTTCGCACGAGAAAATCTGCTGGAAAGAGTGCAGGAAATTCTGCTGGGACGAGTGCAAGCAAGAATCGGAAGGCAGAAACCCCTACCCCTGCCAAGACAAAGAACAAAAGTCGACGAGTATAGGCAAAGGAGAAGGTTGACGAAGGAACCCTGTCCTTGGAAAAAAGGAAGGTGACCAGGGCGTCGACAAAGAAGAAGGTTTCTTATCAGTCGAGCTCCCTGATTCTTATAGATGAGTCACCTCAAGCTTCCCATGAAGATCACAATCTCTCGGTCCTTTTGGACGCGACAACCCACACTGTGGTAAGTGAAGAGCATGAAGAAAGAGAAGATGACATCCTTTTGTTGGACTTAGTTCAAAAACTGAGGCAAAAGAAAGCAACATTGAATACAAGTAAGGACCCGCCAGAGGGTCCATAAGATGATGTGGTGCAGTATGAATACCCCCTCAACAATTTTTATGAGTAGGAGACTGAAGATCCTGCTCACGATTTGGATGAACAGGGTAAAGGCCCTGATGAATTGGATGAACAGGGTGTCAAAACCCCTAATGAGTTAGAGAAATAGGGTACTAAAGCCCCTGAGAATTTAAAAGCGCAGGTTATTGAAGCCCCTTCTACAATAGACGTGGAGGATTTTGAAACCCTCTATGCCATGCAAATTCCTGGAACAAAATATTTTGTTGACTTGATGCAGACACTGGACATCCAAGATCATTTTGATCTTAGCGATGATGGTACATGCCTCGAATCCGTTGCAGAAAGGGTGCCTCCACCTGATGATTCGAACGCACAAACCTCTACCCTCTACCTCAGCACTCGGATAATAGACTTGGAACAACAAATCCATGATTTGGAGGTGCTCAACCAGGTGATGAAAGAGCAAAACTGGCAGCAGCAGGGTACGGTGGAGTTGGTTGTAGAGGTTAAGAAGCAGAAATGTGAAGTAAAAGTATGGAGATAACGGGATTCCAAATTCTACAAGCACCTCAAGAAGGGGAATAAGAAACTAAAGGATCCCCGAAAAAGGAAGCCAAAGGTGGTAACAACAGGAATTAACATTCAAGTGCAGGATTGAGGATGGCCCCTATTTTGAATATTTTTTGCAGAGAGGTAAAGGTTGTGTGAGGACACACAACAGTTTAGGGATGGGAGGATGTTGGTGTCCCAAAATGTCCTATTTTTCACCCTTTTCCCATCATTAAACCCCAACCTTCTACCTCTGTCTCATCTCCTTAAACCACTTCTATCTTGCACTAGTCTAAGGAAAGCTACCTATTTCCACAAATGCTTCATTATTCATGTTTAGGATTTATTAGGTGTTTAATTAATTATTTTTAATAGATTTCATGCCTTTAGTAATGTCTTGTAACTTATGTTTACTTCCTATAAGTATTTTATAAGGTTAAGGTATTAATTGTAATGTAGCTTGATCTAGTGCAGGAACCTTCCTACACCTCAGCCGACAAACACCTGTCTCAAGATCTCCGTAGCCGTTCATTCACGACACGAGGGAACCTTACCACATCACTAAGATTAGTTGCAGATATCCAGAGATCGAATTGAAGCGGAGGATTTTCAAATATTATGTTGAATATATGGTCCATGGCCAACGTTTTTTTCGCATCTTGATATAGCCGAAAGGCTTAATTTTGTAAATTCGTTTGGTAGGCAGTTCGACCGAGAGGCCTGATTTAGAAAATGACTGTGTAGATTTGTTATGGCCATGAGTTGAGGACTGTATATAATGTAATCTGTAGGTAGGAATAGGTTAGAGATAGCAATTGATAGCAATTATGGTGATAAGCTTGTAATTTTGTTGTCGCCTAAGTTTTGGGCTGGACTCGGATTTATTATGTTATTTGCTTAATTGAATTAATAGAAGGAGGTTGTGCCATGTTTCATTTAGCCCATGTTTAAATTTCTATTTGATGTATTGATTTAGCTATTGAAGAGTCTCATTTCTTAACAGGGAAACAGGCTGGTTGGCTAGGGCCCAGCCAACCCAGCTCGTTTACCCTTTCTTTTTCGTTACTTGAAAGGTGTGTTAAATTATTTTATTACAGAAGTGTGGCTTGAGTTAAGTTCTCTTTCTTGCACATGAATTTAAGCTTCTATTAAGGTGTGAACGGATCTTTTTGTGTGAAAATTAATTTCAGTTCATTTATTTCTACAATTTCCTTTTCAAGATTGCTTTCGCTTGGATCGAGCAAGAATTCTGATCCTGCACTAGTGCACGTTGGTTTTTGTACTGCGTTTTTACATAGTTCATTTTACAGCAAGCATTTCATTCTTTTCCTTTACGCAATTTAATTTATTTTTGCAAATAGTGTTGACATCAAAAGGAAGTGTCTCTGATATTGAAAGTTAAATTCCTAAAATGGTTAAAGATGACTTCATAAAATGCACGAAAACGTTGTTGCATAGTCGTGATTTATTTCTGCACTTTACAGTTTCTAGGAAAAGGATTGAAAGTTATTTAAGTTATCATAGTGAACTTTACTTTCTAAAGTAGGATCTGATTTCATGTAAAGTATCTTGACAGAAGATTCATTTGCTTTAATTTTTCAAAGACTGTTCTTATTTCAGTAGTTTATTTACATTTTGCAAGGTTCAGTTAATTAAAATAATTTCCTTTCATGTGCAAGTGATTTCTAAAGTTTTCTTACATCTGCAATTTATTTTATATTTAACACGCTTCTTTATTTTCTCGAAATCGATAAATTGGTGTAGGAAGATCCGTTCTAGTACAAGAATCAGTGTCTTGTTACAGGAACAGAGTGCTCTAACCCTTTTGGCTTTGAGCCCCTACACAAAGACGTAAGTCTTTAGTAAAAGTACAAAGTATACTTTTCACACAGAGTTTTGTGCCTGCACTAGTGCAAGCAGATTGCAGGATTGCAGGAACGACCCGTGTGAGAAGGAAAATCGTTATAAGGTAGGTTGTCTTAAGGGCCCACTTGTTGAAGCTACTAAGTACCTCTACTGGAGATAAACATAGGCTTTCATTCAGCAATTAAGATTGATCAAAAGAAGTGTGAATGTTCCTTTATTTAATTCTTCCGCAGATGCATTCTTTTACATTCCAGCACTAGAATTTCTTTGATGTTAGTTGCCTTTGAGACTTTTTATTTGATGTTAGTTACAAGATTTCTATTAAGAAGTAGGAATATAAAATAGGAAAAGTTCATACCACTTTTGGCATTGCCTGTGCTTCATCTCTAAGTTTACAAACCCCCAGGTTGACAATTAAGAGTTTAGGAGCTTGCTTAAGTGCAATTCCCGCACCCAACAAACCTATTACGACTAGAAGTTGCAACAAAACTGTCACTTATAGCTTCCCTAGATGAGCTCGACCAAGCTTCCCAAATCACTCATAAATTAACTAGGGGGAAGGCATAGTTTCACTCTCAATCGCTGAATGGGATCTCTAAGGAGTGGGAGATCATTTTCGAGAGGTTTTCATGGCCCATAAACAACAGAGTCACTCTCATGTGGAATATTCAATATGGAACCACGAATGAACCATCTAAGGAAAAAAATGTAAGGGTGAATATCCCGTTAGGAAGAGGCGATGGGGGATCGAGTTCTCTGGAAAAAATGGTTTCTAAGTCCAGAAAACCTCCCAGACCTCCTAGATCTATGAAGCAAAAATTAAGTTTGGAATGATATACGGAGTCAGTGACCTATACGCTTCTATATAGGATTGTGAATGACATCAGGGTTGAGGTTTGTTCCTGCACCCATGTTGAAGTTGTTGCTCCAAATTTCCTACAATTTACAGTCTTTGTTGGGTCATTATTTGGTGGAAATTTCTACATTCATGTGAAATTTGATCTAGTATGCATGCTTATTGCCAAAATTCAAGATCAAGCATGAATCCCTTCCATATTTATGTGGCTTCTTCACAAAGATAAAAAATTCCAGGAGGGACATTCACTCAATGATTACAACATTTCCAAGGGTGCTTTAATCTCTCTCATTTCTAGTTTAAATGGTGGTGCCATAAGTGAGGGTGCACCTTCAGATTCTAAGTCTAAGTCCTTTAAGGATGCCCTTAAGTCAGGGCCCATTGATTTGACACATAAAGAGCTCTCAGGGCCTTCCTTCATTTGGGATTAGGAAAAGGATATCCCTACTATTAAATTGGATCACCCCCTCTCTTATGAATCTAGCATGGATTTTTGTAGCATGTTATTATTTTTTGTTTTAATGGGTTTTAGCCATCAATGTCTGGCTTTGGGATTGGGTGCATCAAACTTAGACACCAAATGTAGATCTATTATTTTTATCAAAATGTTTCTTTGTGGTGAAATTTAAGGATCTGCAGGATGATAATAAGGTTTTTAAACAAGGACCTTGGTTTTGGGGTCGAGTTGTGCTTTGCATAAAGCCATATTTTAATTGTTTTAACCCTCTTTCTATGCCATATCTACCCATGCCTATTTTGGTTAGGCTCCCGAATATGCCACTTCATCTGATGCATCTAGATATATGAGTTGAAGTGAGTAACTAAATCAACCATCTCATTAAGGTAGTGATAGACAAGTTGGACAAGGGTTTTGTTACATTTTCTTGCATATGTGTTGAAATAAATCTCACTGGGGTGTTGCTAGATAAAATCCTTCTCCACTAGAATGACTTGAATTATTCATAGTCGTTAGACTATGAAAATATGGCTTTCCATTTTAGGATTTTTCAACAGCCATGCCATCTGCAAAATGTCTAGTCTTCTTCTCAAGGCCACTCTCCTCCTTCTACAGAGGATGGAAGGAACCAAAAGTTTCAATTGAATCTAATAAATACACAACTAATTAGTTAGATAACTCTCAACACCAAAAAACCTCTTTAGATAAATCATGTCCTTTAGCGTCAACTCAACTACACGCAACACCATATCATCCTCCACATGGAGCGACAATAGGAAAAACTATGGTCTTAGCTTTGTCAATGAGTGAGCACAAACAATTCCATGAATCAGATCACTTAGGCAATGATAGAGAAGCAACTTCAATTGCAAACCCACCAGAATTGGATTGGACTCAATGAAACACAATCATTGTACCCTCTTCATTTATTCTTGACAACTCCTCCGAATGGATAGATGTACGCAAGTAAAAAAATGATCTTTGGAAAGATATATGATCAATCTCAGGTTTATTACATATGGTATAAGTAATTTATGGGTTATGTCAATTCCTAAGGGTCTAGTCTTCTGGGTTTGATTTTGGGGACGATCAACTCAACTCCATTAGTTTTCATGCACTCTGTTAGTTTTCATGCAATCTTAGGTCAGCTTGATTTTGGATCTAGTGAGTACCTTCCTGGGACTAACCAAGCCAATTTATTAGTTTGTTTGTAATTGATTGATATATTTATGCCTATTGACATAACTAGAATATTCTATCGATATTAAATCCTCACCATCAATTTAATAATTATTGATAATTAAATTAAAAATTTTGTAGTTATATTTCAAAATAAACATGTTTATCGATGTAATTAAGATAAAAACATTTTACTATAAACATCCTTTTACCAAAAATTTATTTTGGTGAATGAATGTGTAAATTAACTTCAAGTATCAAATTGACTAGCGGTTTTTTTTAATTACTAAAACCTTGTCTTCACATTTTACTATAAACATCCTTTTACCAAAAATTTATTTTGGTGAATGAATGTGTAAATTAACTTCAAGTATCAAATTGACTGGTTTTTTTTTTTAATTACTAAAACCTTGTCTTCACCACAATTGATGGAAGTGATCTAAACTCTTTGGAAAAGGTAAACATCCTTTTACCAAAAAATTATTTTGGTGAATGAATGTGTAAATTAACTTCAAATATCAAATTGTTTTTTTTTAATTACTAAAACTTTGTCTTCACCACATAAGCACTAGATGTTGCAAATGAAACGCCGTAAGGTATAAATTCAAATTAGTAAACAAAATGTTATTCAGTTGTCTTAAATCATAAGCAACAATTTCATGTGATAAATAATCAATAATTTCATGTGATAAATAATCAATAATTTCATGTGATAAATTCAAATTAGTAAACAAAATATTATTCAGTTGTCTTAAATCATAAGCAACAATTTCATGTGAGATATTAAATCCTTGAAAGTATCCATTGACAGTGGCATATCTATGAAGTGATAAAAATAATATATAATAACTCCACACATCAACATAGAGGTAATGAAGTGCCACTGTGCCCATCATTCTGATGTAGAGCTACACTAACCAATGAGTAGTCAATAAAATGTTTTCACTCATTTATGGACACTACAACATTTTCTCCACATTGGGCTATAGAGCTCCTCTCACAAATAAAAAAAAATATAGATTAATATTTATTTTAAAATATATTTTATTATTTAATCAATAAATTAATAAATTTTTAGAGGAGTTTTAGTTTGGGAACATATTCAATTATTCTTAATTGTTAAAATACAAGAGTGATATGCTTATTTATTATTAGGCTAATAAGGTTCAGTGGATATTAATATTTATCATCCACATAATATTCTAAAATAGTCTTTGTACTAGTCAAATTTCAAACATTAAACTTTATTTTAAAAGTAGTTATGTACTTTATATGCTTAACATATAATTTAAATAGTTAATAAATGAAAATATGCATCCAAACACTTATCTAATTTGACATTGTCAAAACTTAAAAAAATACAAAAATAATTAAATGATAAATTTATTTTAAAATATTATTATTTTTATTATTATAAGAAGAATTATTATATTAGTTAAACATATATACATTTAAAAATAAACATGTAACAAGATTCTTAACTTTTAGGATCTTATCATGGAGATTTTTAATTTGTAAATAAGTTTTGTTAGAGTATTGTGGCTTATTAATACCATAATCCCAAGAAATAAAAAAACATGTTTATGTGACATTTTTTTCATTGATCAATTTAATTAGAAAATCCAAAACCACATAACTATTTTTGACAACTCAACTTTTGATATGTGATTACTATGAGAATATTTTAAAATATCATATGAAAATTAAGTGAGTAAAATCCATCTAATAATATTAATAATCAAATTAAAAATTTTAAAAGTTTTAAACCACAAGTATGTATAAAGAGAAAGCTAAGGACATATCACTTAATATTATATGTACATTCTCAATAAAATTCACCCCAAAAAAAATGAAACACCACTTATGAGCCGAGAGAATTTAATTATTAAACCTTATAAATTTGTAAATATCAAGCCAAAATTGATTTCCCTAATGCAGCAAGATACACAAGTCGTTCACACCATATTTTATTATTTTCGCATGCGGTAATCAAGGACTCACTTTAAAATGCAATCAAATAAACAATCCTTTCCAAGAATTTTGATAGAAAAATGCTAGGGATATGGTGGAAAATAACAAAAGGACTTTACTAATCTACTTATATTATATTTGAAGTAATATGTCCAAAACAATATTTTTGCACGCCTGTCAACTATTTTGCAACTGGTAATTTATACCCATGAAAACTACTTCTAATTTCCATGAACCTGGCTTCGCTATGACTCCTGTGAATCTTGCATAACAAATATTCACGGTAGCTTTCAACACGTTTTATTTGAGAGACCGACATTGCTCCATCACTTCAGGGTAATGCTCTTCAGCACAATTGCTTCAACGTTAAGGCCGGGCACGAATCCAAATAGAGATTCCCTGATTTCTTCGCCAGCAGTCTGTGATTCTTGAGCAGGTTTGTATAGCACTAGCTCTATGGGAATCAGAGTAGCAAAATTATCTTATACACAACACAGACAGAAACAAAGCCAAATATTCAAAGAGACAGATTTTAGAAACAAGAATACATTAAGAATAGAGAAATTTACAGGCTTATTTGGATTTCTTATATTGAGACAAAATACATATTTATAAGTGATTAGATAAAACTCTAGAATTCTCTGTATGTATTTTTCATATCTACACAATTATATTAAAGATTAATGAACACTGGATTTCCTTGGTGCCATCGGAGTGGTACATTGTGGGTGGTGATTGTCAGAAAACAAAACTTTCTTTCCAAACTCCAACAGTATTGCTTTCTCGAAATTCATCACTTGGTTTTCAACTGAACCATGCATTTATTATGTAAGCCTTAAAAATGGAGAGTACCCTTTAAGAATGTACAGAGAAATGGGACACGGCTCGGCTCACAGAGACAGAGAAGAAGAATATCATATGGATATTTATCTATCTATATGAAATATCTCACTCTTTACATAGGAATCACTCTTTATAGAGGAATGACAAGGTCCACAACCATATTATACAAAGTTGCAGTCTGCACGGTTTGATAGTTCAGCCACTGAATTTTGGTTGAGGTGGTGACAACTGTTATAGGTAGAACAACGGGCTGCTGCAACTAAGATTCATGATCAAGCTCGCCTTTGCTGTCGCCATTCAAGCACCTGGAATATTTTCAGAGTTATTTTCGAAAGTTCTGGTACTAATTTAGGATATTTTTATAGAATTTTGGTACTGGTCATAAAACAACTACGAAATATATGAAATAAAACTTAGGATCACGAAATCAATTGAACTGCTGTGACGTTGCAAAATTCTATTCGAACTGCCAATTCGAAGGAGAAACGTTGTAGAAGATAATGGAATTTCCATCACTGGTGGTCACCTGAAAGGACAAGCTCTATCAATTGAGGTACAAGTTGCTCTGCCAGTTAGCTCCCCAATTCCTGGACATGGGTTTCCATCCAGTGTTCGAACCCTTAATAGAAATCGTGCTAATATCCCCTGCTCGGCCCACATTCGAGATCAGAACAAGCTCGAAGTACGAACGACCGTTAATGGTGAATCGAACACCTCTAGTAGTGTAAGGCGCCACGACTTCATGGGCGCATTCAGGGTAACGGGCGCGTTCGTTGGGCGTTTGGACGAGTTTGGGCGCAGTGCAATGTAACGAGCGGAACGTCGCACCGTTGGGGCACGGGCGCGTGTGTGTAGCGGAGGCGAGTCACGAGGGCGAGTTGGAGGAGAGGCGCATCGCACATGACCAACAAGACATTGGAAAGATGTGTTTATACCACCACGATGCGCACCTTGGGCGAGCCAAGCCGATGGGCGAGTTGGTGGGTCGGCCGACGTATTGGGCGTGGCCGACGTGAGACTTCATGGGCGAACACCAAACGATGGGTCGGCTCGGGTCAAATGAGTGACCCACACTTCACTTGGACATCCATATATATATGATGGCATGTTGGAGAGTGGAGGATGAACAAGAAGCATCAACGAACATCAAGAAGAAGTCAAGGGTAGCACCACGAGTTGCCAACAACTCGTTGGGCGAAGAAACGACGGCAAACGGGCATTGGTCGAGTTGGGTCGTAGTCGGGCACGTCGCACTGCAGGCCGCACCGCAGGTCGGGGTGTAGTTGGGCACGTCGCACTGCAGGTTGGGTCGGGTCGGGTCGGGCGCCGCTGAATGACGGGCGGGTCGAGTCGGGTCGGACTGGGTGCCTAGCAACAGAACTGGGTGACAGTGAAAACGCGATTTCGGGAGCGTCGGGAGTCGGATTTGAGTGCCGTAAAGTGCTGAATGTGCGTATTGACGGGGCGCATCTAACTACATAGGTTGGAGACGTTTTGGATTCACGGTTTGCTCAAGAAATGCTCTACACTGATTTGGAGCAACGGTTGAGTGACCCGGGTGACCCAGCAGCACTTGGGCAGCTTTGTGCAGGAAATTCCGCAGGTTGAAACCTTTGATTGTACATGATTGTTCTAGGCTAGTTTGATGATTGGCAAGCCTTAGAGCTTGGCCAAAAGGAAAATAGCCTTGCCAAGGAGCAGGAGTGGCTTCTGCTGGATTGGATATTGTAAACTCATATTTTTATGAAACATATTATCTGGGCGGACTCATTTTAACAGGGAGTTTCCCCTCCCTTGTACGTATGAGTGTACATGTGGTTTGATAATGATGTTTATGTTTTATTCCGCATAATTGAAAGAAAATTTGTATAATAACTAACGAATGTTGCTAAAGGCATAGTCTGGGTACTTGAGTATTTAGAAAAAGAAAAAGTACGGCAGTGCCGCACCTGCCTACAAGAGTGGTTGGAAGACACCGGAGGTGTAGGGGTGTGACAGTTGGTATCAGAGATACTATTACGGATGGAAGTCTGATAACACAACTGCTATTGCACATCAGTTGGTATCAGAGCTACCTTCACTGGGAGCTTTTTCTAAAGCAGGGACACAGTTGCAGGGTTGCAGTTGGTGTTGAAGCTGACTTATATATTTGGGGTTTCTCTTGAGACCTTAGCTGAAGAAAGGCATTTGTCAGGGCTAGAGCTACAATGGAAGTTATAAGGGAAGCAGGTTTGGAGGCTCCAAAGAACCTTATAAACATGACAAATTTCTTGGAGGAAATGAGGCAGGAACACTACAAGGCTCTTGTGCAAGTGGAGGAACACTTGGAACACATTGAAGATGAGATGGTGGAGATGCGGACTTTCTTGGAAGACTTTCGTGGGAAAACTGCTGAACTTGGAGAACCAAAGGATGTTGCAGAAGTAGAAGATGTCAAGGATGAACTTGATAACCAAGTTGGACCAAGACCGTGCACATTGCAAGCATCGAAGATGGATGATTCTCATGAGGATGTTATGAAGATGGAAGAGATGAAGGACGAACTTGTGACACAAGTTAAACCAAGAGAAGACACATTGCAAGCATTGGTGGAAAATCCACATGGAGATGTTGCAAATGTGACCATGATCGAGGAGGAACTTGATGAGCAGGTGTACCAGGATCGAACACATCAAGGGCATTGATGAGGATGGAGGACACTCACTTGAGGAGTCTTCATGGAGATGTGACTTGTGTTTCATGGAAGCATAAGGAGGATGGACAGCATATGGGGATGAGGAAGAAGATGACTTCTTTGCCAACACCATTGATGACTGCTCCTTGGATGCCTATGATGAGACCTTGTACATTGATGGAACAAGGGACATGGGACAATAAAAACCTTGTTGGGGCAATTTGTGACCTTACACTTGATGGTTCAAATGCCCGGGACAAGGGTGGAACGTGATGGCCTTTGTGATGGAAAGGGTCATGTTTAGCCACATAGAATGGCAAGTGCCCGGCATGACCCATACACTACCTTGGTGGTAGGGCACGTTGGTGGAGTAGACTTCTTCATGGCTTCAACCAAGATGGACCTCTTGGCAGACCTTAAGTGGAGGAGCAGCTTGAAGGAAGTACTCACATATATGATGGAGGTAGGAGTGACCGAGAGCACTTCACTTCGATATGTATGGACATGATGATGATGAGAGTTGAGTTGAGTTCACTTGGATGAACACATGGGCAGCCAAAGTCATGGACATGGACTACATGGATATCTTCTATAGATGGATTGATGGGATGTTGTTCACCATGAGCAACTTCGACATTGGTTGGATGAGCAGCCTATGAGACATTCATATGTTTGCAAGGTGAGAACTTGTGATGGCACTCATGGCCAATACAAGTAGGCTTACCAACGCTTTGGATATGATGAGGCATGGGATTTCATGGTGGAGTTGCATTTATTGGAGACTTCATATTATGGTGATCTTAGAGTATCTGACTCATTGAGTAGCTGAGGTCAGGATTGGTCCTGATTTTGATGCATTATGGGATGCATACCTTGGAGCACATTTATGGGGTGTGTTCAGGAGGAGCCACTTGATGGAGATGATCGAGTTGGGACACTTTGGAGTTTGATGGAGATGCAGCGATGGATGCCTTGGTGGCGCACACTTTGGCATGGGCTTGAGTCTACTTGACTTAGCCACACTTCTTACTTTTGATGATGCTTGGAAGATGAGCCTACTTTGCATACAAGTAGCACATGGATTAGCATCATGGACAGCATGTTGTGGATGAGATGGATACACTTCATGGACCCAAACATGGCACTTGGATGAGTTCAGACTTGATCGAGTTGATGGATGTGACAGATTGCAGAAGGAACAACTAACGGTGGCATGAGGAGGAGTATTCTCATTGTTTTGGATGTTATGGTTGGATTAGCTACCCAACTAGTTCGAGCTTTGGGGGCATGCAGTGCACTGACTTATGATGGATACATAGTAGCTTTTGTTGTGTTGAGTTGGTTGGAGTACTTGATGCAGAATTTCACATGACATTGATGATATGTGGTGGGTTGACATGACTTATGTTGCAACATCATGTGACCTTGTTGAGGAGATTGATTTCCCACTATGGTGTAGCATGTGATGATTGTAGCAGATGTGTTGATGATCACGGATTGAGGAGATATCTCATGGACATGAACCTTGCTGGTTTATGTAACGACGTTGCGACGATATTGTGCGATGAGACTTTGCGACGAAAGTTGCGATGATACTTTGTGATGATATGATGCGACGATGGTAGCACTATCGGGACGATAGTCATATTTGAAGTGGAGGAGGATGTAAGGCCCCACGACTTCATGGGCGCATTCGGGGAAACAGGCGCGTTTGTTGGGCGTTTGGACGAGTTCGGGTGCCGTGCAACGTAACGGACGGAACGTCGCACCGTTGGGGCACGGGTGCGTGTGTGTAGCAGAGGCGAGTCATGAGGGCGAGTTGGAGGAGAGGCGCATCGCACATGACCAACACGACATTAGCAAGATGTGTTTATACCACCACGGGGTGCACCTCGGGCGAGCCAAGCCGACGGGCGAGTTGGTGGGTCGGCCGACGTATTGGGCGCGGCCGACGCGACACTTCATGGGCGAACACCAAACGATGGGTCGGCTCGGGTCAAACGAGTGACCCACTCTTCACTTGGACATCCATATATATATGATGGCATGTTGGAGAGTGGAGGATGAACAAGAAGCATCAACGAACATCAAGAAGAAGTCAAGGGTAGCACCACGAGTTGCCAACAACTCGTTGGGCGAAGAAACGACGGCAAACGGGCGTTGGTCGAGTCGGGTTGTAGTCGGGCATGTCGCACCGTAGGCCGCACCGCAGGTCGGGTCGGGTCGGGTCGGGCGCAGCTGAACGACGGGCGGGTTGAGTTGGGTCGGACTGGGCGCCTAGCAACGGAACTGGGCGACAGTAAAAACGTGATTCCGGGAGCGTCGGGAGTCGGATTTGAGTGCCGTAAAGTGCCAAATGTGTGTATTGACGGGGCACATCTAACTACATAGGTTGGAGACGTTTTGGATGCACGGTTTGCTCAAGAAACGCTCTTCACTGATTTGGAGCAAAGGTTGAGTGACCCGGGTGACCCGGCAGCACTTGGGCAACTTTGTGCAGGAAATTCCGCAGGTTGAAACCTTTGATTGTACATGATTTTTATAGGCTATTTTGATGATTGGCAAGCCTTAGAGCTTGGCCAAAAGGCAAATAGCCTTGCCAAGGAGAAGGAGTGGCTTCTGCTAGATTGGATATTGTAAACTCATATTTTTATGAAACATATTATCTGGGCAGACTCATTTTAACAGGGAGTTGCCCCTCCGTGGTATGTATGGGCATACATGTGGTTTGATAATGATGTTTATGTTTTATTCTGCATAATTGAAAGAACATTTGTATAATAACTAACGAATGTTGCTAAAGGCGTAGTCTGGGTACTTGAGTATTTAGAAAAAGAAAAAGTATGGTAGTGCCACACCTGCCTACAAGAGTGGTTGGAAGACACCCGAGGTGTAGGGGCGTGACAAGTAGGCCTACACGGGACTCTGCACATTATGAAATTTATTCATTCATTAATCGATCTTTTCAAAAATTTCGCAATTACCTAGCAACTGTCGCAACCATCAACTGCCACAATTCGAATCAATGGTTGATCATGATCCAATCGTCTAACAAAGGATCTAATGGCACAGATTATGACAAAAAAGCAGCTAGGAAATTTATTTTCAAATAAAGACGCCTTATGGCATAACTAGCAATTGCACGCAATGGCGTAACTATCTCCTTAAAACCTATACTCCAAGGAGGAAACATATGTTTTTCAACATTAGGCACACTCCCACTATATTGAAAAGGATTAAGAAATAAAAATAAAGTAAAAGTCCAATTCAAAACAAATATGGAAGTATATATCTCGCTAATAGTAATAAAAATACAATTCAAATCAAATATCGAATTTATGCTAATAATGATAGATGGTGTTACAAAATTAAGACTTTGTGATGGGTATTCCTAAGAAACAGAAGCCTTTCTAATATTCCTTGCTCCAAAACCAAATTTTTTTATATGAGCAAGGTGCTAATCTTTCTTAAAGTTGTAGGGCTCATAAAATTCAATTTCTAATATTTGTAAAGATGAAACCATGCTCCAAATTTTCCAAAGTTGAGAATTAAAAAAATAATGCCAACGTCCACATAGTTCATTTGAATGCAACCGAACAAGCAAGGAGCATCAAAAGAAACACCGACAATGTGTGCAACAAAGACCATAGAGACCCAAAACCAACAATCAAAAACCAATCATCAAAATGGTTTCCAACAAAATTGGACCACGAAATGGCACCATAAATTTTGTAGACAATGGACACAACAAAAAGAACTTTCATCCTAACCATCATCAATGAAGTACTTATTTCTTAAGACTTTCAGTTTATGAGATGAAGCTCTTATTACTTAATGAGATAGATCATGCACAACTATGTGGTGTTAAACTAAGAGAATTGCATGCACAACAAGGTAGGACACAAAGGAAAATGACCCAAATTAGAGACAGCAAGACAAAAACTTTGTAAATTGTGATGAAAATAAAAAAAAAAACAGAATAAAGAATTACATGCACCTCTCAGAAATTTTCTCTGCATTCAGCATTCTCTTCAGAGACTAGCCCCTGATTTTAAAATTTGTGCAGCCATGCTGATTGGTCCAGCAAATCGAAAATCCAAATGAAACTTCTGCAAAATTTCTTGTAATTGATTATTTTTTTGGGGATTTTTAAAAACTGTAGGTAGATTCAAATCCAATTCACCTTTTAATTCGTCAAAATTTTAGTCTAAAATATATATTTTTAAGAAAAATACACATGTTTGTTGTGAACTTTATCCACTTCATTACATCCAGAAATTAAAAAAACACAGTGGATAACGTGACATATACAAAAATCATCTTACAGATAATTGAATGAAATCATAATGATAATGAAATATGGTAAAAGAAAAAGGAGTTGTGTTTAGTAAGTTTTTTTGGAAGTTTCTTAGGTGGTTTTTCTAGATCTGATTTCACTGAAATCTAGTAGAAATTTATTGAAATCGCAAGCTTGATGAGTAATCCATGCATAATCCTAAGTGTCTTAAAGGTTTTTCAAGGTGATAAATCCATATCTACAGTGAAAAAAACTAGTTTAAATAACACAAATCAAGATTTCGCACTAAAAACAACTCCAAAAATAAAACACCAATTGTATTATGGTATCCTTTTTACTTTTTGGATATTGGGATTTTTTGGATTGGTAATTTTGAATTATGTAATATGAATAAGTTGATTGCAAAGTTTATTTATATATTCAAAAATGTTTTTTTTAATATATATATATTTTTTGTGTCTTAATCTCCGCCAGAATTTCTAATAGTTAAATTATTCAGCCAACCTGTTAATGCTTTGATAAGACAACTTCCATGGGTTGGGTTTGAATTTCAACCATTGAAATGGATCTAGGATTATGGTTAAAAGTGAAACAAAACAAGTTCGACAAATAGGTTATCTTGAAGTTTTGAATTTAACTTCAGTTTACTTGTTACAAACCATTGTGAATATGATCCCTCGGACCTATAAAAGGGAAGGGGAGGGGCTTCTAGTTTTGAAATTAGATCAATCTGAGTTGGGTTGGGTCATATCCAGTGATTAGGAGTTGAGTTCTTGTATTCTTTGGAAAATTTTATGTGGAGGAAAAAAATATATTTGAATTGGTTCAATCTGAGCAGCTTCATATAGGATCTAAGGAGTTGAATTATTGGGAATTGAAGAAAAGCATTGCATAAATCTCTTGGGTGGTTGTTAGGGGAGAAAATCGGTGCTGGGGAGGCCTAAATCTAAGAATCACCATATGTACCATCTCTTTGGGATTGAGCAATCCGGAAGGGTTGAGAAATCTAAGAGGATGGAAGAGTTTAATGACAAGGATATATGGAGTAGTATTTATGCAGAGACCTCCGGTGTTACAGTGCGCAGATCGATGGGAAAGGATGGGAATACTAAAAATAGCACAATATTAGTGAAGATTCATAGGAAGGAACCATACAATGAAGAGAATGATAAGAGGAGAATGAGGTATCAGTCCTCTGTGCCTGTAAATATCCCGAACTGGTACCTCATTCTCATGGGAGGAGAAGAAAATTGAGAATTGCTGGAGTAGAAGTCATGGGTTAGTTGAAGATGACAGTAGTGATGATGATGAAGGGTGGGATTGTGAGAGGAATATGATCCCACCTCATGAGATCATTGCTAGATAACTTTCCCAAACCGAAATAACTTCGCTCTCTGTAAAATGAAGGCGTTGGGAGGGGACTCTCAAAGGCAGAAATGCAGTCTAGATGATTACTGGGTTTATTGACTAAAATATCTTCAATTGATCTCAATCAAGAAGGGTTTTGATATATGATGTATGGTGACAAGAAATTTTTGAAACTTGGATTGGAATTCCAAGTTTTTGGGTGTCATAATTGCAGATCACTGTGCAATTGACATCAGTAAAAATTTCATTTTTTTCCTAATGGTTCTGTAAGATTTCAATTCTGTGGGTTTGAAAATCCCAATCTACTAAGAAAAATAGCTATATGCTTTCATTTTTCCTCTTTAATGTGTAGTTAGCTAAGCATGGATTGGATGTTAAGCAAACTGATACAGAAAATGTTTGTACATCACAATTGATCAAAAATGTATGCCAAATATAAGCTGATTGTTGGAGTGCACTGCTACAGAGTATTGATTTATTTAAATATTATATAACAGGATAGTCCCAATCAACGTTCAATTGGATACTTCATTGAATTGGAGTGTGCTAAATCTGATACTTAAATGGACAAATAAAAATGTTCTGAGGGAAATTTCAATTTCAGATGTTAATTTTTTTAAGTTTAGACCATGTGAACCATTTTAAAATGGCCAAAGCACACCTTTTTTTTGGAAAGAGGTTGATTTTTGTCCATGTTAATTTGCTCAATCGAATTTATGTATTTTTGAAAATCTAATTGCCATAATCTAAAATTTAGGAAAAAACCTGCAAGAAAATAGTTTGAAAGAAACAAATTTTACCTTACAAACCACCTATACCCATCCTGAAATTTGGGGAAAAGTAGACTCACACAGTCTGAGTTTTTTTTTAGAGGAAAAAACACTGGATTCTATTATATGAAAGAAAACCAATAAACCAATACATCTGGATTCAACATATAACTGTATGTTAGGCTTCATATTTCAATCCTAAAGATACATATACATTCAACATAAAACTATATGTTAGGCGACTTCAATCTTAAAGGTACATATACATCAATTACATATACATTGCATAATTAACAGTCTACCCTAATTAACTGTGTGTAGTGACTTCAAACTTGAGAGCTATAAACTATCAAAATTGCACAGTATATAGCAACCAAAAAATCAAAATGACCAGGGTATAATGCTCAAATGAAAACGCATGGAGTCACTCAACAGTGAACTCCCCGTCATCTATGATCTCATTTCCCTCTTTCTACTGATAGTGGATGGAGCCAGGGGCCACACATAATCCTTTCTTCAACTAGGAGTCTACAGTCTCGTTCCAGTACCTGTAGACATGAGAGAATGTGATCTTGGAGAATGAATCTATTAAAATTGTGATGGGCTCCAACCAATTGGTCAGTGAAGGTGTGGAGAGAACTGCTCTACCAGTAACAATTTCAATAATGGTTTTTGAATCACCATATATGGCAATGTGTAAATGGATCTTGTTTGCAAATAGTAATAGTCCCAAAAGTGCCAAAAGTTCGGCCTTGGTGTTAGAGCGAGCACTGCCATTTCAATATAGAAGGTATTGGGAATGTGGACTTATCCTGATCTCTGCCCCCCACATCCACAAGTGCCAAATTGAGCAGCCCAGTCAAATAAACCTGTGGGAAATTGTAAATGTAAAAAAAATCTGGGAACTTGGAAGGGCTTTGAGGAGGAGTTACCCATCTAGTGGTATCCATCTATATGCACAGTCTGAATTGCTGTAAATAGGAAACTTGCGAGTGTACCTATTTTTCTTTCTGTGTGTAGGTTCAATTTGATAGGTTTAGGAAGAATGACTTCAGCAACATTTCAAATTACATTGCTAGATGTTTATAAATTTTTCAAACTATTGAATGTATGAATTGAATCATATATCTATATTTGTAATGTTTTTTTACAATGCAATGAGCAAGAAAATGGTGATTTAATTACACTGAAACCAGTTTTAAAAAGAAAGTTGTCTGTTATATTATTTTTTATTTATTTATTTTTTGTTGTTGTTGGGATTCTTCACATTTAATAACAATATTCAAATCCATTACAACAAAAAATTAAGCATTGTTTTTAGAGTTTTCAAATTAATTCATATACTAGAAATTGCACCATTACCAGATGTTGCAAAGATGAATTACTTATTGCTTAAGACTTTCAGTTTGTGAGATGAAGCTCTTATTACTTAATGAGATAGATCATGCACAAGTATATGGTGTTAAACTGAGAGAATTGCAGGCACAACAAGGTGGGACACAAAGGAAAATGACCCAAGTTAGAGACACCAAGACATAACAACTTTGTAAATTGTGACTAAAATAAAAAACCCAGAACCCAAAATATGACCAAATTGATTTCCAATTTAGAAATAAATTCAGCAAACATTCCATACATACAAAATTCAGCTACTACTATGGAGAAACATGAAAATGTTAGTGGATATAGAGAAAACAAAAAACACTCATTTTTACTCAACTGTTTTGACATTCTAATGAATTCGAAAATCAAAATGCAAGAAGATTGGCAACCAACACCATGCCTAGCACAGGATGTAAGCAAGAACATCACTCAATGTAAGTTCAATTTTTCAATGTTATTGGGCAGGAGTTAGAACAATACTTCTATTATTAGATGATTCATGGAAAGCATGGACAACAATAGAAATATACACCATGATACCATAAAGACTTACTGGAATGTGCACTCGAATAGGAATCTTGAAGGTATTACCAGAAAATCATTAATGCATTTCCAGCCAAACATTAAGGCATAGACCCCATGAGATGACTTCGCAAGAAATGATAAAGCCAAAAGGATGCTGCCAGAGAAGCTACATTTTGAAATAACAACAATTTGAAATAATCAGGGACACAAATAATGTAAAGCCTCTTGAAGAAACATAGAGGTACAAATGGTGTGTATCAAAGCATCCACAACATACTCAAGCTCAATGGATTGGAAAGGAAATTAGGGACTACATCCCATATCCAGGAACAGGACAAATGCAAACTCCCTTGCCACTTTTCAAGAAGAGCTTGACAGACACATGGACCAAAAAAGCATCAAGAAGAACTCAAGGAAAATATTGAAGAAATGGATTGATTAACGGATAAAGTAATTGAAAATTCATGTCTTGACTATGAAGGAAGAGAAATTCACACCACAAAGCCACCGGAAAATAATCACCGCATGGCAAAGAGCCAAATCCTCGCTAATCAGAGAGAATCAGGTATAGACATAAACTGAAACAGACATGAAATTCAGATAATCGACTAACTAGCTGCATAAACAACCAGTTTGTATAAAAACTGGATTCTTGTGTCAATACACAAATAAACTACCAGGGGATTCAAATTTGAGGTCTCCAATAAGACAACGTAATTAGAGTTTTTCTCATAGATAGATACTTCACAGGGATCACTATATCATGCTTTTAATTTTTAAATTTCTAGTTTTATTGTAGAACAAACCCTTAATCTTGAGTTCATTAGTTATACCGAATAACACTGTAATGCCTTTTCCTCCACAATGTAACTAGTGCATTATCATCCACAATATATATGCAGTAAGTCTTTATATTATTCAAGAACAACAATTCAACAAATCCCAACACTAATGATGAATTCAAGGTTTGTGTTGAGATTGCAACAAGATGATGAGCTTAGTGGAAAGAAGTCGCCTTCACTAAGTGGGCCCACAGGCTATTTTTGGCGCAAAGTCTATTTTTAGACTATGTCTATTTTTAGACATATGGATCATGTTCTATGAGTTGCAGGATGCTATTTGTGGATGGTTGGTCAAGTCGAAAAAAATAGATGGACTTCTATTTTTAGACATATTGGGCGGAATCTATTTTTAGATTGCTAGTCTAAAAATAGATATGTCGAATATTATTAGCTCTTAATAATATTTGGACTATAAATATTATCTTATTCTCTTGGAGCACTTCAGTTAAGTGCACAGATGTGGCACAGGAGCTGACAGAAGGAATTACGCTATTCCTAAGGGTTAAGTGGAGCTATTTCATGGATACTTCAGTTAGAACTCATGTGAGAGAGTTTGGTGGGGTTGATTGAGGAATTTAATGGAGTTGTGTTCAGCTTAACTAATCTAAACATAGTTGAGCTAGTTGTATCTAGTATAACCGATTGATACACTAGTGAGAGTGGTGTGAACTAATTAATAATTAATTCACTAATTATAAACTCATTAATCAACTAAAGAATACATCATTTAACTTCAGTGCATGGACAGTTTCAGTGGAGACCAGTGAAGAGATAGGTGAAAGAGCAGTGTGACTATACTGGTGCATGAGTTTGCACCACACATTGATGGAGATGCCAATGAGGATTGTGCAGTGCATACCAGGTGGATTTGAACTTAGTCAGAGCCAATATTCAACAGGGATTGCGCAGTAGAGGCAGGCTAACAGGTGGCAGAGATTGGAGCATGTGTTTTGCTAGATCTAGCTTGTTTAGTGTGTAGCGATTGGAGATTGTATTGAGAGCTTGTGAGGAGCTTTATACAATGATTGTTACATGACCTCTATGACATATAATATACAGATAGTTGGGGGTTTTCAACTTTAAGCTTTCCCATGAAATACTGTGTTCATATGTGTGATTGTTTATGGTTTTAATGTGCACATGAAATTGTTTTTTTTATTTCCGCAATTAATGATCAATGGTAGAAGAGATTCTGTATTGTGCATGAAGTTAAAATAGTGTGTGATCAGGAGAATCTCAGTGAATAATATATTAGTTATTCAAATTTCTACATGGTATCAGAGCGATATTGATCATTGGATCAATTGAAAAACATTGAAGCAGTTGAGTTTTGAGCTGGTGGAATTCGAATTTGCAGTAGTGTTTTCTTGGTGTCGAAGTTGAGATGTCTTTCAACAGATTTTGATTGGAGTATGCCCTTGAGGGCAGCTTGAATTATATTGCATGGAAGGACAGGATGGAGGCGGTGTTAGATGACAATGGGTTGAAGGAGTTCATAGATGCAGAAATTCCAAAACCTGCTTCTGGCGATGCTGCCGCACTTGATGCATGGCAAAAGAAGACAGCAAAGTGTCAAAGAATTCTGTTGGAAGGTGTAAAGGATCACATAGTGTCTAGCCTTCATGGTAAGGCTTCTCCATTCTTGATGTGGAAAGCGTTGACAGACTTATTCCAAAGCAAGAGCGAGCTGAGGAAGTTGGCGCTCAAGGATAAAATCAGAAACATAAAAATGGAGAAAGGCGACAGTATGCCCAAGTACCTCACGAAGTTCATCCAATGTAGGGATGAGCTGGGAAGTGTGGGGGTGACTGTTGATGACGAGGACTTGGTGAGCTTGGCTCTCCTTGGGCTTCCGAAGAGTTGGCATTCCTATCAGGACTCTGTCAATGGTCAGGAGAAATTGCCAGGATGGGAGCGACTTTGGTCAGAACTTGTGCAAGAGGAGATAAGGCGAAGTTCCAGGGATGGATCTTCATCAAAGAACTCCGATGAAGAAAATTGAACTTTGGCTGCCAAAGCAAAGAAGGGGAAGAGCAAGAAGAATGCTTCTCAATCTGGTGCAAAAGGCAAGAAGCAGGACATGTCCAAGGTGAAGTGCTTTTACTGTCACCAACATGGACATTACACCACTAATTGTCCACAGAAGAAGAAAAATAAGCAGGCTACTAGATCTGCAGCTGGAGAGGCCTTAACCTCGCAGTTTGAGCTGGATTTTTCACTGATCGCATGCTTGGTCTCAAGTGTGATGGGTTCAGTGTGGTTTCTTGACAGTGGTGCATCTTTTCATATGACTGGAGATAAATATTTGTTTACTGATCTGGATGAGAAAGATCTTGGAGTGCACATCAAGATGGGCGATGATGGTAGATACAGTGCGACCGATATCGATACCATTTCCTTTGAGAAGGAGTCTGGTAAACCCTTTGTATTGAAGGAATTGATGCATGTTCCAGGATTGAAGAAGAATTTGATCTCAGTGGCCATGTTAGAAGACAAGGGATATGATGTTGTCTTTAGCGAGGGAAAGGCTTTCCTGCACAGTAAGGCAACTGGTGAGACCCAGAGGATAGGGGTTCAAGTTAAGAACCTTTATCAATTTCAGGTAGATGGCTACGTAGAAATGGAAGACAAGGCAGAGGGAGTGGTGAGCCGGGATGATGGCGAGTTATGGCATCGGAGATTGGGCCACCTTCACCATGGAGCTTTGAAGATACTGTGGCAGATTTTTATTGGGCTTCCTAAGGGCACTCTTGCGCAGTCAGATCAGTGCAAGGGATGTACCTTGGGAAAATTTGTGAAAGCCACCTTTCACGAGAATTATAGTCGCGCCACGACGATCCTTGAGAGAATTCACATAGACGTGTGTGGACCTTTCTTAGTAACTTCCACAGCAAAGCACAGGTACTATGTGATATTTTTTGATGATTTTTCTCGTAAGTGTTGGATCTTCTTCATGCAGAAGAAGAGCGAGACATAATCAAAGTTCTGTGGGTTCAAGGCACTGGTTGAGAAAGAATCGAGGAAGTAGGTGAAGGCTCTTCAGAGCGACAATGGTGGTGAATTCATCTTTGGTGAATTCAAGGACTTTTGTAGCGCAGAAGGAATTCGAAGAGATCTCATAGCACCTGATAACCCACAACAGAATGGGGTTGATGAGCGGAAGAACAGAACGATCGTGGGTGTTGCACGGGTGATGTTGCATGATCAGGGCCTTCCCATACACTTGTGGGCTGAGGCATGCAATACTGCAGTATATGTGTAGAACCGTTGTCCTCACAGGATAATTGGCATGAGTACACCCGAGGAGACGTTTTCTGGTAAGAAGCCTGATATTTCCCATTTGAGGATTTTTGGTTCACCTGTTTACATTCATGTGACTAAGGATTCCAGGAAGAAGCTGGAGCCAACCGCAGAGGTTGGGATATTTGTAGGGTACACTGATACACCCCACAACTATCATGTGTATTTTCCAGACAGTCGCAAGACTGTTGTGCGACGGGATATCAAATTTCATGAGGAGAAAGCCATGAAGTGTTCGCTTGAGAGGGAGCCACACTTGCATGTAGATGAGGAGCTATTAGTTCCTAAGGATGAGTCTCAGGATGTGGATCAGCCACAAGATGAGGTTCGTGGAGTGGAAGAGACCACTCATGCAGCGCAAACCATCAGAGGGTAGAAGCGCACTATAGAAGCTGAGCAATTTGCTCAAGATGCAGAGAAGGTTGTAGGAGGACCTACATCACAGCACAGACAGAGACAGTCACCTAATCGGTACACTGGATACATGGCTCTCATGAGTCAATGTATCGTGACAGAGCCATCCTCTTTCGAGGAAGCTGTGGAGGATCCCGCATGGGTAGATGCCATGGTGGAAGAGTATGATTCGATTGTCAGAAACAATGCATGGGAGATTGTCCCAAGACTGGAAGGGAAATCAGTGGTGGGTTCGAGATGGATCTACAAAGTGAAGCAGGCAGCTGACGGGAGTGTGGAGAAGTACAAGGCAAGATTTGTTCCCCGAGGCTTTTCACAGATTGAGGGGATCGATTATGAGGAGACCTTTGCACCTGTCATAAGGTATTCTTCCATACGGACGATTCTTGCTCTCTCAACGCAGATGGGGTGGCACATTCATCAGATGGATGTGAAGACTGCGTTCCTCAATGGGGTGATTGAGGAGGAGGTGTACATAGAGCAGCCTGAAGGTTTCGAGATCTTCAACGGTGAGTCGCATGTGTGCAGGCTCAAGAGAGCGTTGTATGGGTTGAAACAAACACCTCGTTCTTGGTACACACGGATAGACAGTTATTTCACCGGATTTGGATTCTCCAAGAGTGAGGCGGATCCGAACCTATACCAGATAGTGGTGGAGGGTAAGTTGCTGATCATTGTAATTTATGTAGATGATTTGATTTTGACAGGTGATGAGCTGTTGATACTCTCATGCAAGGATGATCTTGTAAAAGAGTTTGAGATGAAGGACTTGGGCCTCCTTCATTATTTCATGGGATTGGAAATTTGGCAGCGCAGTGATGGACTGTTTGTTTCTCAGGGTAAGTATGCCCGGGAGATACTAGAGAAGTTCAACATGCATGGATGCAAGCCTGTTGATACTCCTCTTCCTGGTGGATGGAGGAAGGAGGATGCTACTTTGGTGGAGGTAGTGGATGCCACTGTTTATCGATAGTTGGTGGGGTTTCTTATGTATCTGGTCAATACACGACCCGACATATGCTATGCTACTAACCAGCTTTCACAAGCTATGGTTAAGCCTACCAAGCTCTTCTAGAAGGCAGGCAAGCATGTATTGAGATATCTCAGAGGCACATCGGGATATGGATTATGGTACAGACAGTCGGATGAGGTGAAGCTATGTGGCTTCACGGATGAAGATTGGGCAGGGAGCCCAACAGAAAGAAAGAGCACATCTGGAGGGATTTTCAGTATCGGGTCGACAACAGTTTCTTGGTACAGTAGGAAGCAGAGATCCGTGACACTCAGTTTAGCAGAGGCCAAGTATATGGTATCGAGTTTGGCTACATGCGAGGCTATATGGATGCAGAAGATCCTAGTCGGGTTGTTCGATTCACACTTAGATCCTACTTTGATATACTGTGATAATCAAAGTTGCATCAAACTCTCGGTTAATCTGGTATTTCATGATAGATCTAAACACATTGACATCCGGTACCATCATATCAGAGATTGTGTGCAGTGGAAGATCATGTTACTTTCATACATTCCTATAGATGATTAGGATACTGATATCTTGACGAAGGCGCTCACCAGGAGCAAATTCGAATACCACAGAGGCAGGATAGGGGTGGCAAATAATCCTTATCTTGTTTAGAGGGAGTGTTGAGATTGCAACAAGATGATGAGCTTAGTGGAAAGAAGTCGCCTTCACTAAGTGGGCCCGCAGGCTATTTTTGGCGCAAAGTCTATTTTTAGACTATGTCTATTTTTAGACATATGGATCATGTTCTATGAGTTGCAGGATGCTATTTGTGGATGGTTGGTCAAGTCGGAAAAAAATAGATGGACTTCTATTTTTAGACATACTGGGTAGAATCTATTTTTAGATTGCCAGTCTAAAAATAGATATGTCGAATATTATTAGCTCTTAATAATATTTGGACTATAAACATTATCTTATTCTCTTGGAGCACTTCAGTTAAGTGCACAGATGTGGCACAGGAGCTGACAGAAGGAATTACGCTATTCCTGAGGGTTAAGTGGAGCTATTGCATGAAGACTTCAGTTAGAACTCATGTGACAGAGTTTGGTGGAGTTGATTGAGGAAGTTAATGGAGTTGTGTTCAGCTTAACTAATCTAAACATAGTTGAGCTAGTTGTATCTAGTCTAACTGATTGATACACTAGTGAGAGTGGTGTGAATTAATTATTAATTAATTCACTAATTATAAACTCATTAATCAATTAAAGAATACATCATTTAACTTCAATGCATGGACAGTTTCAGTGGAGACCAGTGGAGAGAAAGGTGAAAGAGCAGTGGGACTATCAGTTGTGACTATACTGGTGCATGAGTTTGCACCACACATTGATGGAGATGCCAATGAGGATTTCGTAGTGCATACCAGGTGGATTTGAACTCAGTCAGAGCCAATATTCATCAGGGATTGCGCAGTAGAGGCAGGCTAAGAGGTGGCAGAGATTGGAGCATGTGTTTTGCTAGATCTAGCTTGTTTAGTGTGCAGCGATTGGAGATTGTACTAAGAGCTTGTGAGAAGCTTTGTAAAATGATTGTTACATGATATCTATGACATATAATATACAGATAGTTGGGGGTTTTTAGCTTTAAGCTTTTCCATGAAATATTGTGTTCATATGTGTGATTGTTTATGGTTTTAATGTGCGCATGCGATTGTTTTTTTATTTCCGCAATTAATGATCAATGGTAGAAGAGATTTTGTATTGTGCATGAAGTTAAAATAGTGTGTGATCAGGATAATCTTGGTGAATAATATATCAGTTATTCAAATTTCTACAACTTGGATTTAAATTTTTCCAACTAAAACCAACTCGAGATCTATTGTGTAATAAATCCACCTCATTCTCTTCAAGGACTAGTCCCTGCTAAGATAGAATATAAAAGGATTCCAAAACCACTCACCGTAATAAACAAGTCAAAAAATGGGGATGACCCTTTACAAGACCTCTTCAAACTTGAAAATACATTGAGCTAAACTATCTTATAATTCATTGTGGAGAATTCCAGCCAATTTCTTCGAGATATAGTAAAAATGGAAAAAAAATTAAAATCATTGCTTACCAGAAAACAAAAGAAATCTTTGTGCTATTCACTCCAGTTATGGGCCGCCGAAGAAGAATCCAAAATAGAGGTTGCAATCTTATATAATAATCGGATACTCTTCAGGTCTCTCACCCCACAAAATATTGATTGTCTGAGACCTTACAACCAAACACTTATGTATTTTATATTGTCTGCAAGTCCAGCCACATCCAATTATGAGAAATTCATGACATAACTACAACTATGCTAGACAATTTAAAGATCCAGAAGTTGGGCATGTGGAAAAGGGCATATATGGTGCCAGTACATATTATTGAATGAATTTAAATTCAAGTAATGCACAAGTTTTTACAAACAGGGATCTGAAACCCTTATGACTAATGGGGTAGAAGCAAGTTTCTAGTTATTGATGGGTATCTGGCACCGTTCTTGAGACCGACCCCCAGTCGACCATTGTTGTTGATTTTTTCTTGCTTCGACCTGAAATTAGAAGAAACCCGCATATTTAAATATTTGTTGAGCAAATGATTGTGCAATATTTGAAGTAGATTCATTACACACAACCTAAAACCCTAACCTATAACCAGTCTTGGCCCTTCGAGAACTTGCTTCCACAAGAAAATTACCTATAAAATCTAAGGATGACAGTGGAGTTCGTTTTCCCTGAGATCAACTTAATCTTGGGTTTATCATTACTGATAAACAAAGCTCGATTCTTAGAACATTCTATAATGCTCCTCCAAACAAATATCAGACCCAGAGTTTATGGGGGTTTCAGAGATGCAATATTTTTCCAGGAGTCAATATTACCCTAAGCCAGTGATATCGTTTCCCATAACCATAGAACTGTGTCAATCTATCCATACATACATACAAAAACCATTCTGGGTAGTAAAATGCATAAATACAGAATCCATTCTGGGTACCAAGACACATGCATACATAATTGACTCTTATTAACAGAATTCCTGAAACAAAAATTATGATAACGAAGAATTCTTCTACCAACCGCCTAATTTATATGTATATGTTCTGAAAAAACATGGGAAAACCATGAAACTCAATTGGAAGACAGCGAAGGGTCACCTGGTCCAAAAATGTTAAGAGAAAATCTCTGTATTTCTCGTCGCTATTGTCTTTCGATTCGGTGTCTTGTCCATGAGGATCATGTGACTTATCATTACTGAGTAGACAATGGAGAGTTGATTCATTACAGTCCTGCTTTGGGTATCCATGTGATCTTCTGTACCTGGGCATTCGTTGGTGTAGATCTCAGCAATGCATCTGCGTCTGCATGGTCGAGACCATGAAATGATCCAAATTACATGATGTATCTTATTTCATAATATCAGTGAGTTAGCTAGTTAGGTCGAAGGATTCATTGGATCTAATGGTCTAAATCATTTCAATTGTCTAACATTTTATCCAATGGTCCAAACACTAACAGAGTAGAAGCTAGGAAAGTTGTTTTCAAATAATGGCACCTTACGGCGTAATTATTTTTAAAAGTAAATAAATAAAGGTTATATTTATTCATTTTAAATATAAAATATTGATATTAATATTGGAAACTTACTTCATTTTTAAATGTAGAATCTTACATTTAATTGATTATATCCCATTGGTAAAAAGAAATATAATATTTTTTTCATAGATAACTTCAATATTATGTATTCTAGTTTTTAGTACCTATCAAAGTAAGACTCTAAAAATCAATTTTCCTATTAAATATTATTATTTTAATATTGATCATTGTTTAACTTTGAAAAATAAATATTTATTTTTCAATATTATTAAAAAAAAAATCAAATATTTGATTGGACCATAAATTGAAGGTCTTATTGCAATCTCTCCACAATATAATACTATGCGGATAATTGTTTCAAATATGTTGTGTTATAAATTACATATATGGTTTCAATATTCATGCATTATTTATATTTGTGTAGGGATTTTTTATTCTTAAGCTTGATAGAAAAACCATTCAAAAATAAAATGTTTGAAAATAACTCATACTAGTGTAAATAATATATTTATCATCAATTACTTCCCACTATAATTTTAGCAAGTCTTTGGATAAAAAATGGATAGGGATAAGATGTAAATAATTATGCTTACCTAGATTTATTTATAACCATTATTTATGTTTTCTTCAACATTTATGTAGGAGTAAAACTGTAAATGTTAACTAGCCCTTTTCGGAACACTTTTATGGGAAATTTGTCCAAAATCCAGTAGAGATTTTTAAAAATAATAATTTTAAGTTGTTTAATCTATAAATATGGAGTGTCTCAAGTGTTTTTTATGGTGTTTAATTCATTTATACATTCAAAAGTGCAAATTGTAAATTTGTAGGCTTACTAGTAGTTACTAACCACCAAAATTTATGCAAGTCCTTCAAGCAATTAATTTATCCACTTTACATTTGAATTTATTAGTTCTTGCTAAAGCAAGACTATATGATTTGCTTTTCTTATTAACCACTATTAATTTAATTAGCATTGACCAAAGTAGATTATAAACTTTTATGCAATTTTTCCAAAATATAATATCTAACTTGAATGATAGGGACTAAGCTACCCTACAATATTTGTTTGCTGGTATAGATTGTTATATAAAAATAAAATTTTTTCTATCATTCTACTTCATAATATTGACCCCCTCAATCAATACATGTGGATCAAAATTCTGATCCTAACACCAATTGGTTTTTTTCTTGCAATTTTTTATTTCACTCCTATCAACTCTACCTCCTATAATAAAAACAACCTACACCAGAATTATCCCTTCAATACCTTAGAACAAGATATCCATAGTCTAAAGAATGAAGCTAATATCCTTTTGCTTAGGAACTTCAATGCTAGACTACTACTAACCAAGCTACCTTCCTAAGTAATAACTCTAACCCTAACCCCCTGTGGTTAGATAAGGACTACGACTTAGGTAATATATTCAAAATGAATTTTGAAGACAAACTGAAAACCTATTTGTTACCGAGCTTATCAAGCTTTTCAGTTCCCAAGACTTGATAATTTGTAATGGGATTAATAATTGGTCAAACTATGGGTAGATGACTTGTATTCATGGGTTGGGCAGTAGTGTTGTGGATTATGCAATATTAGACACCCACGTTATCAATTGTATTACAAAATTTGACATCCTAAATGACCAAAAGCCTGATTTTGATCACAAACCTTTATCCTTGACCCTAAATATTAACATGCTTATCACCGACATGCAAAATAATTGTGAAAGTCAAATGCATATTCATTTTGACACAAGTAAAAAAATCTCCTTACAAGATTTAAAGAGAGACTTAGGTCTCTTATCATATAATGATAACATTGATCATATCTGTTACAATTTTACTACAACCATTTCCAGTACCCTTAACAAATTCTCTATCGAGGTGTCGTATAAAAATATTAATAGAACATCTAACCCTTGGTATGATAATGATCATAAAATTTCCAAGAAAGTGATTAGAGATGCCCCTAATGAAACTATTAAGATTGAAAAAATATGTGTCTACAAGGCTCTTATCAAAAGGAAGAAAATTTCCTATATTAAATAGAGATAAGAGAGACTTCTTCTCCTTTATAAAGTTTATCCTATAAATTTTTGTAGGAATATACTTGTCCATAAAACAAAACAAAATAATTCACTTAAAGAACTAGGATATTTATATCAAGAATATTTATGGCTCCCCGAAAACCATGGGAAACAGATTAAACACTACTATATAGGAGGATATTTTTTTTGAAAGACATGGATTTTGGGATTGAGGAACTTGAAAATGGGAAAACTAAGGATATTGATGGTTACCAAATAAAATTTTCAAAATGGGAAGGTCTATCATCAACCCTCATATTCACAAACTTCTCAATTTGATGATAAAACATGACTTCCCTAAGCCTTGGAAGCAAAGCCTTAGAGTGCCTATATTTAAAAGTGGGGATAAAAATGTTCCTTCTAACCGTAGGACCATTATGATTAACCACATTTTAGACAAACTATATAGGCTCATTTTAGAGAAGAATAATAGCCTCTAGCTTGAAATCCATGGTAAAAGAGCTAAATGGAAAGCAATTTTTAAGAGACAACACTCAACTATTGACCATCTTGTCATTCTTAATATCATTGCCGAAGAATGTCACAATA
Organism: Pinus albicaulis; assembly: GCA_034641835.2. NCBI lineage: Eukaryota > Viridiplantae > Streptophyta > Pinopsida > Pinales > Pinaceae > Pinus > Pinus albicaulis. The sequence goes on from CM076571.1 coordinate 816,693,543, forward strand.
GTAAAATTGATCCCTTATGTTCTTTTGTTGACTTTAGAAAATATTTTGACACAGTTCCTCGAGATAAGCTATGGAAAAGACTAATATAGATAATGGTTCCTCTTGAGTTGAGGGTTGTTGTGATTAGGCTATATGAAAATGATGTCACTAAGCTTAAGACCACTGAGAGATGGCCTAACTAAATTACATGCATTATTGACATTGAGCAAGGGTGTCCCCTACCATTTTTGGCATTTACATTGATAAGCTAAACAAGTTTTTGGAAGTTGTGGGATGCAATGGCCTTAAAATCGCTATTATGGTCATTAGTCTTCTCCTTTATGTTGACGATATTGTTGGGTAATTTAATTGTTCTTAAATTATTTCATTAATTTTCAACCAAGATTCGTCTACTTATGAAGCGTATGTGCACCATATATGTTATGATTCTCTCTATGGATTGATTGATTCTAAAGATGAAATTAACCTAAGTATGGAAAATTTTTTTAATGAGATTTAGAGAATAATTACACACTTCAAGACTTCGATCTAGAAAAATGACGAACGCTAGGTTTTCTGCTCCTCCTCCCTTTGCCGTTGTCGCATTGCAACTCAACCCCGAGGACCATGGTGGCTTGAGACCACTCCTACCTCAGTCACTTCATAAAAAAAACCATGAGGGCACTAGTCTTGGAGTTAGGGCTAAGATGGTTGGCATCTGGCCCTCAGAAAGTACATCCCTCTTGATCATAGACATGGATGAGGCCCTCCACGTTTTGAAATACGACGAATCTCCCGATCCTAAAACTCATGATGACCATGGTCCATTCAAGCCATCGCTACCCCATGAGCCATACCTTGATAGCAATAGTCCTGGGGATCGGGTGCAGATTGCAGGTGTTCAGACCATAGATCGCTCAATGCCTCTGATTGCATCCAAAGTTGAGGCCATCCACTGCATAAAGGACGACAGCGCTCTGGGAAGTCAGATCTTCACAACTCTCATCCCCAATGTAATTCCAGAGGACTGCAGCATGTTGTTCGATGGTAAGAAAAGCATCGGTTGCTCCAACTAGCCCTTGCATTCCAAAAACTCCTCTATTCACTGCATGACCCCAGGGTTTCCTCACTAGGGTGACCATCTCTCACTAGGGAAGGCTAATCGCATTGTGGCATCCAAGAACAACAACAAGACATTAATGTTCGATACTCTCGCCTCTCGAATGAGATCTGGCAACGAGGGTTCCCCATATCTGCCTCCCCTCTATTTCTAGATACAAATCACTCTTTTATCTAGCAAAACTCTACTTCTCTGGGTTCACTCCATGCATTTGGTGAGATCCCTCTCGCAGGCCCTTGAAATCAAGCTGATGATACCTTCCACCTCTCAGCGACTTCTCTATGGAGGCAAACAACTTGAATAATCTCTCTCGCTTTCATTCTATACTATTGAAAAAGATGCTTTGGTGGTTTTAACCTTCTGTCTGCGAGGAGGGGCAGTCGGGAAATCGTCCTCTACCCAAGCCTTCTCTTACAAGGATGCCATCCATGCACAACCTCCCAAGAGAGCCGCACATCCCACGGAGAAATCTTCTCAACCTATGGAAGCTCCCAGGCCTTTTCTGGTGGACAAATTAGAGGATGTGCCTTCGGTAGAAATTTCCCACCCAAAACTTGAAAACCAACATCAAATTTATTCAGAATATGCCATTATTTATCGTTTCAATGGATTATGGCCTCGCACAACATATCTATATCAATGGATTCACTCCACTTGGACCAACAACATCAAGGTTATCTTCTGCTCGAAGGGTTTCTTCATATTTCTATTTTCTTTCAATAAGGATTATCAAAAATCCCTAACTGATGGTCCATGGTTTTGGGGAAAAGCAAGGCTATTCCTCACCCCTTGGTTCCCAGATTTCGACCCTTCCTTAGCAGTCATTAGCAAACTGCCCATTTGGGCCAGGCTTCCAAATCTACCTGCTCATTTATGGCACTCCTCTGTCTTCCAAGCAATTGGAAACTCTCTGGGTTTCTTTCTGGCAACAGATCACTCTAGGGGAGAGAAATTCATATACACCTACAACATAATTTGTGCGGAAATTGATCTAAGTAAAGGTCTACCTGATCAAATCGTCCTAAAATTGGGTGACCTCCTTTGGAATCAGACCTTGGGTTACGAGAACACTGCGTTTCGATGTCGTCATTGCCATCAAATAGGGAATCTTCAGAATGCATGCACTATATTCCATGCCCAATCGAAAAGAGGCAATCGTAAACCAAAATCTAAAAGCTGGAAGCCCTGTGATCCACCTCCCATGGATGACATCAAGGCCTTCAACTCATATGAGGAGGAGATTGAAGCAGATGAAGCGCTAGCAATATCGGAGAAGGAGACAGCCTCGGTAGACCCTAGGGGGCCCAATGCTATCTCTAATCCTTTAAAATGAACTCATGAGTCTGCCTCCTCCGACTCGGATAAGGAGACTCCTCCTATGGTCAACGATGGTCTTCAGCTGGCTTTAGCCCACATGCCCAATAATGTTTGGGTTAAAGTTACCAAAAAGAAAGGAAAGAAATGTCGTATTGAGGAATCTACCCATTCTGGGTAGATTCTAGTGCCTGTCTCTCTTGGTCCCCTTGTCTCTCTTCTTGATATTCTTTGTTCTCTCTTGGCTATGTATTGGGATTGAGGTTGATAACTCATCATTTCCGGTTCCCTGATTCTCAATCCCTCTTGTTTGTAACTCCATTTTGTACTATATGCTTCTAATAGAATCATTCTTATTCAGAAAAATCTATCTTAATTGCAGAATTAAAAACTTACTTCTATTTTCATAAAAGGAAATGCTAATAATAAATCGCAATAAAAAGAGTCTAGTGCTACTTGCAGAATTGAAAATACTACAACACTATTTTGCAGAAACGAATTTCTACACTAATTTGCAAAAAAGGAATTTCTATACGAATTACATAAAATGAAATAAAACGGACTTAATTTCTAATTGCAGAAGAGACATCAAATGGAAAAATTGTAACTCTAAAGTGATTACTTGTGTGTGTATTCAAATCTAAAGAAAAATTATGTTATCATCTAAGAAATTAACTTTGAGTAATGAAATATTTAATTGTTGAAAATAAAATGCATGTAAGAATCAAATATTTTTGGTATTTTCCTTTTATGAGCACTCTGAAATCAAAACAACAATTGATCAAAATATTAATGTAATGAAACTAATTAAGAAAATTCTTAAAGAAACTACAACACTATAAGAAAACTGGAAATTAAAAACAAAACAAAATAACCTTTCACATAGATAGGGGCCCTCCCATGAGCGTAGGTTTGTTATCAATCAAAGAATTCCTTACGCGCACATTGAGAACAAAGAATTTTATTAACTCAGAATAGAGTATCACAAGTCTTGAAAATTAACCATTGTAAACTTATTCGAACTGTATTTTGGGTCTCGCCTTACAAACCTTATACAAATTTCATTAACAACTTCAAGTTTTTTATGTCGATACGAAATGAACTAATCTGACATCTACGAAATGGATTTAGTTTGAAACTCTATATCCTTATGACTTGATATTGAAAGAGAAAGTCATAAGATATTATTCTTGAACAATATCCTAATGATTAAGTATGTGTTCTACATGCTCACTTGATGTCATTTTGATCCTTTTTTTCTTTTGCTTGACCGTTGCACCACATACTCAGAGTTTGACTTTGAGTTTGACTCTTAGATATCCTAATCTTTGTAGCCTGCCAGGTCATGCCAATAGGTGGTAGTTCATGTATTGAACATTTTTCATCTTCAGGTACCCTTTGTTTCTTTATTTGTGCCTTAGAACCTATCTAATCATGGTTATAGTTGCAGAATTCGACATTAGCTACAAAATGTTCACAATTTTGTTACTCTAGGAATATTTTCATTATAATTTGTAAATAAAGATATATTATAAACATGGATGATAAATACCTTTTATATCAGTTGAATTGGCCTTAAGTATGTTGAGATTGCTACAAAAATGATGACAAAAAGGTGAAGGAGATGAAAAAAAGGTAGTGAAAAAAGGAAACAATTTCAGACTTCAACATTCCCGCACAACAAAAGTATTGCATGTCCCCATGCAACAAAAATTCAAAATTGGCTCTTCTTTCTTATTCAATGTATGATTTTTGAAGCCTGTGCAAGCACATCCATACTAGTTCTTTCCTTTCTCTTTCTAATGCTGAAGGTAGTCCTTGGTCTCTTCATCAAAATTTTACTTTGTATTCTTGTGATTCTATTCTTAAGACACTTGTTGTTAGGATTGAGTTTCTTATTGTTCTTATACCATTGACAGAGATGTAGAAATATGTTATCATTGTGGGTTCTTAATTTCTCATTATGTACTTTTTTTGCTTCCCTTTCCCGTGTTAAATGTTTATTAAGAACCTCTAGCTCATATATGTCATGTTTCAAAGCATCTTCAACTCCTTGTTCCTGTTCTGGAGTTTGTTTTGTCATGAAATTTCTACCAATTTCATGTTGAGAGAGTTTTGCCTTCTGTTGTGCTCTTTATTCCAAGGATTCTACATAATCATAAATTTCCTGTCAAATAGGGTCAATTTCTAGCGTTTCCCTGATTGGAATCATTGTTTGAGGAGGTGTTTTATATCCCTCTTCTTCAAAATCAATCATGTCTAGAGAATGTACCTTTATCAATTTTGAAATTATTCTACTTCTTATTAATTTTATTACTAATCCTTCAATGTTTTGACTTTTTCCTTTGTTAACCTCTTGCTTTCCCTTGTCTACTTTTTCATTTTCTTAAGGTAACCTAGGATTTAAGCTGACTTTTTTTCTTCTAAGACTCTATTTTATATTTTTCTATTTACACTTGTCAAAATATTGGAAGAGTGGAGTATTATCCTCAAATGGATCTTCTAGTTCATATGGCTCATTATGTTATGGAATTTCCTCTTCAAATTTCTCTTTTCTAGGGTTAAGGTTTGGTACTGACTTTCGTCAACTCCGTTTAACCCTACTTCTTATTTCTTCCTCCTGGACTTCTACAAAATTATTTTTGACTAGGAAATTTTCACCATCATCTCCTTTTACTTCCAAATGTGCCTCTATAAGGATTTTTATGAGTCGATGATGGTAGAGGGCATTATCAACGGATTTAGACTCTATCTATATACTGGATGCCATTTTTCTAAGACTTTGAAGAAAAAAGTAAGGCAAATTGATTTCATTCTCATCGATAAAATGCATCATGATTTGAGCATGGTAGAAAAACATAGTTCCAAATCTACCCTCACAAGTTAAATTTTTTTGGATAACTAACAACAAATTTCTCCATTTTCCTTTTAATGCAGTGACTAGAATTCCCTTTTTGAATATGGATAAATCCATACATAGCTCTCTGAGGAAATGTACCCACTCATTATCCTTGATATTTGTATTCTTGAACCAACTCTCCCCATTTTGAGGCAATATCATAGCTTATACCACGATAGAATTTGTTAGGTTAAGCACAATATCTCCAATTTCGGCTTTAACCCCATCAAAAGCTCAAGAAAAAGCTTTAGTAATCTCTATCTCATGCCTACCGAATTTTCACAGAACTGAAGCCATCCTACTTGCTACAACTGATCTTTAACCCTCAAATATTCCTGAAGAAACTTAATTCCATTTGGTTTAGAGCAGAAAATAATCTCCGTGGAGAGAAGAAGTTTCAGTCCTTGACTGTTTCCTTTGACATGGATGATGGAAGAAAGAGAATGAGTGTAGTTTTGAATGAAGTAATTTCAAAATGGAACAAAATTAGATGAAGTGAAATAAAATGATAATGAAACACAAAATTTTATGGAAGAAACCGTTTTATGATCAAACTGTACCTTCCCAAAATTCCCATATCTGATTTCATAGGGTCGGCGGAATGTACTGGATTTGAACCAGACTGATGTGACTGAATGAGTAATGATGAGAGAGTGGGGTATACAGGTTATGATGATGGGTGTATTTTCTTAGCTGCTTTGTAAGGTCTTTAATTATTCAAACTTTCTTTTGATAAAATCATCCATGAATAAAAACCTGGGTTCTTATATGAAAAATAATTCAATATCCTACATATATTTGTTTTGTGAGTTCCTTCAATGCACCTTTGTTATGGACTTTGTGATGTTGATGTAGATGTAGAATTTAGAATTGACTGCAGAACTTAAGGTTAGATGTAGAATGATATAAATTATGTTCCTAGTTGTTATTTCTTTATTATTTCTTGTTTTATCAGGAGAAGACTCTTTTATTGTTGTTATTGCTTTGGGTGGTAAGTGAAGAAGAAGACCGATCTTCAGAAGTATTGCTTGCCACCTAAAATTTATTAGAAAAAGGACAAAAATAAATAGGGACAAGAAAAATGGAATTATGAAAATCAAAATTGCAAGAAATATTGCTTTTCAATTAATATTTTCAGTATAAACATGCCAACATAGTGGGTTTTCATGTTTATACTTTTACTATTATTTATTTATTTTTATATTAATAAAATTACAATGAAGTTGGAGATTGAGGAGAAGAATATCCTTTATTGACCAACTTGGAATTCAAAATTCTCTTGCAAGTATTTGAGAAATTATTCCCTTGTTAATGTTTTATGGTATAATCTTAGTCTATTACCATTAACAAGGAAAGTAATTTGTTCATCATCAATAGTTTTTATTTTGACTACTCCATTATAAAAAATAATATCAATCTAATAAGGACCAAGCCAATGAGTTTGAAATTTTCCTTGAAAATATTTGAATTTGGAATAAAATAAAAGAGCCCAATCACCTTGCTTGAAATTTTTAGCTTTGATAATTTTTTCATGCCACTTTGAACTCGGTTGCTGCACTATGCTAGTTCTTTGAATAGCATATTTTCGGATCTCATCTAGCTCATTCAATTATGCTAGTTTTTGCTTTTGAGCTTTTGATAGTTCAAGTCCCAATTAGTATTTGTTCTATAGGTATCCACTTGGAACTCAATTGGAAGAAAAACTTGCTTCCCATAAACAAGATCATAAGGAGTGTGTCCAATTTTGTTCCTTCATGTGGTTCGATGTGCCCATAGTGCTTCTGGAAGCTTTTCTTCCCAATCCTTTCTATGCAAATGTACTGTCTTGGTAATAATTGCTTCAAGTACTTTTTTGGTGGATTCCACTTGTCCATTGGCTTATGGATTATATGGATTAGACTTTCGGTGCTTAATTTTATATTTCTCCATGATATTTTTCACCAACTTGAATGTGAATTGGGTACCATGATCTATTACAATTTCTCTTGGAACACCAAAACAAGTAAATATATCCTCAAAAATAAATGTAACTTTAACATTTCCAGTTGCAAAGAAAAGAGGTTTAGCTTCTACCCATTTCGTGACATAATCTGTGCAAACAATTATGTACCTTTTCTGTTTATATGGAGGATTTATTAGTATAACAAAATCTAAAGCCCATTTTTCAAAAGGCTCTACAAATACCTATGGTTGTAGAGGCATTTCATTTGATGGTACAGGTTTTCCTATTCTTTGAAAACTATCACATCTTTGGAAATATTCTTTCGAATATTTGGAAATAGATGGCCAATAATATCCTAAAAGAAGGATTTTGTAAGCAGTTCTTTTGTCGGAAAAATGTCCTCCACATGGCTCATCATGACAAGATTTCAAAATTTCTGGTACTTCATCTTCTCGAACACATCTTCAATTGATCAGATCAGGTCCAATTTTGTATAATTCTCCATCTATCCAAGAACAAGGTGCACTAGTTTTGATAACTTTTTGTTTTTCTCTGGCTAACAATTGTGGTGGTAATTTTCCAGTTGCTAAATAATTGGCAATATCTGCAAACCAAGTTAATTTAGTAGATACTGAAAAAATATATTCATAAGGAAAATTATCTTTTACAGGAATATCATCAATATTATTTTGCATTCTACAAAGAAAATCAACAACTGTATTTTCTTTTCCTGGTCTATCAAGAAGAGTAATGTTGAATTCTTGTAAAAATAACAACCATCTTGTAATTCTTCCATTAGTAATTGGTTTGTACTTTAGATATATAATGGTAGAATGATCTGTATAAATAAAAGTTTCATAACTAGTGATTTAATGACGACACTTAATAATGACATGTACAACAAATAAAAACTCATTTTCAGTCACAATATAATTGAACTATGTTGGAGTCAAATTTTTTCTTATATAATAGATAACATAAGGAGTTAAATATTTTTGTCCCAATACAAATCCTAAAGTTGTGTCAAGCATCAGTAGAAATATGAAAAGGGGGAGACCAATTAGTCATCTTATAATTGAGGATTTAGTAATCCTTTGTTTCAATGTTTTGAATGCTTTTTGACAAATGAAGTTCCATGTTGTTAGGTCCCTGTAACTTCAGCAGATTGGAGAGACTAAAGCTGCAGGGAAAACATTTGAACCACTTTGGGATTCTAGGATCTAGCCCTCCTGAATCCAGAGAGGGATCTCTCTATAAGTGCAAATATTGATTTGTCTTTAAGGCTTTTGAAATGTGATATTAGGCTAGTTATGAAGAACAAGGTTTTTGTTTGTTTTGGTTGAGCAAAGATATTTGAAGGGGAAGGAAGTCTAAATGAAGGGTGAAGGTGAATGAACGTGAAATATTGATTCAGCTAATAAGATAGGCCAGAAACAACTTCAATCCATTGGGATATGGAGTCATAGTAGGATTTAATTGAAACAACAAGGTTCAAGAGTAGTCCATGGGGCAAGTCATCTATGTCTAAGGATCTCTTTAAGTTGATTTTATGGAATGGAATGAAAAAAAAAGAAGGGGAATCAAACAAATGAAGAACAAATAGCAACCTAAGATCAAGTAAGTACTTTGAAACTATCCTAATTTTGGCATGCACTTAAGAAAGACATAAAAGTTATCTAAGATCAGGTAAGTATTTTGAAACTAGCCTGCTTTCGATGCACTTTCAATAGAAAACATTTAAAACACAGAAATAATAGCTTAAGATCAAGTAAGGACTTTGAACCTATCCTGCTTTCAACATATTCAAAGGGAAAATTTTCAAAGCAACTGTTGGAGAAGAAAATAGAGGACAGGGCTCACCATAGACTTCCCTAGCTCTGCTTTACTTAGCAAAATTTTCAAGACAACACTTTAAGATAACAAAGAATAGTCTAAGATCAGGTAAGGACTTTGAACCTAGCCTGCTTTCAACATACTCTTAGGGAAACTTTCAGGCAACCTTTGGAGATAAAACTAGAGGACAGGGCTCACCATAGACTTCCCTAGTTCAACTTTACTTGGAAGAAACTGAAAATAACATTCAAGAACAATGTTTAAAGTTTAGACAGTAGGACGAGGGAACGCCAACATTCCTTAACTGCTTGGACTATATTAAATCATTCTCAAATAGACAATTAGAGGAAAACATAAAGATAAAGCTTATCAGTGAGAGCAGGGTACTTTTGACAGTAAATCCTAACTCTATATTTCTTGTTCTTTCTCAGAGAAAATGGACAGAATGGAAACAAAAAGAAAATAAAAATTTACAATAAGAAACACATCACCGTTGACATAGACCAGGATCCCATAAATCAGCTTGTATTTGATGTTCAAACCAGTTACAATCATCAAGTCCAGTGGTTCTCTACAGCTTCAAACTTCTCATCTCAACTTAGGTATCTTCAATTACAAACAGAGCTTACAGGAGCTTCAGAAAACTATTTACAGGCAACAGATATGCAGTGACCAACCTTTTCCTCATCTTCTACAGAGGTATTTATAGAATAATGAGGAGGTGGAATGAGAGAAAAGATCTCTATATTCAATTAATACAGTTTAATTATTCTCAGCCTTTGAGGGGCTCAATGGAGAAAATTTCTGAAATTATATCTGTATTAATTGGTTTACATTAAGTATTAAGCTTGCTGGGCAGATTTTGTTGACTCAAAACTCTTTCAGGTAGGATTTGCAATAACTCTAGCCGCTTTAAGGCAAAATATCATTGACTGAGGCAATAACTCTACCTTCTTTGATTTATGAGGCTGCAGGTGGCACTTTTGGTAGCTGGAGAGGATTCAATTAGCCTCTGATGTGGCAGTGGAGGCTTCTCGGACTGATAGATTTCATTGTTATAACCTAAAACAGTGTTAATTTGCTTTTGATATAGGTTTTAGGCCTAATTTGGCTTAATATCTGTCTTCAGGTCTTCAACTGTCTTGAATTGTATGGATTAGGCTTTTGATAATCGAGTTTAGGCCGTAATCCCTCAAAATTGTGTTTAAAATCTTTAAACATTCATTTCTGCTATGATTTCATACTTCGACACTGATACTCTTTGTTTGATTGAGGTTCATTGTGTTTCTTTGCTTTTACAGGTGCGCAGAGGGTTTTAAAATAGCATCAGTGCTCATGAGGCACTGATGAAACATGATATGGAACCCTGCAAAGTGATGTCCTTTACGAATAAAGGCCTGGGGGATCGTCATCCCCGACCTTTGATTTTCCTTTAAAACAATGGAGAAACCATTAAAACCTGCACAAACAAACGAAATTATAAAAAATCCTGTGGGATAAGGTTTAAACTACTTTAGAGGTTTAGGTTAGATTGTGACCGTTGGATAAAAGTCATCAACGGCAAGGATTGCTTCGCTGGGGTTAGATAGGAGGGGTGGTTGGGTAAAATGAGGGTCAGATTAAGTCCGGGCCGTTGATCTGCAAATATCAATGGTCGAGATCAATCGGGATTATATAATGCAGAGGGGGTAATATTGTAATGAAATGGAGGAAAATATAATGTAAACGGGGAAAACCTTAATCGGCAGCAAAAAAGGCATAAACGGAAGTTTGGGGTTTTAGAAAGACTCTGGGCCCTCGGATTAGATCAATCAACAGAGATCAATGGTGGAGATTCGTTGATGAGGTTTCTTGGAAAAATGGCAGAGAACGATAGTTAATGGTTAGATTAAACTGGGACCGTTAGATCTCAGATATCAATGGTGGAGATTAAAAACGAGGGAATGTAATGTAAATAGGGTAAGGTGGTTTCAGCAAAAAAAAAACCACTAGTTTCGCGCTGCTTAGAGGCGGTTTTCAAAATTTCTCAGAACAAACACGATATAGGTTTCCATCCAACACGTGTCCTTTAGAAACCACCCATATCGCGTAATTTTTAGGCATTAACTGTCAGACTCAGAATTACGCAATATGGGTCCCTGGCCGTTGGATGAAGGGCAGGCAGATCCAACGGTGGAGAGGAGAGCGTGATAAGACAAGATGCACAGGTGGAAGTCGATGGGCAGGGTCAAGGTGGTCTTAATCTTGACCGTAGGATCATAGAAATGAACAGTCAGGATTTGTTGATGTAGAGATGGGTCCCAAAGGAGTTGGGCTTATCGGGTTGAATATGGACCGTAGGATAAAAAATATTAACAACTCAGATTGAATCTTGGGGTTAATGAAACAAAATATGAAGCAAGGGTCGGGCGGAGAGTGGGTGATTGTGGATCGTTGATCTTCTTAGATCAACGGTGGATCTTCACCGAAGAAATTTACACAACAGGGTTTATGAAACAACAGAGGGTTCGGGGTTTAATCTGGACTGTTGGATTAGTGAAATGAACGACCCAGATGCAATTAGAAGATCGCGATCGGCGGAGGAGAGAAGAAGGCGCATAAGAAAATTTGCGATGAGATTACACGCAGACCGTTATATCTTTAGAGAGATCGACGACTGGGAATGAATCTGTGGGATAAAAGTGAAGGAAAAGGGGCTGAGTTTTGATTAATATAGGGCGTCGATTCTTGTGGATTCGACGGTCCAGATTGAATCGCAAGATTTCAATCGGTGGGGAGAGAGGCATGACACAAAGGAAATTTGCGATGTGATTGAATCAGAGCCGTCAATCTTAGAACCAGATCGACGGTCAAGAATTAACTGCGAAGGTCCAAGGCGGAGGGGCGAGCTTTGGAATGGAGCGATGTGGACCCTTAGATCTGGGTATGGTGGAACAGATCAATGGTCGGGAAACCATCACAAGGTTGCAATCAGAGGTAGGCAATAAATCTTTGCAACGCGTCCAATGAAAAACTCCGATGCGATGTGCCGATGGCCATTGATCTTGCAGAGATCGACGGTGGAAATCTGTTTTAAAACATATCATCAAGTTTATGAAAAACAAAGGAAATAAATGGTTTGGACATGTTTTTTAGTGTTTTTAGCGCCCGATTGCGGGGCTATGGTTTTGTGAAGAAACGAAGGGATCGAGGGTTTCAAAAGAAAAGGGGCCAATCGCAATCGGAGAAAAAGGAAGAAACCAACAAAGGCTTATATGTTTATTTGTGATGTGATTGGCTGACGATCGTTGATTGGTTCAGATCAATGGTCAACTTTCATCGAAACTTCGAACTATCGACTTTATTAAAACATAGTGGAAAGTCGGATTTTCATAAATATACAAAGAAGGGAAAAGGTTTTTACGGGTTTAGAAGAGGATTTTAGACCCTTAGCTCCTGGTTGCGGGGCTACCGGTCCTATGAGAAGCAGGGATTATGAAAGTTAAGCCCTCAAGGACTAAAATTCTGTGTAATGAAATATAAGCATTTTTTTAGGCTAAAAACAGAGTTTTTAAGCCAATTGGGGGGTTCCAATAGGGGAACGAAGGCTTTTTAAACAAAATGGTAGGAGACCAAATGGTCTTAAAAGGGTCTTGAAGTGATTTTTAAGGTTAAAGTGAGGAAAATGGAGGAATTTTTATGAGTGAAAGGAGGGGAAAAATGAAGGAAAAATGGGTTTTTTAGCAGTCTTTTTCTTCAGGAAAACAACAGATTTTTCAGGATTATGAAGGAAATAGCAGTGAAGATTAACTCAAGAACAAGTTATCTTCATAAGACTTTAAGAACTCACAATTTGGCCAAAAATTGTTTCTTTAAGGCTTAAAAATGATTTTAGCCACCATTTGATATGACAAATTTTATAAGTGGCTAACACATGTAAAGTCATAATCTTTCGTAAGAAGTTTGAAAAATGGAGAGGATATTTTTGTGAAATTTTCTATGAATTTCCTATAATATCCAGTAAATACGAAAAAAATTCTAACATGTATTTGAAAAATAGGAATTGAAATTTTAGAAATGACTTCTACTTTAGAAGTATCCACTTTAATTTCATCACTTGAAATATGGTGGCCTAAAACAATCCCTTCATTGAACATCAAAAAACATTCTCATGGCCTAATGAAAGGTTTTCTTCCTTACATATAATAATAATTTTTTCTAAAATTTCCATAACTTCCTCAAAAGTATCTCCATACATAGTAAAATCATCCATGTATACTGTTAGCCACCTATAAATTTTTGACAGAGCAAACATATGGCTAAATTTGTTTCTGAGTCTTCAAGAGATACATTTCCTCTGAAAACATATCACTCTTGAAGCCTCCTTGTGTCTTTTTCCTTTGGAAAGATCTTCACTACTATTTCCATCAAGAAAGCCTCACTGTTTGTGAAACAATTGTGCTCAAGAAAGCCCCATCTGCTCCCTTGTATCCCTGCAAATTTCCCATTTTAACCCTTCTTTCCTTCTCAAAATTTCCCCCCAAAATCCCTTCATTAACCCTCCAAAGCATCAAACTCCCCTCTAAACCTCTAAAAATCCCTTTTATTGGTTTAAAAAACTCCTTTTCTACCTATCGAAACCCTTCTCTAAGCCTTAAAAATCCTCATTTTGGCTTAAAAATCCCCTTTTTACATAACAGGCTTAAGCCCCTTTCGGCTAGCCCCTAGCCCCTTTTCATTGCATAGAACCTGGCGCTGGAACCAAGCACTAAGGCCTCGGGAGCTTATCGAAATCGTAGCTTTCCGTGTGTGCATTTCCCTTTGTTTATTGAAATCTTCCGATGCGATTGTATTTTGCTCTGAAGACCTGCACTGCAATCTCAGCCGTTGATCCATACAAATATAATGGTCAGCGCCAATCTCGCGCCGCGCCCCCACCAAGACCTTTCATCGACCCCCGATTGAATATTGACCTTTGATTTCCCTTGAAATCTGACGGTCAAGCACCAATCGCACCATCGTCAATCGGAAGATCTTAATGCACCACCTTTTCGTTTCCCCAATTGGCCAACTCCCGATTGGATCCTGGCTGTTGAATCCACAAGAACCAACAGCTAGGATTGGATCGTTCACCGCTCCTTCTCCCTCCGTCGCTCTCCCTCTGGAAAATCTCCACCATTGATCTTTCACTGATCTAACGGTCCACGTGCAATCGCAAGTTTAAAACCATCGGAGTTGTGGCCCCTGCCTTTCTCCGATGCGATTTGATCACAGTCGTCCATCCTGATTGATCCGATGACCCTCCTTTCTCCTGCCCATTCATTTAATCCTTTTGCTTTCGCCTCCTCATTTGATCTCAGCCGTCCATCCCTTAGATCTGACGGCCCACATTAAAACCACCGCTGACCCTTTCTCGCCCTACCGACCATGCACCTTTCCATATCGCGCATTATTTCGCACCGTCAGATCTCCCCACTTTAAATCCAACGGCTGTGGTGCATATCGCGTTATTTTGGCTTCCAAAGTTTAATGCTTCAAACTTACGCGAAAAAGGTGGTTTTGAGGAGGACACATGTCAGGTAGCAGACCATATCGCATTTTTTTGGGCAAATGTCAAAACCACTCTATCGCAGTGCGAAAACAGTGGGTTTTCTCCTAAAAACCACCTCCCCCTCCTGCCTCCAAAAGCTCTTTCCAAATATCTCAACCATTGATCTGTATAGATCTACGGCCCTCATTCCATCGCGTTTTCATTCATATTATTCCACAGAGTTTCATCGGAGTAATCTCCACTGTTGATCTCCTCCTGAGATCTAACGGTCCATATTCAAAATCGCCCTCCACTTGCCGGTCCCACCATCTAAAGCCTTGTTTCATTTGATTTTCATTGATTTCCTTTTATTTCGCCCAAAGGTCAAAACTTTATGTTTTACATTAAGGGTTATTTCTTCCGCCCAACATTAGAACTTTGGTGTTTTAACATCAAAGTTAAGTTTCTTCACCTAACCTCTAAAGCATCTCCACTAGAAAATCACGACCGTCGATCACCTCCATTAGATCTAATTAGACGGTTCAGAACCATTTCTTCACCAGACCACCATCAGAACAGTTTTTCGTCATTCTTCATGATTTCCACCATTTCTCCACTATAGCCACTGTTTTCACTGCTGCGCTGCCATCTCCACAAGCCTCCACAACATCCACCTCCACTCCTGCATGGATTTATTAACATTTTTTTGTGTTTTTCATGGTTACAGACGGTGAAAGCCGTTATTGCTCATAGTCACAGTTATAGTGACACAAAGCGCAAAGGAAGCTTTTTCAGAGCAAGAGATCACAAGGAAAGACTCCTGAGGGGGTTTTAACACATGTTTCATTCCAATCAGAGTTATTAACTCTGTTGAAAACCTCCAACACCATTAAACCTGTGCGTTCACAGACAGAGACAGTCACAGAAGCGGCAAAGAGTATCAGTGAAGGATTAAAGTGATTTAAGGCCTATTATTGAAGATTTAAAGTTTTAATTCAGTGTTTAAAGGGTGAATGCACAGATTGAAGACCTTATGAATGACATGGAAGGCCTAATGAGGCCTAAAGTACAGAAACAATCCTTATCCGTGTTTCACATCAGCAGAAGGTTCTTTCCTGAGAAAAGACAAAGTTCCCATAATGTTTTTACTCTTCATCAATGTTCCTGAGAAGAACTACACCCTGAAAAAAAGTCCTAATGTTGCCAGAGCATTTGTTACACAGTATGGCAGGCCTACAAGTCATTCTACTACCTTATTGGTCCCAGAGTACTACAGAGTACTATAGCCAAAAAGTACATCAAAGAACATACCTGGAGTTACTATCAGCCTGTCGAAGACCGCTCTTTCATCCAAAGAGTACTGAAAATCAATGCATGGATATTAAAGAAGAATGGGCCTCAAGCGCTCTTTTAATTATGTTTTAATGTTTCATTTAAAGTTATATCTACCTCCTTTGCCTCTCTTTCAGCTATAAAAATCAAGAAAAATACATTGTAAAGGTTGTTGATCGGATAACTGTGGATTGTAAGTTGTTTCTCTTGAGATAGAGTTTTGTGTGCATAGTTGTAAAATAGGCCGAGGAGATGATTTCAGACTGAATATCAAGCTGTTGGACAATGTTTTATATGACTGGTGTTGCTCTTTAATATGACAAGCATGTTTCATTGGATCCTGATTTAAAGCAGCGGTGATGTGTTCTATCTTTGTATTTGTTTTCCGTCTGTAATTCATCATATTTCGCTTCTCTGATAAGAAATCAGTAATCTGGCTTAGGATATACCCTTGCATGGTACCCTAATGCTTCCTGCTCTTCTTATCTTTGATGTTTTCTACTAATTGTGCTATCTAAGAACTAATTCAAGATAATTTAGCCAGTATAGTAGTTAGTTTTCCCTACTTACTGATGCCTGAATTTAGAATCTGTTCTTAGATGTTCTTGTCTATTTTTAATTGAAAGAATTGGGATACTGGGGATTTAGGGTTAGCACTGTCCACTGGGGTCCTTTTCCAACAATTTGGACTTACTAAGATCCCTTTGAGCTAGTGTCAAAAGCATTGAAGGTTAAAAGTCCTTCTCTGATCTTAGGCCTTGCTCTGTGTTAAATCTTAACTGTTTTTCCTTGAGAGTATGTCAAAGCAGGTCTGGATTTAAATGATATCTGACCCGATCTCCAGACTACAATTGCATTTCTTTCTTTCTTTCACCTTCACTCCTTAATTTTCCATTCCACCATCTATCTAAAATATCCTTTAGTATAGATGACTTGCCCTATGGAAAACCTTGCTTAGTCGTTATGTAAGTAATCCCATTTTATGACTCCATAGCCTAATGGATTGACACATTCTTGACCTATCTTCCTTTGCCGAAACATCCTGCTTCTTTGTTCCTTTCATTCTATTTAACCTTCTCAGTTAATGATCTCCAACCCAACAACCAAACCATTGAAAATATCTTATGCTTCATACCTAGCCTAATACCTCATATTTGAGCTTTAAAGATATATAATTTATTTACATTTATAGAGAGATCCCTCTTTGGATCCAGGAGGGCTAGATCCCAGGATCCCAAAGTGGTTTTGATGCTGTCTAGTCTTTTGGTCTTGCCAATTTGGTCAAAACATTAGAACCCCAACATATACTTCCACACATTCATGAATTAAATTAGAAAAGATACCTACAATGACTCTCTGAAATGTGGAAGATGCATTGCATAATCCAAAGGGGAGTACTCTATAGGCACATATTCCCCAAGGACATGTAAAATTGGTTTTGTCCTGATCTTCTGGTGCTATATGGATTTGATTATTTCCACTAAAACCATCTAAAAATGAAAAATACTTCTTTCCTGCCAAGGCATCTAATAATTTATCTATAAACGGTAGTAGAAAGTGATTTTTCAAGGTGGCTTTGTTTAATTCTCTGTAATCAAAACACACTCTAAATTTTCCATTTTTATTTGGAACAATCACTAAAGGTGACAAACATTAACTTTATGATTTTGGATAAATTAAATTCACATTCAAAAGTTTTTGTATCCCTCTTTCACAATTTCTCTCAGACTCGGTTTCATTCTCCTATGAGGTTCATGTCTAACTGGTTGTATTTTTTTTTGGATATAAATATGATACATACAAGTTTTAGGATCAATCCCTTTCATATGGGTATATTCCCATGCATAAGAAGAGGAATGTTTTTGCGACATATTTATCAATTTTCTCTTTTGAAAATTTTCCAAGTTATTATTAATATTCAATGTTTTCCTGAAAAAATTTTATACTTGAGAATTGCCAAACTTTTCCATAGAATGTAAAGCAATTTTGATGAGATGATAGATATTCAATATTACATTGTTTTTAAAAACATTGACCTTGATCACAGTAAGAAGAAGAATCATTATTATTCATTAAATTTATCAATTGATCTTCCTCATTCAATTGTGACAAACTATATACTAGTTGCATATTATCAAAGTCTTCATCATCATCATCTATACGAATTTCACTTTCTACTTCAGTTATTATCTTTGCAGGAATATACAATGTGAATTTATTAGTGGAATTTCCATAAGATATATACATATCACCAACTCTACAACTTATGAATGCATCACTTATAGCTAGCCAAGGTCTACTAAGGATCAATGGATGGCCTCCTAAATTATTCTTGGGATTTAAAATCATGAAATATACAGGATATTCCAAAGAATATATAGAGACAGACACATATTCCAATACACCATCTAGTTTGCTAACAAATCTATCTGCTAATTGCAATAATGTTGGAGTATATTAAAGATTTGGAAGATTTAGTTGCTCCATTGTCTGTTTACTCATGATGTTAATGGTTGCTCCTAGATCAATAAGAGTGTTTGGACTCTCAATACCATTGATATGGATTTTTAAAATGGGGCTACCTAGATCTAGATATATTTGAACAATTGTTCTCCCCATCATAATATCTGCAATTTTTCCTACCAATTGGATCTTTTTAATATATTTTCTTATTCTTCCTAGTTTCCTAATGCATAGATCCTTGATAGTTTTTTCAAATATTGGTATTTCATTTATGTATTGGATTTCAGGAAAAGGTGGATCCTGTAAAGAAATAGAAGGTAGTTCTACTAGAGGAATTGTAGGAGCTTGTTTTATTTTCTCATCCTTTGATTGTATAAAAACATATTCCTTTAGAGGAATATTTTCTTGATCAATATTTTCATATTTTTCATGAATCTCATCCTCTTTAGATTTTTGGATGGAAATTGTTGGTGACTTCTTTTGAAAAACCCTACCAGATCTAAGTTGAACATCATTTAGACCTAATGGGGTTATCATACAAGATTGAAAACTTTTTCCTTCAACATTATAAACAACTTGTTTATTTTTATTATTTGGATCTAGAAGTGGTTGAGCAGGTAGCTAATTTTATTTTTGAGGAAATGGTAATGAAAGTTGTTGATTTGGATTTTTGAATTGAGGAGTTTGAGTTGGTTGAGGAGGATAATATTGCGGTGGAAAAGAAGGATAAGGTTTTTGGAGTTGAGGATATTGAGGATATTTTCCATAAGTATTTTTCCAACCATTTTCCCAAGATGGATTTTGAGTTTGTGGGGGCCAAGGTTTCCACGACATGGGTGCAATCCAATTTTTCTATGGTTGTGCGTATGATTTAGTATTAAAACCTTAAGTCATGTTTGGTTGATGATTTTCCCATGTTATTTTAGCAATAAAACAAATAGATTCAACTTGGCTTGTTTTGGTTTCATCTTGAAAAATAGCTTTAAGGCTAGGTATCGAAGGACATTCCTTTGTATTATGATTTTTAGCACATATGACACAAATTTATATACTATCAAGGGGACATTCTCTTAAGGAATTTTTCTTCCTACATATGGTAAAAAAATAGATAATGCAACATTCTCAACTTTTTGCTTGTTTTGTATCTTAATAGTATCTGGTTGTTCACTAAGATTCCCAATAATATCTATCTTGAAATTGTCAAGAAAATTGCCTATTTCAACTCTACTTACTGTTCCAGTTGTAGATTTATTAAGTCTAGACATACCAATATGTCATGTATTTTTACTAGTTCTAGTCTTACCCCTTGAAATATGTTTACACATATCATAGAATTCTCCAAATGAAAGTTGAGAAACATATCATTTGCTCATTAAATTGAGAAGGTCAAGCAAGTCATCTCTAATAGATTTTAGCAAAAGAGATTTTAGTGTTTCATCATCTAAATTATACATCTTTTCCCTTTTAATGTTGCAAGAAAATATTTGAACTAATTATTCAAGGCTTTCATCCACTAGTACAAAATGGATAATTAGTTACTATAAAAAAGACTAAAATTTGCATATAAACGACTATTTTTCGGTCGGTGACCAATAGTAGCTAATTTACAGTATCTTATAACGCGACCAACTTTTGGTCGTTTTTAGCTTAGTCATTAATTAGTTATCTCAATTTTTTTGTCTAGTTGTATATTTGGTCATTAATTTAGTCATTGATTTTATCATTAATTTAGCCATTGATTTGGTCATTAATTTGGTCATTGATTTAATCTTTGATTTGGTCATTAATTGTCACAATTAATGACCAAATATACAACAAAATATATTACTATATGATCACCTGAAAAACCAATTAATGACCAAAGAAATACGACCAAAATGTTGGTCGTGTTATAAGATACTATAAATTAGCTACTAATAGTCATATATATGCAAATTTTAGTCATCATTTGAAACCAATTAATGACCAAAAAATATGAATAAATTTTAGTCGTTTTATAAAATACTGTAAATTAGCTACTAATAGTCATATATATGCAAAATTTAGTCGTCATTTGTAGTCACAAAAATTATCATTTGCAGTAGTCATTTATTCATTATATAAACGACTAATTTAGTAGTTTATATTCATTTCATTTACTTTCATTAATAATATTATAAATGACTAATTTAGTCGTATATTCATTTTATTTGTGTTCATCATTAATCAATATAAACTACTAATTTAGTAGTTTTAAATTGATTGTGTTCATTATTAATCAACATAAATTAATTTGTATCATTTAAAAATTGTCATACAATGTGCATGTTCATCTAATATGAAAACACAAAATCACATATTTTAATTACAATACTAAACAATATCAAGTGCAACTATAAATAATTTCAACCACATAAACTATATTATATGAAATGTTAAAGTATTACAATATGATTTTCCAACTTAATATTGGTTGGACTACAATTTACACATGAAATGATGTTTCATCACTTCAAAACATTATCGTTGTGTTTTCAAGACATTGCAAGTGAATTCACCAACTCTAAAGACTTGACCATCAGTCTTTATATGTGTGTCTTATGCGAGATTTTGGCTTTAAGAGTATCACCAGACCAATTCTCCTCTCTCTTTTTGCATTTGTCGCTCCAATGTTATTGCTCCCCTCTTTTTTTCAATTCATGCTTCTTGCCATCAATACTGAGTTCATTCTCTGAAAACAAAAGAAGATGCAATGCAGAGTGTAAAATATGAAAGACAATTAACACTAGAATATAAACTAAATTATACTATAAATAGTTTATACGACATATACCTCAACAGCAGCAATGTCAAAGCCATTTTTCCCCATACAAGAAACTTGAACAAATTTTCTTCATTGGGGTGAAATTGCCACTATAATGTGGCCAGATAACTTGTATAAACAAAGCAAATAAAATGTCACCATATGTAGAAAATAACACCTTAGTAACTTAGTATTCAACTTTCAAGGAAAGCTTAGGAACAATCATGTCAACTAAGTTATATGCTAAAAAGCTCAAGTTGTAGATAACTTGTGAAAACAAATAATCTTAGGTGTGATGTTTAATCCTTATCGTTTTATTCACAACAACATTTCATTTTCTAACGCATGAACTTAATCATGTATATAAACATGTACTCAAATAACAACATGAAAGTAACTTTTTCTGATAGTCGTAAAAATATTTTAATACAAAATAGCTATAAGGATTCCAATCAATATAGTGTAATACTAATTTCATCTTCAAGCTTTTGTTGTTGTTTAAATGGGCATGGTACTAAGTATTTTCAATTTCATAGTTAAAAAACAACAAAATCAAAAGAAACGTCCAAAATACAATCAAACAATAAAGAGAGGATATCATGGAATGAAAATTGCAATTGTAAAAAAATTGTTTACGTGTCCACCGATGTCATGTCTGGCATTCCTAAAAAATTTGCTTGCCCAAAATAACCATGAGGTGAAATAATCACAACATTAAAAACCATAGGAATTCCTACTAGAAACATTTCCAAAGTCAATGGCTTAGGTGTCTAAGCGATCTCTAACAGCGAATGAACCATATCCAAGATGTGATATGCATAGTCTCCCCATCCTTTTGCCAATCACATTTCCTGTAACTTGCCCACAGCAGAGTCAAGTAACAATCAAACAAAGGCATTGACATTTGTTTTTATCTTTTATATCTATAAAATTTGAATCTAATTTGTTTCATGAACATATTAATTCATATTTAAAGCCTTCCTGACATATGAGAAAGTATCAAGCAAATAGGACATTAGAAAAATCGACCTCAATGACATCCTCAAACAATTTCTACAATATCAATATTTTTCTTGTTGTGATATCTTGGGTAGAAAAAGGAACATATCTACAAAAGAAAATGCATATATTACTTATGGTCAAATGTTGTATATGGTGTATTCTTAAGCAGTTTTTAAAGATGTTCCTCCACCTTTACCAAAGTGAATTGTAGCTTGGTTAAACTATGTATCCTTTCATTCAACTCATTTAGCATCAATTTTGCAAGATAAATGTCACACATTATTCTTTCTCATTTCTCAACATGCTACATATGATAAATTGAAAGTCACATAAAAACAAGAGCAAACTTTTTTCTAACCAAAATAAACAAACAAACAGTGTCTCTAATAAAACTTCATTATAATATTAGAAAATGAAAAGAGAGTGGACCATTTTTTTTTGTTTGAATTTGCCTATTTTTGTTATGAAAGTGCTCGAGCTTCAAGAAACAACAAATGTGAGGGAAGTCATAAATGTGAAAAAAATTATGTTGACCTAATTTGTAGACTTCTTCAAAATGATGTGAATGATGCCATTTTTGGATGTGGTAAATATCATATTAAGAAATGGCATGTATTCTAATAAATTACATTGCAATGACTACCATGGGCCTCCACGAGTTATAGGTCCTCAGTATGTTAATCTTGAGGATGAAAGAGAGATGGCAACGATAAGTATGGGTGATCCTATTTTGTATGGTGGATATCTTCAAACCAAGGTCGTCATCTCAATGAACCTAGGTTCCGACATGGTAAACCTGGATCTGGTCTTCACCCAATTTCATTCCATCATACTGTGTCAAGACCCAAGAGGACATAATGGTCCTTCAACTTATAATAGGGTTGCTTTTGAGGTTATAGATAAAGCTTATCCAAAGCAAATGGATTTTTGGGCTCCAAGAGATATGGATAATTTAAATGATAACAATTATATGTTTTTTCCCAAAATTCAAATGTAGGGATACATTTTTGTGGATTTTAATAATAAATAGAATGAGAGAAATAATCCATGAGGATAATCTACTAGTCATTGTGATTAGGTAAATACTCAGAGATAATAAGACTATTTAGGTTCAAATCAAAGATGGTGTTGATTCTTGTAGTTCCTCAGTTGTTGGTAGTTTTTAAGGTAGGAATTTTAGTTCTTCAAGGGTGGGGTCCTTCAACATAATTGCATCTGCCTTGGTCCTATCACCTAAAAGCAAAACATAATCAACAAAGAGTAAATATGTAAATTTTAGGGAAATTCCTATTTGTATAGTTGTCAAGCTTATAGTTCTTTTGTACTCTGTTATAACTCTGTTGAGACCACCTACTCTACAGTAAAAAATGGAAAAGGAGCTTTGCCATTAGTCATACCTACCCATGGTCTCTTGTAGGCGTGATAGAAGAATAGGTTGAGCCATTAATTAGAATTAGAATTGCACATATATTGAGGAAAGACAATTCTTTATCTAGTTAACCAATTGCACATTGAACCCTATATGGATGAGTAGCCCTAAATAAAGCTAGTTTTCTCTATCATATGCCCTGGAAAGACAAACTCACTAACATTGCTTGTAATTTTTTGGTTTCATGTTATAAATTCCTTCTTGGGAAAATCCTACTCCATAATGGATTTTTTTCCCAAGAAGGATGCAAAATTGTTCTAATGACATGGAATCAACTTAGTAGATTTTGACCCTACATGACCAAGGAACTCAGGAGCCTTGGGCACCTCAATAGTAGCATCCTCCAATGAAAATAGTACAATCTCCAACCTAGAAACATCAAAATTATATAGATTTATAATTCATAATCGCAAATGACCATAGACTGTAGCAGTCCTTAAATAAATTCAAACTTGAATAAGAACAAACACAAAATTTCACACTACCCTTTAGTAAGTTGTCCTTGATTTACCAAGAAAGGCTCAGACTTGCATAAATGTGTAAGTAGATTCCCCAGAAGATCAATTTCAACATATTTCTTGAAAAAAGAATCTGCTATCCAAAGTGAAACCATAATTGAATGGAACAATGGTGCTTTAAGGTCATCTATGAAAAAAGTTGTCTCCTTCAAATCTCTCACACTGAATGGTATGTCATGCAAAATTAAGAAAAATTTAGGGAAACTTGTCGACTTCTCTGAAAGACATAATGAAAATACATAGAATATTTGTAAAGGAATGCACCTATAACATTATTTGATTGCCATTTCAGCCTTTTTCCTAAGTTGGACCTCAATGAGTTGTGAACTCAAAGTTCTTTGAGAAGAATGTTCTTACAGTTGAAATTCGACATTTGCAGTCTTCCCACCTCTGTCACCTAATGTGTATGAATTATTAAACTCTCTTATGTCATTATCCAAAAAATTTCTTTCCTGGACACATGATTTTGCAAATAAAGGCTTTTCTGCAACACAAGTCCTAGTCAAAATTTCATCTCTTATACCAACTGGCATCCAGTCAAAACTGCAACCTGAAATCGGACCTACACCTATTCGTCTGTTACTCAAAGATGTGAATGGTGGAATATCTACTAGAGCACTCTTAGCATATGGCAGAGGTTGATCCCTCCCTCTTATTCCCTTGCCAAGACCTCCCTTAGGACCAAGAGTCAAGTGGCCCATCAGAAGCTCTGTGTGTTGAAGGGCTTGGCATAGACTAATTTTCAAATTGAGCCTTATCCACAATCCAAGCATCATGACTGGTGAATCCATGGTCACATGGTCCCATATGGGGTTGTGGCCCTTTAATCCCACCCATATGTGGAAGTGAACCCGTCCATGCACCTACCATGTAAGGTGGCATCGCATGTCCTCTCACACCATGATCAAGTGGTGTCACAAGCCTCCAACCTGAATTTCCCATATTGGTACCTCGAGAACGGCCTCCCTGTCCCATGTAGTTCTTGCACAGCATCTTGATGCACTTTCTCTATTTTCTTGGGGCCCTCAAATTTCCTCCTTCGTTGCCATACATTCCTCGTCAGATCAATAAGACCCTTCAACATGAACCTCAACCTAGAGGGAAGCCCTTGGTTACTGGACATTTTTATCATCCTATCGAAGTAAGCATCAATATATTCCTTGGCCTTTGAATATTCAATCATATGACCAATAGTGCTCATCATTTTGCACAAAGCTTCAACATTTTCCTCCTCTGGATGTTGAAATTCACCAATTAATTTCTTGATGCATGCATGCATAATTCTTTCGATCAACATAATTTCTTTATAAAGCTCACCAATAAACCTTATATTTCCTAGCATTTGTCATTGTGCTGCAGCCTTCTTCTCCCATATTTCTTCTGTTGAAAGGATTTTTTCACCATGCTCTTCTGCTTTCTCAGCCTCTGCCTCTTCTCTTTCATCTTTTTCAAATTCTTCGTGACATTTGTTCAAAAAAACTTTCTTGAAAACAACCTTCTCAATATCGTCATAAAATTTGGGTATTCCTGCAGCAAGCTGAAAACATAATTTTGCATTCATTTCACAAAAATCTAGCTCCATCAAGGCTTTGTCAAATATTTGAGATATTATACCATGAAGACATGATGCAGAGTCAATGTTCACTTCTTTGACCTGTTCAAAAAGTTTCTCAAAGTTTTGGGGCGTTAATTTATTAAGAATGGATTTAATTTGTCTTTGTTTCAATTGATCCTCATCAGAAACCTTGCCCACTTCATATCGATTCTCTGATATATGAATTTTGGGCAGAGAAGGTTGTGGAGGAGGAATCAAACCCTTCTGCGAACCAGAAACACAGTGCCATCTATCAGCATCAAAATTATTACTCACTAGTCCAACTTGTGGAAGTGGTGCTTGCACATAAGGCCCTCCAGGAAGGATGAAATTCATACTCATTTGTGTTGCACATGTATTTCTTTCAAAGCCAGTATTATAACCTTGGTCAGGTCGAAACACAACAGAGGAACCACTAAGATCTGCATCCATCCACATATCACAGCTATCGGCAAAAGCATCCACCTGCTTGGCCCATCTATCATCATCCAAACTGGCCATATTGCTCCCACGACGTTCAAGTAGATAATTCTCACTCAGCTGCCTGTCAAGTCCTCTTGCAGTTCTTGCTAATGCATCAGCCTCTCCTACATGACTTGCAAGTGCTTTCTACACACCATAATGTTAAGGGGAAAAGTTGATCAAATCAGTCACCTCACACACCTTTACTGTGATTTTACAGTCCGCTGGAAGAAGCCCTAAATCTTGCAAGCAATGAATTGATTGCCTCGGCTTAACCTTTGTAGGCTTATCTTACTTGAGCTTTCTTTCAAGGAGGATCGTCAGCGAAAGTTGTGAACTGCATTTTAGCTTTGAAATCATACAGTGATTGGAAGCAAACTGGTGGAAATGGGTTTTGCAAGTATGGGGGTAACCTAAAGCCACCTAGTGTGGCAAAACCGCCCATTAAACTAGGGAGAAACTCTGATCCATTCACCCATTCTATATTGAGGAATTATCAGCCAACTGCAAATTCAAGCACTCTACTGAATAATCTTGGTTTAAAATTACCAAAAGGATATCTTTCCAGGGATAATTTGAAACAGAATCTAATACCCGTTGCATCTACATCTGCTGTGATGGAGTTAATGAACCTTGGACACAAGAACCGTGTTGTGGGAGCAACTGATCTGAATGATCGGAGCAGCCATTCACACAGGTTTGAAACACAATCTTCGGAGATTGTTTTGATAGTGCATGTTCAGGGCAGAGATCTTACTTCTAGAACAATTCTTCAAGGGTGTCTTCATCTTGTTGACCTTGCTGGAAGTGAGAGAGTTGACAAATCCGAGGCCACTAGAGATAGGTTAAAGTTGGCCCAGCATATTAACATATCACTTTCAGCTTTAGGAGACGTGATTGCTACTCTTGCACAAAAGAGTTCCCATGTTCCTTACTGAAATAGCAAGCTCACACAACTGCTTCAGGATTCTTTAGCTAACAAATTCAATATTTTCCTTAATGAATAGTTATGGAAGGAAACTACCACTTTTCTCTAGTCTGGGGTGGTAATGATGTTGGACTTTGTTCTTAAGGAGGACAGGAAAAAACTCTAATGTTTGTGCACATAAGTCCTGAATTAGATGCACATGAGGAGACAATCGACACTCTAAAATTTGCAGAGAGGGTTGCAATTGTTGAACTTGGTGCTGCACGTTCCAACAAGGAAAGTGGTGAGGTTAGGGAGTTGAAAGAACAGGTTTGTGTTAGAATGATTCTTGAAAAATATGTTGATTTCTGAATGATAGTCTTATTTGTTCTCCATGGATCAAAAGGACTAAAAACAAGGGATATTTTGGTCTGTTTGTTTGAGGACCTATGAGTAGTTGAAGAATCTTGATAATGAATGTTGTCCTCTAGAGCACTCAAGAGTCAAAGGTTTCCTAATCTTTGATGTTGCAGATTGCTTGCTTGAAGAATGCACTGGCAAAGAAGGTAGCAGAAGTTGAGCAGAGAATGAGGATTGGTGCCTCACCAATAACTAGGGATTCCAGGAATAGTCCTTAAATACAACGAATGATGACTGGTTTCTCACCATAATATTGTCTCAGATTAGTGATACATTCTCATTTGAAATTGGAACAAATAATGTTTCCATTAGAGAGGGTATTTATGGCGTAGTCGATTTCAGCCAATATGGTGAGATAGTCAGATAGACAAAAAGGTTGGATGCTAGAAACCCTTTCAGACTAGCCAATCAAGTGAAGTGATTCAGAGAAAGGCTTCTAAAAGATGCCAAATTATTTCCACCCATATATTCTTTACAAAAATATTAGTAAATATCATATTATGTTTCTTAGCATCTATGCTAAGATGAACTACCAAAATAATTATAGGTCCTCTACTCGAGTAAATAAGAATTGAAAGCACTTTTCTGAATCTCTATACCCCTCAAGGTGCCTCAAATGTTTTAGAAACAAGTTTTTGGTGTAACCTGTTAAGAAAATCTTATTAACTCACAACATTTCACCAATCAAAACCTCTTAACTATGGCCAATACTTCCTAAACGTAGTAACTTTAACCAAATGAATGTCTTACTGTATCATGATTCATATCCTCCTCACTCACATAGAACACCACTCTTTGGATGAATGCCCTCAAAAGTACCAAGAAATGGTTGAAAGTGCAATTTAGAAAGAAGCCATAAATGAATGATTCATTGCCAATCAAAAGAAATTTCTGAAAACCAACACAACACATTCAAAAGAAGAATTCAACTCTTAGAATAAGATTACATAAAGGACTCAAAACCACTATTTTTGTTTTTATTCAATGAAGCAAAAAGGAGAAGAGCATAAATTTACTCTGTAATCGAGCTAGAACCTTTAACAGATTTACGATTCAAGAGTAACTTCCATGATCATCATTCAGACAAGTCTCAACCATAATGTCATTGGAATGAGTTCTCCACCACTGCCTATTATGACCGACTAGGCATCTTCAACAACTTCTCTTCTCCTCATCAAACTCTTGAAGAAGATGAAACCTGCTCCAAAGACCATAAACAATTCATGTTGTCAAACGAGTAACTTTGATGCACAATTAATTTGGTCTTTACATAGTATCATTTACATTATAAAAGAGTTATTTATTTCTATCGTATTTATGTAGATTCTCATGTTATTTATTCAAAATAAATAACATGCGGTGGTTGATAATATCTTCAGAAAGAGATCCAAAAACTAAACCATTAACACTTCCACAGGGATGTTGGTTTGCAAGGATTCAAAATATTGTCAATCAGAGCCCTCAAGGTTACTGACTAGTATTGTCTTGAAAGAGAAAGGCATTTAAAATGATATGAGACAAAATAGAAATTTAGCATTTGCAAAGTTGTTGGGACAAACTCATTCCAAAAATCCAAGGAGAAAAGCACTTCATTGCTACCTCTAAAATTTGTGCTTCAAAATATAGATTCAATTATCAACTACAAACCCCAAAGTTACTTGAGGACATCACGCATTGTCACCTTGGTGATCATCCTTCTCACATAAGGCTAACTCTCCTCCAACATGAGGGAGGAATCCATGATAAGCCTACAGATCTATCCTTCAAATGCTAAAAAAACATATTTTCAAAATGATATTGTTTTCGTCTTTTAAGATTTAAAATGGAAAGCTAGGCAAGACCTAGTTCCTAATCCCTGGGCTATAGACTCTAGGCAACAAACCGAACTTTAAAATTGATGAAAAAGATGTGAGTCGTCACAAAACAACCACACAGCAAGTGTTATCAGTCAATAATATATCCAATAAATATGTAACAGTGCTATCTCCTAATAGATGGAACATTTGAAGACAATGTGCTCCCCCAACTTGATCTCTTGTAAATCACATAGCTGAAAATTCCATTTGAGGTGTGTGATGCAGTGAGCTATCTCAAACCAAAGATAGTGGGAGCCCACTCTGAATGAACCAAGGGGAATCCTAAGGTTGTGCATCCAATATCTATTGGTATAGAAAGGCACTTAGCTACATAAAGCACTCAAAATAATAAAATGAAATATTCAAGCTAATGCCCTCAAGGAGGGAAATCCAAGTGATTTGGATGTAGTTGTAGATATGCTCTCTAATCTCCTAGGTTAAGTCACATTTAGATAGTAGGATCTGACCTAGAGTGTCCAAATATTACCTAAAAAGGGCAAGTTGATTGATATAAATGGCCACTAACTGAAGCAGTTAAGAAGAACCCACAACAATTACACCAAGGAGGGGTCTATTGAAGCAATACCCTGAACTCCACCTAGATGATAGATTAAGGAATTTCATGTTAGCAGTAGATGAAGCATCGTAATATAAGGTTTTAGAATCTCTCTATCCTATCCCAATCAACCCAAAGCAAGCCAGGTCCCCAGACCTTGAAGCCATAATGGATCATGGCTCTAATGATCATGTCCAAAGAGGTGCATCTTGAAAGAGATGTCCTAGAGCACTATATATTTAGCCAAGTAAACCATATTCCATGCCTCAAGCTAAGCTAGACTCCTAATATTTGACCCCCAAGTATGTGTAGGTTGTAGTAATCTGAATCCCATCTCCTCCAACGTAAAAATGTTAGTCAAAGAGAGCATGCTGAGACATGTTGAAGATCATAACCTTAGTCTTACTAAGTTCAAATTTCAACTATCAAAGATCACAAGAGTTGGACAAGGCCTCAATTTGTCTCTACAACCCCTTAGGTGAGGTGCCAAGATTATCATGTTGAAAACTAAAAGCAAGGATATCAATACATCGGGTAGAAGACAATCAACACCATCCTATATGTGCTCCTAAGAAAGGAGTCCATCTCATTGATATAGAACCGAATGAGAGTTAGTGAGAGAGGGAATTCCTATTTGACCTCTATAGTACTCCTAAGGTAGTCTAAGAAGATGTCGATAGTGCACAAATGACCAAGCACTAACTCATATAGTCTCGTGATAGAAGCCAATGTCGTATCACATGTTCAAATACATGTTTGAGACCTCTATCTGAGTTGGCATGCAAGGGTTGTTTTGAAGCATCTGAAATCTACAACACACAGTGAATTTTGTCATTCAAACCTACAAAGGTATGGTTCATTCTCTTTGAAGTTTTGTAGCCATAAATCATATAGCGTTTGTTTGGAATCTGGATTACACTAGAGTGAAAGTCTTGATTATATACTATAAACCTCCAACAAATAAGTTTTTGTTGTAAGTTATGTTGAAGCAGCAGTAAACAAGTTTCCAAAACACATATTTTGGCATTTATAGAATCTTGAAGTATTATTTGATCCTTTTTATTATAGAAATAGAAGAACTTGAATATTTGGTTCTGTCAAATTTGAAAAATCCATTTAAGAATTTCGCTTTGTAGCATTTATCCTTGTAGGTTGAAATATTACCAGAGATAGAGGCACAAAGTATAACTAATGGTGGGATCCCTCCAACAATATAAGCAATGAAAGCTAAAAAAATTTCATAGTTCTTCTGGTTTCCACAAAGTGAACCACAAACAATCTCTAAAATAGCAAAGAATGTGGACACTTATTCAAGTTCAATGGACTCTGGCTAAATGGAGATGTGATGATAAACTAGATAATAAATTATGGACTAAAAGCTATATAAACCCCATGCCATAACCAAGTATCATCACCTTGGAATAAGGTGAATGACAAGAATATTTTCAACAATAAAAAACACCATGTAGGCCCAAATATGTGCTATAACTTCTCGATTTTATATATTACGGGATGGGACAATCATATTTATTTCTCAATCGAATGACAGATAGTCAAACTAATAGATTCCTAAATTTCAGTTGTACATTTCTATCACTCAGAAAACCTTTACAACTCTTTGCCAACTTGAGATTTTCTGGGATTTTGGAACCTTCATAACAATACAAAAATGGCTCTCAAAATGAACATTGCCATAGAAAAGGAAAATTGACCTACATCACCAAATGTGCCTTTTCCTGACAAGGACAAATCTTAGTCTTATGTCAAATTCTGTAGTTGTTTTAAAAAAAAGTGGTTGTGTCATAGAAAGTAATTTTTAAATCCCATGAGTCCATAATAGATGCACTTTCCCATTTTTTCATTCAAACTAAATCAATCCATGATCTGTCTTAAGATCAAAATAATGTGTGTGTTCTCCTCCCAAGCCATGCAAAAATGTCTTTGCAAACTTCAAAAACAAACTGTGATATGTATACATATTCTTTTAATAGAATTTTTCATGTTCTAAATGGCCACTGTAATATGTACTTACAATATGTTTCCTCTCAAGTTTAACCATCACTTGTGAAAAGTTCAAAAGCATATATTATGGAAAAGGGATTTCCCTTCAATTGTAATGCATAAAGTATTAATTTATACAAAGAAGTAAAGCACACAACAATGAAAAAAACAGGTGTTGGCCAAAATATTTATTGAGACAAACTACCTAAAAGGCTTCATAGAGAGGGTAGCTTCTATGTTATTTTTCTTGCTACTAAGAAGAGTGTCCTTACCTATCCATGCTTGATATATGAATGAACCACCTTCCAATGAAGCATACCTAGTATAAACAAGCACGTCATCACAACTCAATACTAGAGTATTTGTAAAAGCATGATTCCTGATATAATAAGATATATTATAGACACCTGTCACTATGACTTCCAACCTTTTCTGGTCCACTTTATAAAATCTATAAAAGATGCAAATGCTCCCTTCCAAGCTTCATAAACCAGTCCATTGCATATCCCTTCATGCGTAGGGAAAAAATATAATTATGTTGTCTTCACAAATGAGACAATTCTCTTTGTTTAATTAAAAGAATGAAAAATTGCATTAACACAACAACATCATCATAACAGCTTCATAAATTAGGGAAAAATAATGGCTACACACCTCTAATTAATGCTCCAAATGAAGGACCATGGTCATGATTTTCCTAGTGGCATCCCATGAAGCATGGAAGATAAGTTTTGCAAGTCAATTTGGGTGTTAAAATTCCCAAATAGTCAAGTGACATCAAAATATAATCCAATTAATATCCACTCTAGGTCGTTTATTCTCGAAGATACTTCAAAAAAGCGTTTTCCACATCATTTAAGTTGCAACAAGGGAGTGACATTATCCACCTCACATTTCCATGTCACCGAAAATCTATGATGAATCCCTCCTGATTGCCATGTTTGTAAACCAATCCTTACAAGTACAAATCAAATCATAAAGGGATAAATAGGACAGCATTCAAGGAGAATCCACACAACATGCATAGGAGAGGTCCAAGTGTACATAAACAACCCAAAAACTGCCTCAAGAGATATGACCAATGCCTTAGAAAACATGAAGTGCCTCAAACAATATGAGAGGGCCTTGGGAAACATGAAGGTACCCAAAAATAAAAATGCAACCAACTCGTCCAGGACAAACTACCCTACTTATCCAAAAAAAATATTATGGTACCGCTACTAAAAAGAGGGGTAACATTGCCAACAAAAACCTTAAAATCAACCCCCCCTCCCCCCCCCCAAAAAAAAACAACAAAAAAATGATGATATTAGTAACAACCTAACTTGTTTACAAAGTTAAAATTACAACTTGTTTGAAATTGTGGCCTCAACAATTAAATACCATTGTAAACAAAGATCTTGAAATCAAACCTTGAGTCAAAAAGTGGCGTTACTGTGAGCACTTGCATTTTCACATCAAGGTTAAAATTATGACTAGTTTGATATGGAAGGCATGATAGATGGGCCCACTACAATCCAAAACCTGAAATTTAAAACTTGAATCACAACACATCATTATCTCCAACGCCATCTTTTGTGGGGTGCCTAAAATTACAAAAATAAGGAAACAATTTTCTTTTAAATTGAAAAAAATGGACCTTTCAAATTAAAAATTAAAAATAGAAATGATTTTGAATGTAAATATTAAAACATTTTTTAATAAGTGGAGAGTTTATTGTGGAGGAGAGCTTGACGACAGAAACCCTTATTGTCGCAACCCTCTATACTATTTTTTCTTCCATGATCCAGTTCGAACACCATTGTTGTTGCTTTGGATCGTCACCACCATGATGTTGTGCTTGATGCTTGGTCATTTTTCATTGAAATCTTCATCCTGTGAATTTTTTTTTCTAAGTTGGCCTAGATCTTACAAAGAGAGTTGAGGGGGTTGGGGTGTAACAACTGCATAATCGTCATTTGTCTAGTTTCAAGCCTCTCTTTTCTACGGTTGGCCTAGATCTTGCGAAGGAAGTTGAGGGGGGTGGGGTGTGGCAACTCTATAGTCATCTTATCCCCAATTCATGCCCTTTTTTTCTGCTCTAGTGGAGGTAGGCTTTGTCGGTGCAGGTTCATGGTGGTTCTTAAGTTGTCTTGGCTAGGTTTCTCTTTTCATGGGTGTTTGATGTTGTTGTTGTTGCAGTTGTTGTCATCTGCCAAGTGTTTCTGCCACAATTTTTGTGTGGGTTTCTTGGGGTTTCTGGGTAGAATGTGCCCAAGTTTCTTTTAATGGGGGGTTCAGGATTTCTTTGTTGCTCCTTCTAGGTTTTGAAAAGCCTACGTGCATGCAACTTTCCAAAAAATAAAGAAGTAAATCAACGAGACTAATTTTGAAAAGATGTTTCATCGACCTTCTATTGGAGGAATGTGAACTATGGAGCTTTGAGCTCTTGTTTTTGGTAGGCCTTTTGGCTAATGTGACTGTTATGCCCTCGTGCATTTGCAAAATGTAATTTTGTCCATGTTTTCAAGTTGAATAAAATTATGATTTTTTCTTCAAAAAAAATAAATGGAGAATTTATTAACAAAAAAATTATTCTATATATAAAAAAAAATAAAAAGCTAAAAATTTAAAAGACTTGTATAAATTTCATATATATATATATATATAAATTTAAAAGGCTTGTATAAATTTCCTTTGGCCTAGCAAAGGACGCAACAAAAGCATCCCCTAGTAAAATGGAATAGACTTGTTCTCCCCAAAAAATTGGCAGTTGGGGGTTCAAAAATATTGTTCTCTTCAGCAAAGCACTAGTAACCTAGAACCTTTGGCAGCTAATTCATAACACATCCCTCTAGGGGAAAACTCCCAAATCCAAATATCTCCCATCCTCCACATTCGTGGACTAGATCTACTAACCAAGGAAATCTAGAAAGGGATCAAATGTCTAGAATACTTCATGCTAGCCTTCCCTCTCATTGGAGAATGGTCTACATCACAAATTGGTAATCGTGTAAGCGTGAAGCTAGGACTAGATCCATGCATGGGATTAGTTGATGTCTATAGATTATCAAACAAGTTCACCAAGCACTTAAATTAAAAGTGGTGTTATGTCCTCACAAATGCAAAAGCATAATCCCCCTTGGCATGGGGGCCTACAAGATGGAAAAATTTCACAAATTTGCACCTTGTAGGACAAGATGTTGTAGAATGGGAAACATGTTTCAATCCCCTCACTACAAATCTCATCAAAATTTGGAAGGAGATCAATGTGAAGTTGTTATTGTCAAAAAATCCCAACAATGGGGACTTCACTACAAAATTGGGCTACGATTCTCACATTGATTCCCTATTTACTGGGGAAACACACTGTCAATGGAAACGTCGACAAAAAATACAAGCACCCCTAAAATATAAAACTACACTTTGACTAGCATTAAATAACAAGCTTTTAACTTGGGACAATCTCATGAGGATGAACTAGGAAGGTCCTAGTTTCTACTATTAATGCGAATATTCATTAAAGAGCATTGCACACTTAATTATCTCCTATGCATACACAATGCAAGTAATCAACATAGTAGTGTCATAATTGCATATAAATGGCTTGTGGTCTTCCACAAGTTTGGCAGACAATCTCATGACATGGCTGGAAAATAAGGACAACTTCTTCCATGGGCATCCCCACTATTTTGGTAAACAATATTTGGTAGGCTAGGAACAAAGTTATCGTCAACACTCAAAACATCCTTCTAGAGATCACAATGGGTTTAGTGGTAAAATTATGCATGAATCATAAAGTTGATCACAAGCCATAGAGGAGGTGCATCCTGATCATGTGCCCTCTTACAGAGTAGCTTAAGGGCACCTAACACAATGTGGTGTTAGTGTGGTTTTATTTATCACTCAATCACATGATGTACCCATATGGTATCGTTCTTAAGCAAGGTACAAACAACCATTCATAATTTATTGCATTGTGCACCTTGCTACAATTTTCTTCATTAAAAATTGTTAAGAACAATCAAGTAATGGTCCATGGGGCATTTGAGGCTTGCCATCTACTGAGGAAACAATTAAATCCAAATCGAGAATATCTAACTTCACTGTAATCTTTAAGACATAAAGGACACTCTCTTCTCTTTTGAAGGGATCTCTTTCACACATATGTTGCATGAACTCAATTCCACTGCTAATGGGCTCTCCAAAATTGTTTTGGAACTCCTAGAGGTGACCTTCCTCATCTATGACCTCTCAAATGGTGTGGAACATGGCCAAAAGGTCATACATACCTAACGTGACATTTACATTTATACTTTGTCTTTATTTTTTTTTTGTTTTCCTTGCTGTTTTAATA
Source organism: Pinus albicaulis (assembly GCA_034641835.2). Lineage (NCBI taxonomy): Eukaryota > Viridiplantae > Streptophyta > Pinopsida > Pinales > Pinaceae > Pinus > Pinus albicaulis. The sequence continues at coordinate 816,729,797 of CM076571.1, forward strand.
TGCCACAGTCACAAATTCTGTAGATGCTTTTCTGAAATTTTTGTGACTCTCCATATTGCATGTATCTTAACAAACACCTAACGACTGTTGTGTGTCCCAATTCTACGCATTAAAATTTCCAAATAAACTAAAACACCGAGAATCTTTGCAGTTGGTGCGAGTTCTATTCCCTAGGTCTCGCAATTTGGAAGGCACTGAAAGGAAACTTAAGGGCATTGAAGGGGAATATAACCTAGCCCTATTGAAATCAATTTATCCTTTTATCCATTTAGACAGTTAGGTGGATAGTTGACCTCATATCCTGTCCACCTCCTTGAAAGTCAGCTCGTGGAAAGATAGATTTTTTATTGAATGAGGAAAGGTCTATCTACGTGGCTATCGGTGAGAGTGAACATTCAATAGGGTTGTTGGGTGGACAATTGGCTATAGTATATCTCTTGCCTATTCAGAGCTAAGGTGAAGAACTAATAGCCAACCCAACAATTGTGTCGCTACCCAATTGTGCTGCTACGCTTCTGGCTTTCCTCATGAAATAAAGAACCAATCCATTCAGGGCCTTTGTCAACATCTCTATGACGAGATCATATGTTAAAGAGATCTATTGTCTTTGTTTTTCATGGCAGCAAGTAAATATTTATGGTGACATCATATAGGAACAAGTAGAATCTGGCTCACTAGTATTACTGGCTTGGTCTTGTTGGCTGGGAACGTGCTATAGTTCGATCCTCCCAGGGGGGTTGGATAAACAAATAGAGACCTGGCGAAAATGGATTAAGTCGGAGGGATTTACTGGGGGGGGATGAATACAAGATTAGGGATTGAAAGTGTTGATGGGAACCAATGACAGAGCGATTGGTGGCAGGAATAAACTTAGTGGAGGAGGGTTAAGTTGCTCTCCTGAGGAAAGTAGCATGAGGGACCCTAAACAAATAGAGGGGGCTGAATCCCTATCAAGGGCGAGACCTATCGAACATTTCAGTCAGACGTATCAACTGGATCAACTACTACTATCTGACTATGGACCAACAGAATCGCATCTATATACAACCACTTCATCTAAATTTAAGTAAGAGGGAATCAAATCCCTCCCTATCCTTGTTATAGATGATCCCTCCAATCTTCGGGGCCATCACCCCCACTACCTAGCCTTTCATTCCATACTTACTCATTATGCCTCTCATATTGATTGATTCCTAGCTCGGGGAGCATTCATTAAGGCCAGCCCAAGCCCAACAAGTCAAGATATTGACCTAGGCACTTCTCATCTATCAGTCACCCCCGCAAGCAAATAATTACAAGAGAGAATGGAAAGGATCCAGACTGAGAGGGCAATGAATTAACTACTTGACCAAGCAGTCTTGAACGGTTATGAATTATAGGAGGGAGATGACGTGTTTTAAATATTGATTCTCGTGCATTCATTTCACTGATAAATTGCTAGCTCTAATACACAGAAGATATGAATACAAGAAAAGAGAGGGGAGAAGATCCAACCCATCCCTATGACTACCTTTCATTCTTACTAACCGAATACGTATTAACAACTTCCCAGAGAAAACAAAATAATTTACCTTCTACAGTTAGGTAGTTGAAATGCCATGAAACCCTTGACCGTTAGCCATGATATGAGAAGGCTTTCAGTTTCTCCCTCAACCTCAAACACTGAGCATCATCCATAATACTCAACGAAAAATTGTTATACCAACGACTTTCTCCATAATGATGGCAGTCTCGAATCTTCACCCACTTCATCAAACCGGCAGAAATCTGCACAAATTTGTTACAGATTCATGAAATCCATGTACAAAAGGTTGTTGTGATGATAAGAGAAGAGAACAACCGCTCTTGCAATTCCATGTATAAACTGCAAAATATTTTGTCTTTTGGATGCTATAGACAGAAATCAGATAAATGTCTAGTAAGACAGACAGTTAATATGGGGTTATGAAACCGTTCTCTACAGGACAAGGACATGTATATTCAAGTGGCTTGCAAAGCCAAATCTGGCAAATTTGCACCCATTTTTAGAATTTACAACATTCTTAGTAGTTAAAAAGGTTTGCAGTGTATCCCAGATGCTCTAGCGCTGAGAAGATTTCGTCACAGTTGCAAGATCGTTTAGGTTTGAAAGTGCTAGTTGGAAAACTTGTAGCTGAAATTTAGTAAGTTGTAAGTTACATAAAATTCCCCTCACTTTGCAGAAAATGGATAAAAATACCGCAACAATGACGTTATAAACACAATTGAGCAGACTATGGCCAAAAAATACTTTACTTGCTCAGACATGGGTTCAAATACCCCAAGGACGTGTATCCGCGTTGGCATGACCAACAATGCTAACACGTTATAAACGAACAAAATATCACAGCTCTTCCTAAACAAGAAATTGTATTTATCTTATTATCGAATATAGCAGGAATCCAAAAATTCTTAAATTTCATTGGTAGCAGGCATATCTGACCAACATGAGAATACACATATTTTAATTTCTCTAACACTTTGAATGGACATAAACCAGGCGGACTAGCAGAAATTAATTAATTTTTCTTCATAACATAAAGATAAAACTATTAAAGTCTTAAACGAAGATCTTACCCATATTTGATTCACTGCAACTCCCAGTGTCATCAATCCAAAGATCGAGTTGAACTCATTAGGGGAATTTTGAGGTCTAAAATGGGCCTCCTAAGGAAATTATAAAATAATAGTGGAAATAATAAAGTAAGATTTGATGACATCATCAAATTTTAGAGGGAACAAAGAAAAAACTACTAACTTGTATTAATTCATTCCAAATAAGTGGTATTTGCTCATTGGATGCAAAATTTGACTGTTGCATACTTTTCATGGACCCTGCTACATGAAAAATGAGAAATACATGAAAAAAGTGATTGCAATCACGTTTTTTCATGTATTTATCATTTTTCGCATAGTAGGGTCCATCGAAAGTATGCAACATGGGTACTCCTTGGATGAGTAATTAAATTTTGCATCCAACGAGTACTCCCGCTCGAAATTTGGGTAAAAACTTTGGGAGATAAGTTGAAAATACGAGTTGAAAAAGTAGTTTTATTATTTTATTATTATTTTATTCTTTTTACCATTTTACTTAAAAAATGGTGAATCATCCCCCATGGTTGACATCATCATCCTGAATCCTATTGGTTCTTATAAAGTTTATTTTGGTTGTACATTTTTCTTAGGAGGCCCATTTTAGACCTCAAAATTCCCCTAATGCTCCGGCCTGCCGCAATTTGGGTTGTATGTTGCGCTCTTTCCACTTAAACCTTTCCTGTCTTTTATTTCTGAAATTACCCTAGAAAACGACCAAACGTTTGGGGAAAAACTCTCCCATAACGACTGAGTCTGAATCACAGACACTAGGGTATGGAGCGAAATCCCTGGAATCCATCAATACCCTAAAAATTGGTTGAAATCGCCTCAATTCTGAAGAAAACCCAACAAATTGTGTCCAAATCACTTAGTACTGATGCCAAGGTATACATGGCTGATGAAAACCAGACGATACAGCCCCCGGACAGTCGAGTACATCCATTCCCATAACATTGTAAGAAAAGTTCGGTTTAGATTCCTTTAAAAATATCAACGAGTCGGTCATGGCGCCATCTAAAATTTGAATATAAATGGGTGGTCTATCCATTCGATGGTTTATATTTCACTAAAAGAACCGTGTTTTCCTTACGACCTCTGGAGCTTAGTTTGAGTGGCTAGGTAAAATATCGTTGAAGTTGTGGTTTAACTTTGTGGTTTGGTCCCACAAGTCCTAAGGTTTATTTTCGCAGAGGATTATGTGTGACTCTTTTTTATTAGCCCAAATGTGTAAAATAAAAAATATGTATATTGATAAAAGTATTTTATAACTTAGTGTTAAGTAATGTATAAAATAAATATGATTTGTGTGTCAAATATTAATATCGTCTATGTTTAGATTTGAGGTTGTCGTTTAGCGTTGTGGTTTGGTCTCACAAGTCCTAAGGTTTATTTTTGCGGAGGATTATGTGTGACTCTTTTTTATCAGTCGATTCTTTTTTATTAGTCAATTGTGTAAAATAAAAAGTATGTATATTAATAAAAGTATTTTATAACTTAGTGATAAGGAATGTATAAAATAAATATGATTTGTGTGTTAAATATCTGGAATAAAAAATATGTATATTAAAATATTTTAGATATAAAGAAGTGAAATTTATATAAATATAAATAATATTATTAAGAATCAATTTAAATGTATTTTTTTTTTATTCTACTGCACATCTCATCAAGAGATAATATCTCATCATGTAGTCTTTACATGTGTGTTATTTGGAGTAAACTTGATTTTGAAGTGAACACTCGTTCATGAATAGTCTATGATACTTTTTCCCACTAGACATAGAAATATTATGCAATCGGTGAAGGAAAAATAAGCATGGGTATCAATAGTAAGGTTGTGCAGGGTCAACCGAAACGCTTTTCATATGTATGGCTCTGTGGGGGTGGTGGACTCGATAATAATCATGGACGCTCCATGCGAGGGTGGCAATACTGTGGGGTGTGCACAACTCACTAGTGCGGGTGCCCGTGGGGGTTGTGGAGGACGTAAGCGGGGGGCTAGCATGGGTGGGGATTCGATAGTTCAAAAGCAGAGTCGTCAAGGTGGAGAAGCCCATGGTGGCAAGGGGAATCACAGGTATGATCGCTCTGAGGTAAATGAGGGGTAGGGTATCCAACATTGTTGCGTGGAGAACTGTCATGCACTTATCAACAACTTGATGGAAATAGTGGACACGACTGAGAGAATTTTAACACTACATATGGATTCAGAGACCCCTATAGTGAAATGTAACATTTCGGTATCAAAATTACAATTTTCCATTTATGGAGTTACACAATTAAAAGTTATTGACATAGATGACTAATTCATATACTTGTTGTACTTGTTATTTGGTCATATTTTTACTCTTGGACTATAATAGTCATTTACATTCATCATTATTAATTTTGCCACTTATTATCTAATCATATATTTTAATCCTAAACTAAATTAGTCATTTAAGTTAGTCTTTTTTAGTTTAGTCACTTATTATCTAGTCATATATTTTATCTTGAGACTAAATTAGTCATTTAAGTTAGTCACTTTTATTTTAGTCACTTATCATCTAGTCGTATATTTTATTCCTGGACTAAAGTAGTCATTTAAGTTAGTCATTTTTAGTTCGATCACTTAAAATTGCTCAAATTTAGTAGTAATTCACTTGAAATAATTGCGGTGACTAACTTTTTTAGTCACCTGGTCATTAATTTCATCGTTTTTTACTAGTGATCCTCTTTCTACATCATCTTAAAGACATCATCCTTAAGGTTATGGGGCATGCAATAATCCTTATATTTTTCTAAGAACACATTTTCATTTCTTCCCATGTTCTAATAGTATGTGTTCCTAATCTCATGAACCATTTAAGTGCTCCATCTTTAAGAGTAGCTTGAAACATTTTTTAATTTTTGAGGATCAAGTAAGTAGTCATAAGATCTACATATAACTTCAAACCCAAAAATAAATGTTTCAGGGTCCTCATGTCTTAAACCATGGAAATTAGGGAGAACAGAGGGTGAGATGTTTTTCATTGTGGTTGTAGTGTCTTCATCAAAGAATGGAAATCCATAAGGATCTAGTTCTCCTCTACCACCTATACCACCCATACCTACATCTCCTCCTCTATTTCCTCCTTGGCCTCTTCCACCTTCTATCCTAAGTTCACCATTTACATTATGTACTTCTCCTTATCCTTCCACTGCAATTGTAGAATCCTAAAAGATAATACAAGCTTCTATGATTTGATTGTCTAGCTCTTCTTCTGGTTCTCCTACTAATGGAATATTAAAATAAGTTTTCCCTTCTTCTTCACTAGGGACTTGTAGTTCTTGTCCTAGAAGTTGTTCTCCAGAAGAAGAGAGAAAAATTACTCCTTCTATTGGGGATGTAGGTTCTTCAACTATAGATTCAGTAGAATAAGTTGGTGAATCTTTAGGTTGGATTTGAGATATATGCACGTCAGGGAGTCTATGTCTACCTGCAAATGATGGGATGCAAGTGTCAGTGGATGGTGTGGCATTATGAGGTATATATCATTAGGGGAATTTTGAGGTCTAAAATGGGTCTCCTACGGAAAATGTACAATCAAAATTCACTTTATGAGAACCAATCACATTTTAGGGGATGACATCATCCCTAATGGTTGAGGTGGCAGTTCTTGAGTTAAAGGTACTTACTTGTCACATTCTCAATGGTGGATAAAAATTCATGGTTAACCATGGTAGTTCTCTAAGTACTTTTAAAGTAAAAGTAAAGTACTCACAATAAATGTCATTTCACACTTTTTGAATAATAATATATTATTGTCATTTCATATTTCTTGAAAGAAAAAATGCATATCCCTATACATTTATTATATTATATTATATTATTTTTATATAGTATATTAATTACATGTTATTATACAATTTAAATAATATAAATTTTAATTAATAGCATCTGATATAATTAAGAATTTATAAATTTATATTTATATTTTATTTTAAGTTATTTAAGTACAAAGGATAAATGCATTATTTGTTCAATAATAATGAATTTTTCTTGAAAAGTTCATTCTTATTTATAGTCCCATCAATACAATTTTTTTATTAATTTTATTTTGGTACAACTTTTGAATTGAATTTAACTATGGTTACATGGATTGTGGTGCAAAAAGTGAATTGAAAATTCATAAATATTATTTTATTGGTTTAGCTATTATTTTATTATTTCCTTCGGAGGCCCATTTTAGACCTCGAAATTCCCCTAATGGGAGTGAGGGCCAATTCACACAACTGTACATAGATTTGCATACAAATCCCTTGTGCATCTTAGGCCCGATTTACATGTAATTGGCCCTCTTGGGTGTTGTGGCCATACTCAGCCTCACTCAACCAATCCTCTCGATATTACTCTCTTCTTACCTTCTTACTTATCTACCTCTTGACTAATTTTTATACAAAAAAGGATTATGAAATACAATCAATTCATATCCACTAATAACTCAACAAACGTCTATTCTAGGACCTTCTGGATCCACATATCTTTCAAGAGATATAACTAACTCTAAGATCTCTCCAACTCTCCCAAATATTCTTGAGATATATTCTTATAAGTAGGTCTAATTATAATCTCAATATTTTGTACAAAATTTCTCTAGATTTCCTTAGAAATGTATGGAATACAAATAATTAAATAATTACACTCAATTAGGGAACCAACTCCCTTGGTAAAGGAAAGACCCCTAAGTCTAGTCAAAATGTATTTTGACTTGGAGGTAAGATGGTCTTACATCAAACTCCCATGTTTCGATCTAAGTCCTCCTCGATCCTAGAATTTTGTTTGTAGATTCTTATCTACTTTTCTACCTTGTTATTGTTTTGTTTCTTCTATTTCTCTAGGCTTCCACACTTTATGTTGTTGCTTCCCCTTTTCTTTGTTTATGCATATTTTACAGTTAGCTGCATTTCCTTGTTAGTTGTCTTCCTTTTTCTGTTGTGTCTCTTGGATGTATTCCTCATCAACATCCACAATTCATCAATCACTTTATCAACCTCTATCTTTGGTTAAACTTCATTGTTGCAACTGTCCTCAAACCGTTGCATATCCTTCTCTATAATAAGAGTTATAAAACCCAATTTTGGTTTAAATGCCTCCTTTTCAATCTATTGTTCACACTTTTCAATCCTCTCTTCATTATCTTTTAACTATAATTTCCTCTTATTTGAACTCTGATTTTTCATGTTGAATATACAGTCTTCAGATTTCTATCCTTTCCTCTAAGAAATTTAGCTCTTCATACAATTTTAAAAAATCATTTTGAATTGTATTTGTAACCTCTACACAATTACTATCACTTGGATCTTCTGCCAACCACTCCTCTAATAGCTCCATATCATCATTTTCACTTCTTTCTTCTAGCATGACATTGTCACTTAGTGTTCTAATGGTTGGAATTTCTTCGAGCATATCTTCATGAAGTGAATCCTCATCTTTTGTACTTTCATAATCTCCATGAGATGATGTCGGCTCATCCTCCTCTTGAACATAAATTAATTTATGTTCTCCCTTAGTTTCCTCTACTATAACAACTTTCCTATCAAATTCACCATCTTCAAGGTAAATAAATACATTCTCAAGTAATTTTTCCATCTCATCCATCTATTCTAGTAGTTTCATTACTTCATCAACCTATCAAAGCACATCATTTAAGTTCTGATCATCACCAGCCAAACATACATTCATACACAAAGTGTTATATTAAAAATCATAAGGCACTTCATTCAATCTCTTAGCTACCACATCTTCATGTTGAATTGAACTATTCCCATAGTCCATCAAACTGTCTAAAACTCTCTATAAATTTTTGCTAAATATCTTTTACTCATTTTTCATCAAGGAATAAAATTAGTTCAAAAACATTTATTTTATACTCATCTAATTTGATTTCTTTCCTCAATATGTCATACATCCCTTGCCTTAACTTCATTTGTAATGAATGCCATCTCACCTTCTTATTCTTCATTGTCCAACCATATCTTTGTTTTTCCTCATATTCTTGTATCACCTCCTCATGTACTTTTAATTAAGCCATTTCCATCTTGAATTCCTCATAACTCATCGTCTTCATGCTAGCAATCATGGCACTCCTTTTCATCTGATTGCGACTTTTCTTTGAACCTTTCTCATTGATCTAAAAATGGAACTATTTGTAATGCTGTGCAAAGTATCCATTTCCATTAAATTAAGTGTGCAAAGTGTTTATCATGTCTTGCAATTTAAACAAAGTGTTTTTGGTAACTGTTTTTGAGTTTATGTGTGAGGGAATGTTAATTAAAATTACTATTTAACATCTTAAATCAGAAATACACAGCAGCATAACTTCACCATAACAACACAACAACATGATGAGGCAGTTCACCCCTCATGGGCTACATCTTCTGGTTCCAAGGCTCCCAATGGGCATGTCCTTGCTCTATTAAGTTGCTCAAATTGGTTTTACAATGATAAATAAGCCTAAACAAGCTGAAACAACTGTGAAATTGAATTCAGAAAATAGAAATAAGCTAAGAATGGCTTTTATTTCACCTCAAACACTGAAGTGTAGCCCAATGTAGCTCCATTTCCATCATGGCCCTGATGGCTCTCCAAGATTCCCTGAAGAAAAAATGGCTGAAGAACACTTCTGTTGGCTCTGCAACCTGTCTCAAAATCTTCAAAATGCTCAGACTACCCAAAATTGACCAAAATTTCATCCAAATTGGTCCAATATTGGAGAAGATATGACCTCCACAATTTTCTGCCCAATGTCTCTTGGAAACCCCACCAAATTTGGATGAACTCTAGTTAGGTGCGCTAGAAGTGGCGGAAAGCCGAATTTGTCAGAACTGCGCTACCAAATTAGCAGAGGCATTTAATTTCACTGTCATTTTAACTAGTGTTCACATGCAGAAAAATCGAGCGGTTAAGTGTTGCTGGTGGATAAGGCCAAAGCCGCGCCCATGGTCATAGCCCGCAGGTCACTTGGATAAGGGCTAGCACCCGAGGGCTTAAAAATTTTATTACCACTGTTTGAAAGGGGCTTAGCCCTTGGCTTTGTGCCTGGTCGCAGGGTTTAAAAACTATATCCCTGAGGGCTTAACCCTTGTTTTCCGCCAGTTCAAATAAATGACCTGACTCGCCCATTTGCCATGACTCGAAGGCTTTCAGGTTGGGCCGACCTCTGCCCACCATAACCCATTCACTGCTACATGAATACTGACCCATATTCATTCAGGTCGTGTCGTGCCCAATTGCTGACCCGAACGTGTTCAGGGTGACCCGACTCTGTTCAGGTCGGGTCGGGTCTGCCCTCCAAATTTTTTTTGAACAAAACTTGAACCATAGGCCTGGGGCCACGTGGAAGCCTTTGGGTAGGCCATATGGCACACTCTTATAGGCTTCCAAAACCTTAATAAAAAAATTAAATTTGCCACAAAATTTTCTGAAAAGTGACAAATTTTTGTGTGTTCAAAAGTCATGTTTTGAAGGTCATTGGGCATTTTAAAACTTCAATATCTTCTTCATATGACATTGGATTTGAGTCTCATTTGTGGCGCCAGAATCGTAGTGACGAGGCCTATCCAGTCGTTTAGGTTGCAACCAATTCTCAGTAGTTCCAATTTTGAGCATTTTTTTCCTCTTGGACATGATCCCCTGATCACACCTCCCAAATGGGAAGCTTTTGGACCCCAAAAGCTCTCTGATTTATAGAAATTGAAGATGAGGAGATTGATTCTCCACTTTTCCAACCTTGAACCACTGAAATATTCCTAACTTCATCAAATTGAGCTTCTCATAAAAAGATAAATTCTTCCTTGAATCCGCTGACCGATCGTTGCTAACCTTGACTGGGTCATAATGCAAATTTTTGAAATTTGCTGAAGAGCAACTATAATTTGCATAAATCATATTGTATCTACAATGGTCTAACTTCAAAGGAAACTGAAATTGAGATTCACCTTGCCAACTGTCCTTATGGCGAATTTTTTTCCGAATGGGTCATGTACTTGTGTCGATTCCCGACCAAGTTTTCTCGCCATACCAATATGCCATACTGAAACCAACAATGACCCATGTTGAACTTTGTGTCCTCTTTTCTTTCATGCTTTACCCTCTCTTGGATTTTTGCACCACCTTTCACCGACACTTTGTTCTCTGCATCGATCGACACCAAAGGCACTTTCTGCAACATCTTGTCATCTTCCCAAGACGACTTGCTTTCAGACTAAAACATATCATCATTTACATCAGAAATAACATGAAAATGATTATGTACAAAATATTTTTTCTTAATAATCAACAAAGTCAGATTTTGACTTGCATTGACAAGCCTTTTCAATTGCCCTGCATTCGCTAAAGACGATTCTAGCTTCTTCCAATGTGCTCTCACAATAAACTCCTTACCATCCTTGAACAAATGGTACTTGTTCTCATGGAGATGGAATATCGCTTTTCTGTCATATAAATATGGACTACCCAACACCACACCTGTAATGTCAAGTGGTACCACATCTAGTTCAACCAAATCAACATAATGAGCTGTTATGGCGAAACGCAACATGCACTTTCTTGAGACTTGTAAATTAGCATTCTTGCAAATCCATCCAAGTGGATATGGCTTTGGATGAGGTATGGTCTCAAGTTTCAGCTTTTTGACTAAGTCTTCTAAGATGAGATTTTCTTAAGACCCACTATCAAATAGTGTGTCTATCTTTGTGTGTTTTGAGATTATCCTTATATGAAATAGCTCCATCCTCCTCTTTTCATTTTAAGCTTTTATGTGACAGTTTAAAGTGCTAGGACTAGAATTTTTTTCCTTTACAATCTCTTTCCCCTTTATGTTATTTACTACCATGGTTATGCTTTTAGTTTCATCGCCTGATTCAGACCCTAAGTCTTGTTCAACAGTTGCAACAGTTTTGCCCTTTTCTTTGGCCTTATCTTTGTTTTTAAATTTCTCTGGTTTCAGCTCTGGATGAAGTTTCCAGCAATGGTCTTCATCGTGGCTTGTTTTGGAACAGTTTTTACAAAAGAAATTTCCTTTTTCTTTCCTAGAGTTTGCATTTCTTTTCCTCCCTTTGTCGTTGAATTCACTATCCATATTCTCATACAAAGATTGTTTCCCTCTAGCCTCTAAATTCATAGCTTGCACACAAACTTTGTCTAGACTAGTAGGATTGAACATAAGGATAGTATGAATAAGATAATTGTGTAAACCACCTATATATTTCAGCAAAGTATCTTGACTATGAAAATCAATTCCCAACAACAGAGCCCTTCTTCTAAACTCTTGAGTGTAATCTTGAACACTTTGTCCTTTAAGTTGTCTAAAACTTTGCCAATTCATGATAGCCTTTTTGTAAATGAGCTAATGGATAAAATTTTTGCTTAATTGCGGAAATAAATTCAGCCCATGATAAAGTGATCTTACCATGTTTTTTAATTTCTTCCTTGGTCTTGGCTTCCCACCATACCAATGTTGATCCTTCCATTCTTAAAGAGGCTAACTGAATCTTGGTGTCATCTTCATGAAGGTTTTGTATCCTCAAGTAAACTTCCAACTGTCTTATCCAATTGTCAAGTTTCTCTGCATTGACTTCACTGTTAAACATTGGCAACTCAAATTTAACATCAAGCTTTAAAATTGGACTTTTACCAGTGGTTTTAGACTTGTGAGATTGATTCACCGAAGTTGAGGATGATGATGTAGAGGAAGAGGATGAAGATGGGGATGGTGGATCACCATTTCCTTCGTGTCCTTTCTTTGACTTGTCATCACTTTTCTTTCCTCCTAAAGAACTCTCTCCTTCTTTTTGGTTTTTAGACCCTTCTCCAACAAGCCTATCATTCCTTTCTTGGTAGAGTATCCTCACCATCTCCGTCATGTCTAGGAAAGCTTTTCGGAACACCCGTTCCTCTTCTTTGGGATCCATATCTTCAGGAGCTTCTCCTTCTCTTGAATACATTCTTGAGGCTTCAGTAACTCTTGGAGGTGGCTCTCTGGCCCTTCTTGGTTGTGGATTACTTTACTAACCAAGTGTCCTTCACCTCTCTTGAGTTTAAGCTTAGTAAGCATCAAAACTTGCAAACAGTCAACTATATCTTTTCACAAAACAAATGCTGAGTAAAACTCTAGCTCCTAAGGCTCAAATCCTTAAGCTCCGATACCATCTGATCTAAAAATGGAACTATTTTTAATGCTGTGAAAAGTATCCATTTCCATTAAATTAAGTGTGCAAAGTGTTTATCATGTCTTGCAATTTAAACAAAGTGTTTTTGGTAACTGTTTTTGAGTTTATGTGTGAGGTAATGTTAATTAAAATTACTGTTTAACATATTAAATCAGAAATATAGAACAACATAACTTCACCATAACAACACATCAACATGAAGAGGCAGTTCACCCCTCCTGGGCTACATCTGCCAGTTCCAAGGCTCCCAATGGGCATGTCCTTGCTCTATTAAGTTGCTAAAATTAGTTTTTCAGTGATAAATAAGCCTAAATAGGCTGAAAAAACTATGAAATTGAATTCAGAAGACAGAAATAAGCTAAGAATGACTTTTATTTCACCTCAAACAGTGAAGCGTAGCCCAATGCAACTCCATTTCCCTCATGGCCCTGATGGCTTTCCAAGATTCCCTGAAGAAAAAATGGCTGAATCACACCTCTGTTGGCTTTGAAACTTGTCTCAAACTCTTCAGAATGCTCAGAATACCGAAAATTGACCAAAATTTCGTCGAAATTGGTCCAATATTGGAGAAGATATGACCTCCACAATTTTCTGTCCAATGTCTCTTGGAAACCCCACCAAATTTGGATGAACTCCAGTTAGGCGCGCTAGAAATGGCGGAAAGCTGAATTTTTTGGAACCACGCTACCAAATTGGTGGATGCATTTAATTTCACTTTCATTTTAACTAGTGTTCACATGCGGAAAAATCGGGCAGTTAAGTGTTGCTGGCGGATAAGGCCAAAGCCACGCCCATGGTCATAGCCCGCATGTCACTTGGATAAGGGCTAGCACCCAAGGGATTAAACCTTTTATTACAGCCGTTTGAAAGGGGCTTAGCCCTTGGTTCTGTGCCTAGTCACGAGGTTTAAAAACTATAGCCCTGAGGGCTTAACCCTTGTTTTCCGTCAGTTCAAACAAAAAACCCGACTTCCCGTTTGCCATGACCCGAAGGCGTTCAGGTTGGGTCAACCTCCACCCACCATAACCCGTTCACTACTGCATGAAGACTGACCCATATGCGTTCAGGTTATGTCATGCCCGACTGCTGACCCGAATGCGTTCAGGGTGACCCGACTCCGTTCAGGTTGGGTCGGGTCTGCCCTCCAAAATATTTTTTGAACAAAACTTGAACCATAGGCCTGGGGCCATGTGGCAGCCTTTGGGTAGGCCACGTGGCTCCCTCTGATAGGCTTCCAAAACCTTAATAAAAAAATGAAATTTTCTGAAAAATGACAAATTTTTTTGTGTTCAAAATTCTTGCTTTGAAGGTCATTGGGCATTTTAAAACTTCAATATCTTCTTCATACGACATCAGATTTGAGTCCCGTTCACAGTGCTAGAATCGCAGCGATGAGGCCTATCCGGTCGTTCAGGTTGCAACCAATTCTGAGCAGTTCCAATTTTGAGCATTTTTTTCCTCTTGGACATGATCACGTGATCACTCATGTTTATCAATATCCTTTCTCATTTCCTTCTTTTGTGGATTCTCCTTGTGCATTTGTAAGATGCAATAAGCATCCAAGACAAGAATACTAGTAATTACCATCTTTTTCCACTTCTCAAGCATCACATGTCAGCCCGACGCTTTAACCATCCATGTCACGCTGACCTTTACTTTTGATGCACACTTTTTAACCTCCTGGAAGACAAACCCTGCAATGTAGTTTTTCTACGACACTTACCAAGCCTCTTTTTTGTCTCTAGTAATAAAAATTAGCTGGGACCTGCCTTTTAAATATTAAACTTCCATGTCACTATGGGCCCTTACACATCACCAACATTACACATCATCTTGAAATTATCTTCGCACGCTTCTTCTTTACTCGTTCGGGGTTAAAATTCCAAGGAATCAGTCTCTTGAAAAATTCTCTTTAACAAACTTCTAGTTTTGTCTCCCTGGCCTCTGTCAAATGACATCCTCAACAATTTGACTTCTCCACCCTTCTAATTTTCCAAGACAACAATATTATTGTTGGTTGTTAGAACTCTCCTTCTCTTACCATTATATGAAGAACTTCCACTGGCCTAATATACCAAGTCTTAGATCATATCTGTCCTTGACCCTTTTGTTCATAATGTTACAAACAAAGTCTCCCTTCTTACGACTATGGTCTCCCTCTCTCTGTAACACTCTTAAATGCCTTTTTCTCGTCCTTTGTGGGTCTCCATGCTTCTGTTGCGCTACTTTAACTGTTTTAGCTATGCCACTTTGATTTTACACAACATTTAGATTGTTGATCACATAACTGGATCAACAATAAGTGTCTTCTTGACACTCTTGTGTTATTCCTATGAAATTTTCTTCCTCGTAAACTCTAATATAACAAGCTTGCAACATATGTGCATTACACTCAAACTTGACATAATACAGAGAGCTTAGATCCACACAATAACAGAGGATTTAATTGGACACAAACAAAATATTAACAAAGTCTTTCACACTCACAACATGGTGTTTATTCCCATATATATTCACACAAATATACATAAGATTTACATACAAATCCCCTATGTCTCTTAGGCGTGATTTATATCTAATTCGCTCTCTTGGGTCTTGTGGCCATACTCGGCATCGCTTTGCCAATCCTCTCGATATTCCTCTCCTCTTTCCTTCTTACTTATCCGCCTCGTAGCTATGTTTTATACAAAAATGATTTTGAGCTATAATCAGTTCAGATCCACTAATCACTCAACAAACCTCTATTCTGGGACATTCTAGATTCACATATCTGTGAAGAGATCTAACTAACTCTAATATCTCTCTAACTCTCCCAAATATTCTCGAGATATCTTCTTAGAAGTAGGTCTAATCACAATCTCAATACTATTTACACAAATAATGTAGATTTCCTTAGAAACATAGGAAATACAAAAAATTAAATGCTTACACTCGATTAGGAAACCAATTCCCTTGGTAATCAAAGACCCCTATGTCTAGTGAAAATGTGTTTTGACTTGGAGGTAAGATGCCCATGCATCAAAGATGGATGATAAATAATATAATGATTCTATCTAGATCAATTCCAAATGAAATTAATGAGATCACATGACTTTCTTCACCAATGTTCCATTCAATATGACTTGCCCATTAATCACATATAGAATGACTATTTCTACATTTTTCTGTAATAACATGTCCCATAAAATTAATCTATCAACCACTTTGAAACTAGAGACGATTAAATTCCCTAATTTGTTCACCTCCATGTAATAGTCAATACCAATACCAACCAATTTCTAGATAGAATTCACAAGTTTGTATCAATTTTTTCTGTGACAAAATCAATAATTTTGTATGACTTGCTTCCTCACATGTCACATTTGACATGATTTCCTACTAAACTCCATATAAAATACATAATTATCTTGACAAATTTTCATAATATGTTTTGTATAATTCATATAAAATAATTTTAAACTTTTATATCATAATATATTTTGTAAAATCCTTATAAAATAATTTTAAATTTTTATAGAATCAAATTCAAAATAAAATAAATGAATTCATTTACACAACTTTCCTTCTAGATATATTGAATATTCAATACTTTCTCAATAAATTCCATAATATTGAATATTAATAAAATTCAAGCTGGAATGCCGATGATTATGTTGAATTCACACATTTCTAGAATGGTTTAACATTAATGAAATTCAAACTGGAATGCCGATTAAACACGACTCCACCAGGTTCTTGTCATTGGAAAACGAAAGACACTATTTGTCAAATTGGTGATTCCAAAAGCATAACTACAGCGTGCTTGACAATATCCAAAAGCATTTACTTTCAGCATTTTCTTCCATCACTTTTCCATACAATTATCTCTTACTGGCTAGGTCCTGTGAATACAATTACTTTCGGCACAACTTCTCCATGACTCTGTCCCAGTGAATCCCATGATTGATTTTTGACTTTGCACCGGTGAATCCAATGTATTTAGACTTTTCAACCTACTCTGCATCTTCAATGACTCTACAAGACCTCCAATATTTATATGTATGTTTGCAAACAAGGGAACTTATAGGCAAGCCTTTGAAGTTGTTTTATTTGGGATAGACAGGAAATGAAGAAAGGTGTTGTGTCCATGATGATACTAGTGTATCTGCTCCTGGCAACTACAATAGCATTGGATGATGTTGCTGCAGCAACTTTTAGTTATTCCATGAAGTCATTTCATTCCTCACATGTTCAGAGGGACCATAGTTTACACCATGACCGCATGATTGGTGGAATGCTTCTCTTCAATCCCATGATTTCGTTTTGAAGGAACAACCTGAATTCACATCATCATCATCCATGGACGCTGACGATACAGGGGACGTAGAGGCCCTTTTGTCATTCAGAAAGGCCCTCACATCGGATCCGGCTGGATCGTTGATCAACTGGACCGTAGCAAACTCTGGTAACCTGTGCTCCTGGAATGGCATTTTCTGCAGAAAGGGCACTGAACGAGTGATTGCCATAATACTTCCTGGATTGGGATTGCAAGGTGCCATTTCACCATCTCTTGGCAGCCTTTCATTATTAAGCTCACTGAATCTTTCTCAGAATAATTTGACAGGAAGAATTCCAACGGAGTTTGGGCAGTTAAATGCCCTGGCAGTACTCGACCTCAGCTATAATTTGCTCAGTGGTTATATTCCAATAACGCTGTGTAATTGTACAAAGCTGCAATCAATCCGACTTTCAGTAAACAGCTTGATAGGGAGCATACCAACAGAATTCGGTCGTCTAGTCCAGTTGGAACAGCTCCGCTTGACAAACAATAATCTTACTGGAAATATTCCAACTTCTCTGAGCAACTGCACTTCTCTCCAGGTGTTGTCCATTGGATACAAAAATCTCACTGGTCCAATCCCTTCAGTTTTGGGTTTCATCATAAATTTATCTGTTCTCTACTTTGAAGGCAATTCACTAAGTGGTCACATCCCTCCAGATATTAGCAATTGTACTCAGCTACAGTACATCGCTTTTTCTCACAACAACTTGAGTGGAAAAATTCCGGCTGAACTGGGCTCGCTACAAAATTTACAGTACGTGTATCTACAATCAAACAAGTTGGAGAGCTCCGTTCCTCGGTCTTTAGGAAACTGCTCTTCTCTTGAAATTTTATTTTTGGGAGACGATCGAGCATTATCAGGTAATATCCCACCTCAATTTGGTTATTTGAGAGAGCTTAGTCAACTATCCATTTATGTGCCATGCAATATTTCAGGTCTTATCCCTTCTGAAATAGGAAACTGCAGCAATCTTGTATGGTTGGATTTAGAATACAATAGAATTCAAGGCTCCTTGCCTATGAGTGTGTTTGGGCTTCCCCTCTCCACCTTGAATCTAGTTGGAAATAACATGACTAGTAACCTCCCTGAAGTCATTGAAAATTTGAGTCAAGTCACCTACTTAAATTTAGGTGAAAATAGCTTTAGTGGTGACATACCTGAAGCGATTGCAATTGCAAAATTGAGTCAATTGACCTTCTTCAATCTTGGTACCAACAAGCTAAGTGGCAAAATCTGAGGACATTGCCAATTTAAAGAATCTTGAACAACTTTATTTAGATACCAACTATTTTACAAGTACAATTCCAAGAGGCATTGGAAAACTTCATTCTCTTAAAAATTTCTTCTTGCATTCAAATAATATTTCTGGTCCTATTCCCGGAAGTATTAGTGGTTTGGTTTTGCTTCAATAATTAGATATATCTAAAAACATTTTGCAGGGACCGATTCCTGATCATATTGGCCAATGTGTGGAACTAGAGGTATTAGATTTATCTAAAAACAAGTTGAATGGAACGATTCCTCCATCCCTAGGAAATTGCAAATCTATGAGGAATTTATTATTGCATAGCAACTTCTTGTCAGGGAACATACCGTCAATTTTAAGTAAATGTACTATCTTACAGAGGTTGAAGGTGTTTGAGAACAAACTTAGTGGAAATCTAAACATAGGATTTCCAGCTTCTATGGAAGTCCTCTCTGCTTATTCTAATAACTTCTTTGGGACTTTGCCTTCTTCTTTGGTCAAATGTACCCAACTTCAACTATTAGATCTAAGCAAAAATGAATTGACAGGTCAATTACCTAGTTACTTTACAACTCTTCATGAATTGAGAGTTTTAAGTGTTGGCTATAATAAGCTTCATGGTAGTATTCCTTCCAACATCACAAATCTCATCAAATTGCAAGTGTTGGATTTGTCCAACAATAGAATCAATGGAAAGATACCATCCAATCTAGAGAGACTCCAAGGATTCAAAACCCTTGGGTTTTCCAAACTCAGTAGTAATACCTTGTATGAAGACATGGACATTATCATCAAGGGATATGAGTATACTCTAACATATGTGTTGGCTACAAACACAATATTGGATTTGTCTAGCAATAATCTTACAGGGGAAATACCTCAAAGCATAGGGAATTTGACTAGCTTGAGATTGTTGAATTTATCAAGTAACCAGTTGGAGGGAAAAATACCTGCATCTCTTGGTCATATATTTACTTTGGAACAATTGGACTTGGCAAAAAATGATCTAGTTGGAGAAATTCCTCAAAATCTCTCTATGCTATTCATGCTATCATATTTGGATGTTTCATCCAACAAACTATGTGGGAGAATCCCACAAGGAACACAAGTGTTTATGTGGTTCTCCTTCCAAAAAAACAAGTGATTATGTGGTTCTCCTCTAAAAAAGAAAAACAGACCCAAAAAAGCACAGGAGAAAGTGTTAATCAAGGATGGTTGATCTATTTAGACAAATATGTGCTATTGATTGCATTAGGTTTAGGAGTGGGGATTGGATTGGACTGAGTTATCAATGTAATAATACTATGAAATAAAATTATATATATTGAGACATTCCTCCACTTAAAAAACAATTTTATGAAGTGTACACATGTCCTAAATAGTGTGTATTAATTATTATATCATCCATTTCTGTGATGAAAAACAGAGTGAAAATAGTTTTTCATATTATTAAATAATCATATCCTTAGCGTTCTCCTGTTATAAATTACTTGAAATCGTAGAAATCATATGGTAAAGGTGAATCCTCAAAAATATATTGCCATGAATATTAACTCTGGGAGAGAGGAACAGAAGGGTACCATCTCTCCGGTAGGGTTATATGGTGAAATCATTTAGATATTTCATTTCATTGAGACAGATCCTTCTGTCAAAATATTTCTTTTGAAACGAATTTTTGAAGAATATTTATCGATAGCCTATCGTCTCATGCCTATTTTTTTGAGTTAAATATTTATCTTACAGCAGCTAAGAATGCCAGATGCAATTTTACTCACCGCCGATGTCTAGTGTTTAGGGTTTGAAAAAATAAAATAAAATGAATTTCAAAATGTAAAATTTTATTTTCTATTCAAGGAAGACGCAATTCTTCAGGTGAGCCAAGTTCAACATTTGAAATCAATTAATTTGCTCCATAACAGGCACCTACATAGTTTTTCCTCCATTTTTTATTTTATTTTATATGGTATAGATAAATCTTGAAATATAATTTATTGTATAGATAAATGCATATTATAGCCACTTGAAATATAAACTTAAATTAAGGCAATCATATAAATTAAATTAAAATATTATTAAGATTAAAATAATCACAAAAATTAAATTATTATTAAAAATTAAGTAATATATTATTTCATTTTTTATAAATAAATTTTGCTATACTAGTATAAATTAATATCACGGCTTATTATTATTATATGTTTTAAAATCATAATTAATTTCATATTATACAATAATTTTTTTAATTAATAAATTTAATTACAAAGTATAAAAAATATAACATAAATCTTAATTTTTGATTTGTGAATATTATTAAGAATAATTTAAAATATTGTTTGGAGATTAAATTTTTACCATCCACTTAATAATGGTTGGTAATTAAATTAAACTTTTGAAAATTTTATTTCAAATAAATATATCATATCTATTATAAAACATTAATAAATTTGTTTGTTAGATATTATTTTTGGGATTCAACTACTTTAAGTGAGTTATTCATCTATGATCATTTCCATGAGACGTAGTCATAACTAACTAATTTTTCATGATTTTGAATAGTCCACTAAACACTGAGTTATTCATCTATGACCATTTCCATGAGAGGTAGATTTCTCATGATTTTGAATAGTTCACTTAACACTCATTGCATCACAGGGGTGAAGAAATGGGATTGAAACTAGTGAAATGAATCACATAGCGTCAATCATCAATAATCCACTTAATGCTCATTGCATCACAGGGGTCAAGAAGTAATCATCAATAATCCACTTAACACTCATTGCATCATAGGGGTGCAGAAGTAGGATTGAAACTAGTGAAATGAATCCACTTAATCATCAATAGTCCACTTAACACTCATTGCATCACAGAGGTGAAGAAGTAGGATTGAAACTAGTGAAATGAATCCACTTAACACCCATTGCATCACAGGGGTGAAGAAGTAGGATTAGCGTCAATCATCACTTATTACTTCTGTCACTCATCTTAGAACTCCTCTGACTCAAACATGTTTAATTATGAAGTTTTTCCAACAATCAAGTCCACTTAACTTGCTACCTCATTTGCAAAATCTTACTAAGTATTGTGCCTCATGAACATATTTAAACTTTTAATAAATATTTAAAGTATAAATTATTGCAGCCAAATAACTATCACACCCAATTTCTATGATATAAATCTAATCCTTTGAAATCTTTGTAACGAATATAATTTGGAGAAGATTGAAAAGTATAGTAAGAAGAGGAGATTGAAAAGTATAGTAAAAAGAAGATTTTCAATTGACGTTACAATGAATTGCAATACTAGTAATTTTATTGGCTTATTCGATATTTTTAAGTAACTTGATGAATTACCACTAGGCCACTAAAATATTATAAGGATTAATGTATTGAAATTATAATAAATATTGAGTTTATTTTTTATTTTTAGATAATAAAATAATGTATTTTTAGTTTTTTTCAATATGGCATTTAAATTATAATTATAATTGAGATTATTTTTAATTATTTTTTGTTTGTTTGTTTTTATATTTAAAAAAAAATAATATATTTTTATTTTTTTGTTTTTTTAATTGTTGGAGTATTTTAAGGAAATTTTCATTTGTAAATTTCTATGTGAAATTAGTTATTTTTTTTTTAACTTTTTCATGTGAGGCAATTGCATATATTTTATTATTAATGATTGTGGTAGAAAATAGTATGTATAGTTAATATTGTCATAAATTATTTAATTATAATTTATTTTAATTTAAATAATAGAATAAGAAGTAGAATGCATATAATAACATTCAAGAAAGTCTAAATAAAGAAATGGGATAAGTATTGGTATGTGCTAATATAGATATGACATTATGACATTATGTGAGGATTTTTTCAAATGGAAGAAGGCTAGGAGCATCTAGACAATGAGGAAGAGCCAAAGGAATTATGTGGAGGATTGTCAATATTCCTAAATCACAAAGAACTATTCAAAATTTGGAATAGGAATGAATGCCTTAAAAAATCTTCTTTGTTTATGATTGATAAACTAGAGGTTTATCAAGGTTCTCAACTTGATGGTAGTTTGTTAACGTGGAAGGCATAATGGGATACCTTTGTTCCAAAATGAAAACATTTTGATAAACAAGGTGGTGCTCAAAGTATATGAGAAAATGAGTAGTGAACAATATATCTCTTGTCAAAGGAGGTAAAGTTAGTAGTATGAAGGGAATATTCAAATAAATCAACTCATGTAATTGTGGTAATATCAATCCTGGAATCCCATCGTAGTCCTTCACTTATCGTAGTTAGAAATTCCAATAGATATGATAGAAGTGACAAGTTTGGGATTTGCAAGGAAGAGAATATTTAAGGATTTTTATAAATGACTTTTGAACAATTTATAAACTCTAAGAGTATCGATTGTCATCGAGACTATATTTGATGTTGGTACTAAGTTATTTCCCATTAAAGGTAGGAAATTAAATTTCATGGGGATTTGTCAAAAGGTGATGAAGCAATGGTTCATATGGTAAAAATGAAGAGGCGTAGTGTCAAATTGAAAGAAAGGATTTACTTGGTACTCAATATTATTATATTTAGAATTTTGGAAAGACTCTATGATCAAGGAAAAAGTAGACAATATTGCACTCCTCCTAAACATCAATGAGAGATCATGATCCTTAGTGCTAATATATATATCATGACACTTAGTGATAAAGATGGATTTTGGAAAAGGGTGCCTTAAAATATGGAGGCATAATTAGGTAACCTAAAGTACATACAATTCCTAGATTACATGAGGATTTATTTTCCATTTAGCTACTATTACCATTATGATCATCTCAAAAATTAATTCATTTGTATACCACCAAATATAATAGAGGTTAATATTAAGGTTCACATTATAGATAGGTGAACTTGAATATATAAGTTAGAGTAGTTGATTTAGAAGGTAAAGGTATGGATTACAAGATGAGATGATAAATTCATAGGTGAAAGATGCCAAAAACAAGGAGTGGAATACTATGGCATGGAGGAAAGGTTGTTGATCCAATTAATGATGAAATAATGACATAATATAGAGGATTAGGTTTGTATGACACATGCTAATTGGAAATCCAATTGGCATCAAATTTTTGGTTACAAATGGGAAGGAGTTTTCAAGTATTTGTAGGTTCTATGGTCATTTCCCTAATCAAAATTCTTCAACTCACTATGATTTCCTCAATTTAATATTGAAAATTCCTCATCTTAATCTAGGATATGTGGTAAGGAACACAAGTTGTGATGCCTCCCAAAGGTAAGTTTTAGGTCAAGATCGAAACTCATTCTTAAATTCTATTTTAAACCCTGTGGTGGTCCCCTATAAGTCATGTTATTGAGGGGAAGATGTTTACCTACATAGAGAACAATACATGGAAAGTGAGAGGGATAGAAATTGATTCCTTTGAGATTCTTGGTAAAATATCTGTGAGCTCTAATGCTCAAGTCCTACACCTATAAAATCTCAAAAATCAAGGGGAAACCTTAGAGATAGGAAATAAGGAAGGTGTAGATATTGATTTATTTTGGGTATGTGTTATATTCTTTGCATGAATTATACGCGCCATGAAGAAATGGGGGCCCTAGAGGGTTGTTCAACCCTCTCTTTTCAGGAGGTATGCAAGGGGTGGGATCTCTCCTGCATGGGGTTAGGAGTAGTGCCCCGAAAGAAATTTTTTGGTTCTTTTTTTTGCATTCAATTTTTGGCAATTTTCATCCTGCAAATTTGTCAAAAGAAATTTTTTAGTGCATGGTGGTTTTTCCTATGGTTTTTTAATCACAATTATTGAACTATATTTGGATTGTCGGTTCATGTACCTCGCATAATATATATTGTATTTTCATTATGTATAGAAAATATAATAAAAAAACCTTTCTGGTTTTCCCAGTTTGGGTTTCTAGGATAAAAATATCTATATAAATTTGTGTGTTTTCTATTGTATATTTTCTATTTGATTAAGAATATGTTTGCAACGATTAATTGTATAGGGTTAAAACCTACATTTGGTACTAGAGCCAAGTTTTGGCTTCAAGGGGATGTATCTATGGCTAAGGGATTTGGCTTAGGCATGTTGCAAATCCTATTGCAGTTGGACATTCTTGTGGTGAAAATAAATGGAAAGAAATTCAAAAATAGAAATCAAGAAATTTAATGGGAAAAACCTTTGAGTCATGAAAGCTCAAAATGGAAGACTTGTTGGTCGACAAAGACTGGTGGATTTTTGTGGATCAAGGTACTACACCAATGGGGATGTTAATAGAAGACTAGATGAAGTTGGATTGGAAGAAAAATGACACAATGTGATTGTGTCTCTCAGATTTAATATTACTAAATGTGTTAGGGGAAGCAAATGTGAAGGCTTTGTGAGACAAGTTAGGGGCTTTGTATCATTTTAAGTCCCTGGCAAACAAATTTTTCCTACAAAAAAAGTTGTATAGCATAATAATGAAGGATGGAGACTTGGTGATTAAGCATTTGAATGCCTTCAATACTATGGTTAGTCAATTGTTAAATGTTGATATTAAGATATCAAATGAAGATAAGTGCATTAATATGCTATGATCTCTAACATAATTGTTAGATATTCTGATTGTTGCTATAGGTAGTAATACAACTACTTTAAAATTTGATGAAATAGTCTCATCAAGATTAGATGAGATGAGATGGAAAAACATGGAGATTCAGACTGAAGATTCCTTGTCTATAAGAGGACACTCCCAAAACAAAATAAGTCCTTAAGTGGGAGATATAAATTTAGAGGAAGATAAAAATCTCTAGGAAAGTTTGTAAATGTATTTTGGAGATGTGGAAAAGAATGGAATTACACGAAAAATTGTAAAGAAAAAATTGCAAAGAGAGGGAGGAGTTTTGAAGATACTCCTTCTATAGAAGCAACAATATCATCAAATGAAGGAGGGGGAGTGTACTTTTCCTCTTCAAGTACACAGGTAGATCATAAGGCATAATTGGTTAACTTGGGTGCATCTTTTCATGTGACTCTTCATAAGGAGTGGTTTTGTGAGTATGAAAGATTCAGTGGTGGTGATGTTTTCTTAGGAGATGACTCGAGAGCCAGAATCATAGGAAAAGGAAAAATCAAGTTGAAGCTCATGGATGGAAGGATTAGGATACTCCCTAGTGTTTTTCACATCCTAGGATTAGCCAGAAATTTTATTTATGTAAGCAAGATGAGTGATGCAAGTGTAAAAAAATTGTTTGAAAATAAGACATACAATATGGTTCAAGGAGAAATGGTATTGTTGAGGGGATTTTATATTGGAACTCTATATAAGTTGTTGAGAAGCACTTCTAGTGCTAGTTGCAATGATTTTTTTGTTCCTTAGATTAGAGCATAACAAAGAATAAAACTTGCAGCTTCAAGGGAAAAGAATATTTTGTGGAATCAAAGAATCGAACATATCAAAGAGAATGAACTCCAAGTATTACATGGTAATGGTATGGTAGAAAGTATGTCTAATTTTTCTCTAGATTTTTATTTTTTTGAACAATGTTTATAAGGGAAATAGAATCGGGTGGGATTCTCCTCTGGTGCTAAGAGGGCATAGGGAATGCTATAAATAGTGCACAATGATTTGTTTGGACCTATTTTGATTCCATCACTAGGTAAATTTTTGTCCTAAGTATCATTTATAGATGAGTTATTGGGGAATACATGGATGTATTTCCTTGTGAAGAAGTCTAAAGTATTTGAAAATTTTAAATAATTTAAATATTTAGTGGATATTCCAAGAGAGAAGAAAATAAAGGTGTTGAGGACGGATAATGTTGGTTATATTTACAAGAAGGAATTTGAAGAGTTGAGTAAAAAGTGTTGTATAGCATGGAAAAAGACTACCCCATATACACCTCAACAAAATGGAGTTTCAGAAAGGATGAATAGGACAATGATGGAAAAAGCAAGGAGCATGCTTAGTGGTGTTGGGCTAGGACATGAATTCCAGGAAGAGGCATGGATACATGTTACTTACTAAATATATCACCCTCATTAGCATTGGATTATAAAACTCCACATGAGGCATGGATTGGTAAGAAACCATATCTCACACATCTCAAGGTATTTGGTTGTGATGCATATGTACATGATCCAAAGGAAAATAGAACCAATTTGGATAGAAAAAATGAAAGATGCATATTTATTGGTTATAAATATGATTTAAAAGGTTACAAGCTTTGGAACCCAAAAACAAGGAAGGTTGTGTATAGTCGAGATGCGGTATCTAGAGAAGTGAAAGATGTTATCAAATAAGAAGTCCTACAAAGAGAGAAAGAACCAAAGAAGATATAATTAAATTATGATGAATAAGAATCTATAGAAGAACAATAATAAGAAGAAGAAGAGCCACATAATCCAATTTTGAGGAGATTGGTTCGAGAATGAAGGCATCGAGAAAGGTATACTCCACCTGATTTCCATTCAAATGTTTCTTTGTTTATTACTAATGACGATCCTAAAAATGTTAGGAAGGTAGTGGATTTAGAGGATGGAAAACTCTAAAAAAATGCCATGGTTGAAGAAATGGAAACCTTGGACAAGAATGAGCCTTGCGATCTAGTGGGGTTTCCATATGAAAGAAAACACATTGGTAGAAAATGGGTGTTTAAGAAGAAAATGAATGCAGGAGAAAAAGTGGATAAATACAAAGTTCAGTTACTGATGAAAGGTTATTCCTAAGTGTAGGGAATTGAATTTGGTGACATTTTATCTCCTATTAGTAAGTTAGCTTCTATTAGCTTCCTTTTATTTGTTACTTCTACTTTTGATTTTGAGGTAGAACAAATGGATGTAAAGACAACATTCCTACACGAGGATTTGGAAGAAGAGATCTACATGAAGCAACAATAAGGCTTTGTAGTGAAGGGTAAGAAAGAGTTGGTATGTAGGCTAAAATAGTCATTATATGGGTTAAAAAAATAACCAAGGATGTGGTATCAAAATTTTGATACATATGTATATGGATTTGGTTTCACAAAGAGAAAATAAGATCATTCTATGTATTTTAAATTAGTTGATGATTGTCCTATTTATTTGGTCTTGTATGTAGATGATATGTTTTTATTTTGAAATGAAAAAAATATCATCTAGGAAGTGAAAACATATTTTTCCTCTAAATTTGACATGAAGGATCTCAATGCTGCAAATTTTACCTTGGGACTGGAAATTAAAAGCGATCAAGAAAACGAGAAACTCTAGTTAATTCAAAGAAAGTATGTTGATATAATATTGCAGAGGTTTAATATGCAAGAAAGTAAATCGATGAAGGTTCTTATTCCTATAAGTGTAAATATATCTGCATATCAGTGTCCCAAGGCACCATAAGAGGAAGAGAACATGTCCCATGTTCCATATCCCAGTGTGGTTGGAAGTTTGATTTATGTAATGCCATGTACCAGACAGGGAATTGCACATGTAGTGATAGAATTGAGCATGTATATATTCAAGATTGGGGAGGGAGCATTGGACAATAGTGAAGAGAAATTTTAGGTATTTTCATGGAACTATTGGATGTGGATTGTGCTACTAAAGAAGATGAGGATATGATAGAGTGTTTTAAATTCATGGCTTCGTTGATGCAAACTGGGTTGGAGATCTGGACTGTATAAGTTGCACAAGTGGTTATGTGTTTAACCTATTTTGAGGAGCAATCAATTGGATGAGAAAGAGATAGTTTGTAGTGGCACTTTCAAATATAGAAGTTGAATACATGGCAGCCACTCATGCAAGAAAGGAAGTAGTTTGGTTACAAATATTGTGTTCAGATATGGGGTTGTACAACAAGCTATAAGGATAGATTGTGATAGTGAAAGTTTAGTTTTCATGGCGAAGAACCATGCTTATCATTCTGAGACAAAGAATATTGATGTTTAGTATTCCTATATGAAGGATATGATTGAATACACAAAGGTGTTGTTGGAAGAAATAGACACTTTGAAGAATGTTGCAGATGCAATAACAAAATATATGAGCATTGAAAAATCTCTTGGTTTAGAGAAATAATGTACATCACCGCCTTGAATTGTTGACTGTGTATTCCTATGCCTCCCTGAATGTAAAGAAAACAAGAAGTGGGAGAATGTTGGGTATGTTTTATATTATTTGCATGAATTATATGCACCACGAACAAAGAGGGGTCCTAGGGGTTCTTGTTTAGCTTCTCAGCACAAAATTTGAGGTAGTGTCTCAAAATAAATTTTTTTGGATTGGTGGTTCATGTACCCCACATGATATAAATTGTACTGTAATATTGTGCATAAAATATAATGAAAAAAAATCTTACGAGTTTTCCTAGGTATGGGTTTCCAAGATAAAAATATATCTAACAATTTGTGTTTTTTCTATTGTATATTTTCTTTTTTTATTAAGAATTTGTTTGCAGAGATTAATTCTATAAGGTTAAAACCTACAATTTAAGTAGGTAGTTATTAGATTCTTAATTACTAACTTACCTCCCAAATATAATTTGAGATCCTTGAAATATCTTATGGAGGAAAAGTGCTTGGTATATTTGGTACACAGGCTTTGTTTAAGTTTAGCACATGTATCTAGCCTCACAAATTAAGGAAGGAAATCCTTTCTAAAATTGTCACAAAAAAAGGTGAAGGCAAAAATCTTGAGCGGGAAACCAAAACCAAACAAAAACAAGTTTCCCTTAGAATAGGGTTGGTCCCTCAGAATGCTAAACGATGATTAAACTCTCCCTAAAACATTAATGGATTGTGATGATCCCATGAAAAAAGTGTTAATCTTTCATAGGGATATATTTTTCTTTGCTTTGATAATTTCACTTCTTCATTAACACATTAAGTTCACTGTTGAACCCTTAGTTAAACTGAGAGGGGGGGGGGGGGGGGTGAATCAGTTTAACACATACATGGACTTCTGTAACTTTTCTCTTAAAACTTATTTACACCTTCACTTCATGATCAACTTAATATGTGAGCAATATTTATTAGTGAGAAGCAAGTATCAAACAGATTTGCTAACGTAACAGCAGTCTTAAAATGTGAGCAACAAGTATTAAGCAGATTAGATAAACCACATCAACACATAGACATCATGCACAGAGACACCAAATATAAGTGGAAACCCATAAAGGGAGAAAACCACATTTTATTATTGTTGTGATGCAAAGGCAAGCTCCAACTCCCTCTCACCACTGATTTTCTATAGGAACCAACCTACAGGAGGCTTCTACCTCAATTCTGCAAGCTACAACTTGCAAGGAAGCTCCAACTCCCTTCAATTTTCTGCAGGCACCAACCTACAGGAGGCTCCAACCTCAATCAGCTACTACTGACAGCTATCAAGCTTCAACTTGATAGGGAAGCTCCAACTTCCTCAAATTTTCAACCGGAATGTTTGCTGATTTACCTCAGATATCAGCTCTGTTCTGTAGCATCTCTTTCTGCTCCTCTCTTCCTAATCTTTTCTGTCTTAATTTTTCAGACTCTGCATTCTCTCTTCTTACTCTCTCTCACCTCTTGCAGCTTTCTTATTTTCTTCAACTCTCTTCAATTCTGCTGCACACTCTCTTCGTCTCTCATTCTATTTTGTCAACTTCTCCCCTTGGATATTACCCTGTTTTATACAAAATAGCTTCATGGCTGTTTGTATTCTACTGGGAATTTGAAATGGACAGCCATGTCTCTTTTCCTTCTGCCTTCTCATCTCTTTTATCCGCTCATTCAGAAAATATAACTGTAGGTACCAATTTATCATTACAGTGGGATATTTGTTCTCTTCCGGAGACTTGCCAATGCATCACAACAATATAAATTAAAATCATTTACATTCAATTACAATGCAAACTCCAGCTCACTCATTCAGCCTCTTGGCTCACTGTGCATTTGTCTTTTCTTTGACTGTGTCTTTGTCCCTTTCGGCTCTATTTGTTTCCTTATTCACTGTCACACGGTAGCGGCCATATGCCATACATATGTAACTGTGCTTTTTATACCAAGTTAATTGATTCTCGGCACTATAATAATAAGTCGTTTTGATATGTGCACTGTCGTGGTGTAACGACTATGTATCTGTAACAACGCCTTTTATATATATCACAAATTCAGCTCTCGGCATAATTATAATAAGTTTTAACATACAAACTACCTTTTTAATACAACTTAAATCAACTCTCGGCATAATAGTAAAAGCCTGTTTAACATATAAAATGCCCTTTCGGGCCCACCATCCGAACTTTGTTTTGTGCTCCAATGCAATGAGTCTCCTCCAAATATTTTTGATTGCGATTGATCGCAATCGCAAACTTCATAACCTGTTCCACTGTGTTGCCTTGCTCCAATGTGATGAGTCTCCTCTAGGGATTTTCGATTGCGATTGATCGCAATCGCAAGCTTTATTAACCTGTTCCGCTATGTCGGCTTGTTCCGATTGCGATTACTCCGATCCTGCTCCGATTGCGATTACTCTGATGCGATGCGATTACTCTGATTGCGATTAATTGCAATCGCAACTTTTAGTTGCAAGTCCCACTGCCCTGCTTTCACTCCGATGCGATTGACCACTGTTCATTTAAATGTGCCGATGTGATTGGACCGGAACTTAAACATATAAAATCATAATTTATAGACCCATTGGGTCCGGGCTTCAATCGCAATCGCAACTTCCATTGAGATGTTCCAATGTTCTGCTTTAATTCCGATGCGATTGGTTACTGTTCATTTAAATGTGCCGATGCGATTAGACCGGAACTCAAATCTATAAAATCATAACTTATAGACCCATCGGGTCCAAAACTTCAATCGCAATCGCAACGTGTTGTTAACCTGTTCCACTGCCCTTATATTCTCCGATGCGATTCATAAGGGTCCCACCTTATATTACTTTGTTTGTTTTAAAAATAGAACAATGGGACCTTTGGTCATTTAATCTTGTGCATAACCTTATATATATCCTCCGGTTGGGGTAATGATTCTCGGAATAAGGTTTATATATATATCCTCCAGCTTGAGTCACGATTCTCGAAATTGTATATATATATATCCTCTGGCTTGGCTAATGACTCTCGGAATAAGATTTATATATATACTTTTCCGCTTGGGTTAAGATTCCTGGAATATTATGTATCCTTCTGCCTGGGTTACGGTTCCCAGAATTGTGTTTATGTATCCTCCGCCTGGGTTATGGTTCCCAGAATTTATGTTTAGTGTATCTACCAGCTGGGGTAGTGATTCTC
This sequence comes from Pinus albicaulis, assembly GCA_034641835.2. Lineage (NCBI taxonomy): Eukaryota > Viridiplantae > Streptophyta > Pinopsida > Pinales > Pinaceae > Pinus > Pinus albicaulis. The sequence continues at coordinate 816,761,404 of CM076571.1, forward strand.
TGAATAACGGCTCTGCCTCTGCTTCTGCCTTTCTGTGATAACAGCTCTGCCTCTGCCTCTGCCTTTGCCTTTGCCTTTCTGCTTCTGCCTTCGCTGCTTCTGCCTATGCTTTCACTGTACCTCTGCTGCTCGACCTCTGCCTCTGCCTTCGTTGTACCTCTGCTGCTCGACCTCTGCCTCAACTGCTCTCTGTAAATTTTACCTGTTGTCTTCTGCTGTTGTTCTTTTCCTATCTCTGCATCTGCTGCCTTCTTTGCCATCAATGACAATATTTCCAACAGTCTCCCCCTTTGGCATTGATGGCAATACACTTTCTCTGTGGCAATACACTTTCTCTGTTTGCCTGCTCTTCCTCCCCCTTTGACATCAATGGCATGGAGTTGCACATCTCGTAGTGTAGATTCTATCCTTTTTCAACATTTCTTGCATTTCCTCTCTCTTAGAGCTTCTGACTATGTACCGTGCTGCTCCAAACTTTGGATTAGATCTAAAATACTGACCCTTTAGCCTTTTTCATTGGATCTCTTATGCTGGATGTATTCTTGCCATAATCCTTTTGATCTCGAGGACCTGTTTTATCCTTACCTAGCTGGCTGATCTCCCCCTAGAATGATATTCTCGTTTCTATTCTCCCCCTGAAACTGTGCTTTCTCTTCATATCAGAGAGTAGCATCTACAGATACTGCCCCTAGTATATTTCTAAAATATTCAAATGGTTCTCTAGCAAGCGGTTTGGTAAATATATCTGTTGTTTGTTCTTTTGTTGGTACATACTCCATTTTTACTATCTTATGAGCCACTTGTTCTTGGAGAAAATGATACTTGATTGGGATATGTTTAGTTTTTGAGTGAAGCACAGGATTTTTAGATATACTTATAGCACTTGTATCATCACATTTGATTGAGATAGGTTCATCAATGCTTACCTTCATGTCTTGGAGGGTTTGCTTCATCCACATGACTTGTGTACAACATGCTGCTACTGCTATATATTTTGCTTCTGCTGTAGACAGAGAGATAGATGTTTGTTTCTTGCTTAACCATGCCACCAGACTTTCTCCTAAATAGAATGCACCTCCACTTGTGCTTTTCCTGTCATCCACATAGTTGGCCCAATCTGCATCTGTGTATGCTGTCAAAGTGAAGATCTTGCCTTTAGGATACCAAAGTCCATATTGTGCTATTCCTTGTAGATATCTAAATATTCTTTTAACTGCCAGAAGATGGTTTTGTTTAGGTGTTGCTTGATATCTAGCCACTAGTCCTACTGCTAGCATGATGTCTAGTCTTGATGCTGTCAGATACAACAGACTTCCTATCATGGATCTGTAGAGTTTTTGATCTGTATCAGCAGATCCATCATCAGCACACAGCTTGCATCTCGTGATCATGGGAGTTGACACAGGTTTGCAGTCCTTCATTTTGAACTTTTTCAACATTTCTTTTAAGTATTTTTCTTGTGAGATGGATGTACCTGTGTTCTTTTGCTGAATTTGAAGTCCTAAGTAGAAACTGAGCTCTCCAATCATAGACATCTCAAACTCTGTTTTCATCTCATCAGCAAACCCTTTTGCTAGTTCTTCTCTGTTGCTTCCAAACATAATGTCATCAACATATATTACAACAATCAGGAGTTCATTTTCATGGGCTTTTATGTATAGATTGTTGTCTACTCCACCTCTCTTAAAGCCTTGTTTTTGCAAATACTTATCCAGTCTTGAGTACCAAGCACGAGGATCCTGTTTCAGTCCTTATAGAGCCGTCTTCAGTCTGCACACATAGTCTTCTTTGTCTGTTAAAGAGAAACCTTCTGGTTGTTCCATGTAGACTTCTTCTTCTAGATCTCCATTCAGAAATGTAGCTTTCACATCCATTTGATATACCTCAAAGTCTTGGTAGCATGCAAAGGCCAGAAAAATTCTGATGGCTTCCATTCTGGCTACAGGAGAAAATGTTTCATCATAATCAAGTCCTTCAATTTGTGAATATCCTTTGCAAACTAGTCTGGCTTTATTCCTGATTACCTGTCCTTGCTCATTCATTTTATTCTTGAATACCCATTTTGAGCCTATGACATTTTTTTTAGTGGGTCTAGGAACTAGTTCCCAGGTATTTTTTTTCTCAATTTGGTCCAATTCTTCATTCATTGCATTCAACCAATACTTGTCCTTCCTGGCTTCTTCAAATCTCTTTGGATCTATTTGTGATAACATGGCTATGTATACCTCTTCTGATTGTTCAGTTAGCTGCCTTCTTGTCTGGACCCCTACTTTCTTGTCTCCTATGATCTGATCTTCAGGATGATTCTTCTGAGTGTATCTTGAGGGGGATTTCGAGCTCATCTATGCATCTTCTGTTGTGTTGCTTGTTTCATTATCATTTTGGTTTTCTTCTTCATGGTTGTCTGATGGACTGCAGCAGTCTGTATCTCTTGTATTTTTTGGAAGTTCTTCATCAAATCTCACGTCAATACTTTCTACTATTTTTGAAGAGTCTTATTGTAGCACCTATACCCTTTACTTTTGGAAGCATATTCTAGAAAAATCCCTTCATCTGCTCTTGCATCAAATTTCCCAAGACTTTCATCATTATTCTTTATGTAACACTTGCTTCTAAAGATTCTGAAATGTTTGATTGAAGCTGGCTTTCCATGCCATAGTTCATAGGGAGTCTTGTCACTGCTTGGCCTTAAGTGAGCTTTATTAAGGATATGCACTGCTGTGTGTACCGCTTCTGCCCAGAAGGTTTGAGGAATATTATTCTCTTGCATCATGGCTCTGGAAATTTGTTGAACAGTTCTGTCTTGTCTCTCTGCTACTCCATTCTGTTGAGGTGTCCCTGCAATAGTAAATTGTTGTTTTATGCCATTTTCATTGCATAGATCTGCAAAGTCATAATCTGTGAATTCACCTCCTCTGTCCGATATGATGCATTTTAGCTTGCATCCTGTCTGATTTTCTGATAATGCTTTGAATATTTTGAATTTGTCCAGAGCTTCCGATTTATTCTTGAGAAATGCAACCCATGTCATTCTGGAGAAATCATCTATTATTAGCATGAAGTAGGATTCTCCACTTGGTGTTTTAGTAATTGCAGGTCCATATAGATCCATGTGCACAAGCTGGAGTGGTCTACTTGTTTATAACTCATCTTTGGCCTTAAATTATGTACGGGTCTGTTTACCCAATTGACAAGATTTGCATATGGTATTAGAAGGCCTTTTTATTTCTGGCATGTCTCTGATGTAGAAATTAGCTGAATAAATCACTTATTCAATGAAGATTAACCCGATCATACATCAATTTCGAATTGCATGCATAACACATAACCTTCTTCCACAATTAATTGTCACATGCGGAAATAATATAGAAGCAATCTCACATCAATTCAATCACACATTAACTCAAGATGTATGGGGAAGATGTATGGGGGAGAGAAAGCCTATAGCTGAAAACCCCCCAGCTATTGTGTATATTATAATGGAGAAATCATGTAACAATCATAGTACAAAAACTCTTCACAAGCTCTCATGCACTACCTCCCATGCTACACACTATCAAGCTAGATCTAGCAAATCACTTGCTCCAATCCTTAGCCACTCGATAGCCAACCTTGATTGCGTATTTTAATGCTAGGTGATGGCCTCCTTATATAGATAAACCACCAGCCTAAACTTTGCAATACTCATAGCTTACTCCACCTGTCTATATGTTGCAAATAGCAACAGTATAGTTACAACTGATAGCTAACTCTACCCTTTCATCTATCTCTTTCACTGGTCTTCACTGAACTGATCATGCACTGTAGTGAACCGAAGTGTTCTTGAGTTGACTAATGAGTTAATATTTAGTAAATTAAATATTATTTAATTTACTCCACTCATATCTAATTGATTAGCTAGTTAACTAATCTCAACTAGTTCAACTGAAATAAATAGAACACAACTCCACTAGTTGTCCCGTTAACTCCTCCAAAACTTCTGCCACTGAAGTCTAACTGAAGTAAACCATGCAAGATGCCATCAAACCCTAGGAACCACGTGATTCCTTGTGTCAGTTGCATGAGCCACCTCCATGACTCAAACCGAAGTGCGCCAAGAGAGTAAACTGCTGTTTATAGTCAAAATATTATTAAGGGTAAATAATATTTGACTTCCATATTTTTAGGAGATCAGTCTAAAAATAGCCTGGGTCCTAAAAAATAGGGTCTCATCTATTTTTACCGACATGTCGCATCCATCAAGAATCTCCAAGTAGAATTCCCAAATTATGCTCCGTAGGTCTAAAAATAGACATAGTCTAAAAATAGACTTTGCGCCAGAATTTGCCTGCGGGCCCACTTAGTGAAGGCGACTTCATTTCACTAAGCTCCATCATCTTGCTGCATTCTCAACACTCCCTCTCTGCAAGATATGGATTATCTGCAACCCCTATCCTGCCTCTGTGGAATTCGAACTTGCTCCTGGTGAGCGCCTTCGTCAGGATGTCGGCATCCTGATCCTCCGTGGGAACATATGAAAGCATCATGATCCTCCGCTGAACACAATCTCTGATGTGATGGTACCGATGTCTGAAACACTGGACCTATCAAGAAAAACCGGATTAGCCGAGCTTACGCAGCCTGCTATCACAGATCACCGTAGGCTCCAAATGCAACTCGAAAACAATCTCGCGAGGATCTTCCTCATCCAAATAGCCTCGCATGCAGCTGCCGTCGCCATGTACTCGGCCTCTCGCTGAATCGAGTGCCACGGACTCGCTTCCCCGCCGTACTCAGAAACTGCCGTCGACCCAATGCCGAAACCTCCTCCGCCCGTCCGTCGGACTCGTCTAACTGGACGAAGAAAACGTAAAGTTTCACTCAACTTCTCCCGTCTGCATCACACCATATCCCGATGTGCTTCCGAGATACGCAATACATGCTTGCCCGCCTTCCAAAAGAGCTTGGTAGGCTTAACCATAGCTTGCGAAAAGCCGGTTAACTCCAGATAAGATATATCGGGTCGAGTATTGACCAGATACATCAACGACCCCACCCAACTGTCGATAAACGCTGGCATCCACTACCTCCTCCGAAGTAGCATCTCCCTTCCTCCAACCTCCAGGAAGAGGGGTATCAACAGGCTTGCAGCCTTGCAAGTTGAACCTCTCTAGAATCTCCCGGGCATACTTGCCCTGAGAAACAAACAGTCCTCCACTGCGCTGCCAAATCTCCAATCCCAGGAAATAATGAAGGATGCCCAGGTCCTTCATCTCAAACTCTCGTGCAAGATCCTCCTCGCATGAAAGTATCAACTGCTCGTCGCCAGTCAAAATCAGATCATCTACATACAGTACGATGATCAACAGCTTCCCCTCCACCACAATCTGGTACAGGTTTGGATCCGCCTCACTCTTGGAGAATCCAAGCCCGGTGAAGTAGCCGTCTATCCGAGTGTACCAAGCACGAGGTGCTTGCTTCAGCCCGTACAGTGCTCTCTTGAGTCGGCACACATGCGACTCACTGCTGAAGATCTCGAAACCTTCAGGCTGCTCTATGTACACCTCTTCCTCAATAACTCCATCGAGGAACGCAGTCTTCACATCCATCTGATGAATGTGCCACCCCATCTGCGCTGAGAGAGCAAGGATCGTCCGTATGGAAGAGTACCTTGCGACAGGTGCAAAAGTCTCCTCATAGTCAATCCCCTCGATCTGTGAGAAGCCACGGCCGACAAATCTCGCCTTGTACTTCTCCACAATCCCGTCAGCCCCCTGCTTCACCTTGTAGATCCATCGCGAACCTACAACTGATTTCCCAACCGGTCTTGGGACAATCTCCCATGCACTGTTCCTGATGATCGAATCATATTCTTCGATCATGGCATCAACCCATGCGGGTTCCTCCACAGCTTCCTCAAAAGAGGATGGCTCTGTCACAACACATTGACTCATAAGAGCCATGTATCCAGTGTACCGATCCGGTGACTGTCTCTGTCTGCGCTGTGCCGTAGGTGGTCCTACAACCTTCTCTGCATCCCGAGCCAGTCGCTCAGCTTCTGTAGTGCGCATGCGCCCTCTGATGGTTGGCGCTGCCTGGGTGGTTTCTTCCACCTCCCGAACCTCCTCTTGTGGCTGATCCACATCCGGAAGCTCCTCCTTAGGAACTAACAGCTCCTCATCTGCATGCAAGTGTAGCTCCCTCTCAAGCGAACACTGCATGGCTTTCTCCTCCTGAAATTTTATATCCCGTCGTACAACAGTCTTGCGACTGTCTGACAAATACACTCGGTAGTTGTGAGGTGTATCAGTGTACCCCACAAATATTCCAACCTCAGCAGTTGGATCCAGCTTCCTTCTCGCATCCTTCGTCACATGCATGTAGACAGGAGAACCAAAAAATCCGCAAATGGGAAATATCAGGCCTCTTGCCAGAATAAGCCTCCTCTGGTGTACTCATGCCAAGAACCTTGTGAGGACAACGGTTCTGCACATACACTGCTGTATTGCATGCCTCAGCCCACAAGTGAAGGGGTAGGCCCCGATCATGCAACATCGCCCGTGCAGCACCCACGATCGTTCTGTTCTTCCGCTCAGCCACCCCGTTCTGCTGTGGGTTATGGGGTGCGATGAGCTCTCTCCGAATCCCTTCTGCGCTGCAGAACTCCTTGAATTCAGCCGAGATGAATTCACCACCGTTATCACTCCTTAGAGCAATCACCTTCTTCCCCGACTCCTTCTCGACTAGTGCTTTAAACTCACAGAACTTCGCGAATGTATCGCTCTTCTTCTGCATGAAGAAGATCCAGCACTTTCGAGAGAAATCATCAACAAAGATCACATAATACCTGTGCTTTGCTGTTGAAGCAACTGAGAAAGGACCACACACGTCTGTGTGAACTCTCTCAAGGATCGTCGTGGCACGACTATCCTTCTCGTAAAGGTGGCTTTCACATACTTCCCTAAAGTACACCCCTTGCACTGATCTGACTGCGCAAGAGTGCCCTTAGGAAGCCCAGTAGAAATCTGCTGCAGAATCTTCAAAGCTCCATGGTGAAGGTGGCCCAATCTCCTGTGCCACAGTTCACCCTCATCATCCCGGCTCACCACTTCTCCCACTTTGCATGCCATAGCTGCGCAGCCATCTACCTGCAACTGATAAAGGTTCTTGGTTCGAACCCCTATCTTCCGGGTCTCTCCAGTAGTCTTACTGCGCAGGAAGGCTTTTCCTTCGCTGAAGACCACATCATACCCCTTATCCTCCAACATCGCTACTGAAATCATGTTCTTCTTCAATCCAGGTACATGCATGACATCCTTCAGTACAAAGGGTTTACCAGACTCCCTCTGAAAGGATATGGTACCGATACCAGTCGCACTGTATCTACCATCATCGCCCATCTCGATGTGCACACCCAAATCTTTGTCCTCCAGATCTGAGAACAACTCCCGATCTCCCGTCATATGAAATGACGCACCGCTGTCCAAGAACCACACCAATCCCAGCATACTTGAAACTAAGCATGCAATCAGTGAAACTTTGACAGCCACCCCCACACTTCCCAGCTCATCTCTGCACTGAGTGAACTTCGTGAGGTATTTGGCGATGCTGTCGCCCTTCTCCATCTTGATGTTCCTGAGCTTATCTTTGAGCACCAGCTTCCTTTGGTCACTCTTACTCTGGAATAGATCCGTCAAAGCTTTCCACATTAAATATGGAGTAGCCTTACCATGAAGGCTGGATACAATATGATCCTTGACGCCCTCCAACAGGATCCTTCGACATTTCGCGATCTTCTTTTGCCATGCATCGACCAAAGCTGCATCAATGGGCTTTGGGACATCCGCATCCACGAACTCCTTCAGACCATTATCTTCTAACACTGCTTCCATTCGATCCTTCCATGCAACATAGTTCGAACTGCCTTCAAGAGCATATTCGAGTCGCAAACCGTTGAAAGAAGACATCTTTCAACACCGGCACCAAGAAGAACAACCTTCTGCAAAATTCGAATTCCAAACTCAAAGCTCTATCGCTTCCGATCTATACTTGAAAACAAATTATTTCCAAATCAGAGATTGACCGCAAAGGGCATTCACCAGATCTTTCACCTTACAAAGAAGGATGAATATTCCGGAGGCTACCTGGCCCGCATGCAGACTCTGTCCGAGGAAATAAGTTTGCAATCACCGTAATAGACTTCGACAATCATTTTCATTCGTACAATACCATGTAGAAATTAGCTGAATAAATCACTTATTCAATGAAGATTAACCCGATTACACATCAATTTCGAATTGCATGCATAACACATAATCTCATCTACAATTAATTGTCACATGCGGAAATAATAGAAGCGATCGCACATCAAATCAATCACACATTAACTCAATATGTATGGGGAAAGCCTATAGCTGAAAACCCCGCAGCTATTGTGTATATTATAATGGAGAAATCATGTAACAATCATAGTACAAAAACTCTTCACAAGCTCTCATGCACTACCTCCCATGCTACACACTATCAAGCTAGATCTAGCAAATCACTTGCTCCAATCCTTAGCCACTTGATAGCCAACCATGATTGCGTATTTTAATGCTAGGTGATGGCCTCCTTATATAGATAAACCACCAGCCTAAACTTTGCAATACTCATAGCTTACTCCACCTATCTATGTGTTGCAAATAACAACAGTATAGTTACAACTGATAGCTAACTCTACCCTTTCATCTATCTCTTTCACTGGTCTCCACTGAACTGATCATGCACTGTAGTGAACTGAAGTATTCTTGAGTTGACTAATGAGTTAATATTTAGTAAATTAAATATTATTTAATTTACTCCACTCATATCTAATTGATTAGCTAGTTAACTAATCTCAACTAGTTCAACTGAAATAAATAGAACACAACTCCACTATTTGTCCCGTTAACTCCTCCAAAACTTCTGCCACTGAAGTCTAACTGAAGCCAACCATGCAAGATGCCATCAAACCCTAGGAACCACGTGATTCCTTGTGTCAGTTGCATGAGTCACCTCCATGACTCAAATTGAAGTGCGCCAAGAGAGTAAACTGCTGTTTATAGTCAAAATATTATTAAGGGTAAATAATATTTGACTTCCATATTTTTAGGAGATCAGTCTAAAAATAGCCTGGGTCCTAAAAATTAGGGTCTCATCTATTTTTACCAACATGTAGCATACTTCAATAATCTCCAAGTAGAATTCCCAAATTATGCTCCGTATGTCTAAAAATAGACATAGTCTAAAAATAGACTTTGCGCCAGAATTTGCCTGCGGGCCCACTTAGTGAAGGCGACTTCATTTCACTAAGCTCCATCATCTTGCTGCATTCTCAACATCTGACCGCTTTCTTTTTGCTCAGTCTGATGATATGATCGAAGCTGAGATGTCCCAATATCCTATGCCATAACCATGACTCCTCAAGTTTGCTAAGATGGCATGCTTCATCTTCCTCTTTCATGATGTAAACATTGCTCTCTATTCGAACACCTTTGAGTAGAGTCTTACCTGTGGTGCTTGATCCGACTTCACAGTCTTGTGCTCTGAAAATAACTTCGCAGCCTTTATCACACATTTGATTGACACTCAGCAAATTTTCTTTCAGCCCATCTACAAATAGTACATCTTGGGCCTTACCTTTGCCATTATCTAAGCTGACTGAGCCCTTTCCCTTGATTTTTCCTGATTTATCATTGCCAAAAGTAAGATTACCAGTTTTCTTTTCATCAAAAGTTATAAATTTTCTCCTGTCTCCAGTCATATGCTTTGAGCAGTCACTGTCCAGATACCATTGGCTTTTCAGATCTTGAGCAGTTAGAGCCAGGTCACACTTATTCTCCTTCTTTTTCCACTGGAGGCATCCTTTTGTTTGGTATATTTTGTGAGATGATGAATCACATCCTTTCAGAGGACATTTGGAAGACATATGTCCAACTTGATTGTATATACAACATTTGATCATAGTTTTTGCATAATTGTGAGTATGAACAAAATTTATATGATTCATAAACCTCCTTGAGGTGTTGAACATCAATCTTTGTCCATACTTTCTACATTCAATAATTTTATGGCCAAATTCCTTACAATAAAAACAATAACCATATAAATTATTTGCATAACTGATGTAAGGTTGTTTTTTCCATTTGTTTGCTTGAGACAGTCTCTTCACTGTTTACATATTTTGCTGGTTTGAATTACTCCTCCTTGTATGAAAATATGCAGCAATGTGTCTCAGCTTGTGGCAGACATAACAGGTGGTATTCTTCATAGGAGGAAAGAATCTCCTTTGATGGCTTTCAAATTTGACATACTCAGGGGCATATAAATATTTTCTTGTTGTTTGAGTATTTATTTCATTCTTTGTTATTAGAGGATTTTTCTAGGTTCTATCTCCTTCCTTACAAGTTTCTTCTTTTGTAGGCACAATTTGAGCTGCTTCATCATCCTTCTTTGCTTTTACAAAAATAATCTCTCTGTTTTCCTTTTCTTTGTTTTTACTTGATTCTCCTTCATAGCCTATTCCAGTTTTTATCATAGGCGATCTTTGAGCAACCAGAATTTCATTCAACTTACTAGAGCTTGTTGTTTGAGAAGAGTTTATAACCATTTTCCTTTGAGCATTTTATAATTTCTTCCTGAGACATACTACTTCTTCTTCCAACTTTTCTTGTTCCTGAGTTTTTTCCTTGATTTGCTTAAGTAACATGTCCTCTATCTTCTTGGCTTCTTCAAGCTCTATCTTTAGCTGCATCAGGACTTCTGAATTATGTTCTTCTCGTACATACTTGAGGAGAATGTCCTTTTGTTTTCTGCATTTCAGCTTGAGTCTATCAATCTCTTCCAGAGCACTTCTTAGCTCCCCCTCAAGGTCGACTTCACCTTCTTCTTCTTCATCTTCTAGCAGGAGACCTTCAAGTTCTTCTATAGCCATCAATAAAAATTTAGAGGTTCCATATTCACTTGAGAGTTCATCTGGATCTTCAGATGTATTGTTGTCTTGTTGAGCATAGAAGGATTTTCTACTGAACTTCTTTCCTTTCTGCCAGTTATTTGATGTATTTTTCTCTGACTCTTGAGCCTGATTCCTTACTTTCTTGTGAGGACACTTAGCAGCATAGTGTCCAACTCTTCCACAGTTAAAGCATTTGAAAGGAAGTTTACCTTTGTATTTACCTGAGCCTCTATCCAATTTCTTGACAAATTTTGCCTCTTCTTCATCCAAGCAAGAGCATATGTCTTCCTCTTCTTCTTTCTTCTTTTTTCTTTTAAAGACTGCCTCCCTCGTACTTGGCTTCTTCTGTGGGAGCCTCATCTCATATGCTGTTAAATTTCCAAGTAGCTGGTTCATGGTCAAGGTCTCCCAATCAGCTGTTTCTTCTATTGCAGACACCTTGGGATTAAACCTGGATGGAAGAGATCTTAGAATATTTTGCACAATTATACTTTCTGGCATGGTTTCTCCAAGAGATTTCATATTGTTAACAATTTCTGCAACTTTTAGGAAGAAACTGTCAATGTCTTCATCATCATTCATTTTTAAGTTCTCAAAATAGGCTCTATAGACTTGAAGTTTGGCAGTCTTTACTTTCTTGTCTCCCTCATGGATGTTCTCCAGAGTATCCCACATCTCTTTGGCAGTGTCTTTGTGCATTACTTTGATAAAATCTGCTTCACACAATCCATTCAAGATGGCATTCATGGCTTTTGCGTTAGCTACAAAATCTTGTTTGGATTATTTCTCTGAGTCAGTTGCCTTTGGGGCATATCATAATTCCACAACACCCCAAACTTCTATTCCTAGAGACATTATGTATGTCCTCATCCTGATTTTCCAGAAGGCATAATTTGCACCTGTAAAGAAAGGGGATTTATTGGTTGAGCATCCTTCTTTACTAGCCATCCTGAGAACCTAGAATCTCCTTTCAGTTGTTAAACTGGTACAAAGGAACCTGCTCTGATACCAATTGTTGAACCCTTATTTAAACTGAGAGGGGGGGGGGGTGAATCAGTTTAACACATACATGGAATTTTGTAACTTTTCTCTTAAAACTTAAGTACACCTTCACTTCATGATCAACTTAATATGTGAGCAATCTTTGTTAGTGAGTAGCAAGTATCAAACAGATTTGTTAATGTAACAGCAGTCTGAAAATGTGAGCAACAAGTATTAAGAAGATTAGATAAACCACATCAACACATAGACATCATGCACAGAGACACCAGATATAAGTGGAAACCCATAAAGGGAGAAAACCACATTTTATTATTGTTGTGATGCAAAGGAAAGCTCCAAATCCCTCTCACCACTGATTTTCTGTAGGCACCAACCTATAGGAGGCTCCTACCTCAATTCTGCAAGCTAAAACTTACAAGGAAGCTCCAACTCCCTTCAATTTTCTGCAGGCACCAACCTACAAGAGGATCCAACCTCAATCAGCTACTACTGACAGCTATCAAGCTTCAACTTGATAGGGAAGCTCCAAATTCCTCAATTTTTCAACCGGAATGTTTGCTGATTTACCTCAGATATCAGCTCTATTCTGTAGTATCTCTTTCTGCTCCTCTCTTCCTAATATTTTTTGTCTTAATTTTTCAGACTCTGCATTATCTCTTCTTACTCTCTCTCACCTCTTGCAGCTTTCTTATTTTCTTCAACTCTCTTCAATTATGTTGCACACTCTCTTCGTCTCTCATTCTATTTCGTCAACTTCTCCCCTTGGATATTACCCTGTTTTATACAAAATAGCTTCATGGCTATTTGTATTCTACTGGGAATTCAAAATGGACAACCATGTCTCTTTGCCTTCTGCCTTCTCATCTCTTTTATCTGCTGATTCAGAAAATATAACTGTAGGTACCAATTTATAATTACAGTGGGATATTTGTTCTCTTCCGGAGACTTGCCAATGCATCACAACAATATAAATTAAAATCATTTACATTCAATTACAATGCAAACTCCAACTCACTCATTCAGCCTCTTGGCTCATTGTGCATTTGTCTTTTCTTTGACTGTGTCTTTGTCCCTTTCGGCTATGTTTGTTTCCTTATTCACTGTCACAGGGTAGCGGCCATATGCCATACATATGTAACTCTGCTTTTTATATCAAGTTAATTGATTCTCGGCACTATAATAATAATTCGTTTTGATATGTGCACTGTCGTGGTGTAACAACTATGTATCTGTAACAACGCCTTTTATATATAACACAACTTCAGCTCTCGGCATAATTATAATAAGTTTTAACATACAAACTGCCTTTTTAATACAACTTAAATCAACTCTCGGCGTAATAGTAAAAGCTTGTTTAACATATAAAATGCCCTTTCGGGCCCACCATCCGAATTTTGTTTTGTGCTCCGATGCGATGAGTCTCCTCTAGATATTTCCAATCGCGATTGATCGCAATTTCAAACTTCATAACCTATTCCGCTGTGCTGCCTTGCTCCGATGCGATGAGTCTCCTCCAGACATTTCTAATTGCGATTGATCGCAATCGCAAGCTTTATTAACCTCTTTCGCTATGTCGGCTTGTTCCGATTGTGATTACTCTGATCCTGCTCCGATTGTGATTACTCTGATGCGATGCGATTACTCCGATTGCGATTAATCGCAATCGCAACTTTTAGTTGCAAGTCCCGCTGCCCTGCTTTCATTCCGATGTGATTGATCACTGTTCATTTAAATGTGTCGATGCGATTGGATCGGAACTTAAACATATAAAATCATAATTTATAGACCCATCGTGTCCGGGCTTCAATCGCAATCGCAACTTCCATTGAGATGTTCAGATGTTCTGCTTTAATTCCGATGCGATTGGTTACTGTTCATTTAAATGTGCCGATGCGATTAGACCGGAACTCAAATCTATAAAATCATAACTTATAGACCCATCGGGTCCGGAACTTCAATCGCAATCGCAACTTGTTGTTAACCTATTTCGCTGCCCTTATATTCTTCGATACATCTAAGGGTCCCACCTTATATTACTTTCGTTTGTTTTAAATAGAACACCGGGACCTTTGGTCATTTAATCTTGCGTGTAACCTTATATATGGGTCCTCCGGGCCGGGGTAATGATTCTCGAAATAAGGTTTATATATATATATATATATATATATATATATATATATATATATATATATATATATATATATATATATCCTCCGGCTTGAGTCACGGTTCTCGGAATTTTATATATATATCCTCCGGCTTGGGTAATGATTCTCGGAATAAGATTTCTATATATACTTTGCCTCTTGGGTTAATATTCTCGGAATATTATGTATCCTTCCGCCTGGGTTACGGTTCCCAGAATTTATGTTTAGTGTATCTACTAGCTGGGGTAGTGATTCTCGGAATAACGGCTCTGCCTCTGCTTCTGCCTTCGCTGCTTCTACCTCTTCTTTCACTGTAGCTCTGCTGCTTGACCTCTACCTCTGCCTTCGATGTACCTCTGTTGCTCGACCTCTGCCTCAACTGTTCTCTGTAAATTTTACCTGCTGTCTTTTGCTGCTGTTCTTTGCCTATCTCTACATCTGCTGCCTTCTTTGCCATCAATGACAATATTTCCAACATTCACCTCATAACATGATAACATTATTCATAATTATTCATCAACATATGTGACTATATAGAAATAACAATATCATCATCATCAATGTAGCGGAACATAAAGGAACAATAGAAGAAAAACATGCACGCATAGAGACATCAGGATTGGTCAGAGACCAGGGAAAAACCCATTATGGGGAAAACCTTTACAAATTATTCTTCTTATATTGTAATCAAATGATTTAGAAAAAGAGAGTACAATGATCCATATCTTCATTTATGCAACTAATAAAAAAAACAACTACAACATCCATGAAATGAACCCAACACTGTATATACTCATAAATATGATTTTGAAGTCTGTACTGAACTGTCACTCTCTGAAATCAACTGTTGAACATTTGCGGTCACTAAGCGGAATCTTCAGAATATTGCAATTATATCCTGAAGTCCTTGATCGCATGGAGGAGTCATCCATGCGACTATATCTTCCTAGTCACTCCCTTAATCTTGGAAAGCATGCGACTGAGGTTGAAACCTGACTGCAAAAAACCTAATTTCCTGGTTGCATGCATAGAGAGTTATCTATGAGACTAGAAGGCTCCAATCGCACTCATGAGCCAGTGTGGGAGCGACTAGGGTTGAAATATTCCTGTTTTCTGCCTGCAACTGGGGCCCGAAACTGTAAATCAAAGATGCAAGATTCAGACCTTGTAGTTTCACCTTAGAGTGAACCTATTCCTCCACGGATGACCCTCATACCCGTGCGAGCCAAAAAACAAGAGAGAAGAGTTTCTCACCATTATGTGTAAATGAGGTATAGGACACTTGTATTTATAGCCTTCCAATGGGTCCACTTTTCTTTAGGTCTGACCTAATCCAATATGCACATGTGTGTAGGGACAACCTAATCAATGTACATGAGTGGGTTCATAAATTCAAAAAACTAACTTCTGCTTATCAAAATGAGGTGATATTTAGGTTGATTTTGGTCTTCTCGAAAATAGGAATTCAATGCAATCATCATATCTGTCATATGAGCTATCCAAAGTGGAATTTGACCACAGTTGCGAAATTTTAACACTCCCTCTCAAATAGGGAGAATTTCACCTCTCAATATCTGTCCATCGATTAATATCTCATCCTGTCCTATTGTATTCATGCCGTGACCATCTCAAGTATCTCATCATATCAAATCATCAATGTTCATCTTGATCCGTCCCTTGCTCATTCCTACTTATCTCTTGATTTTCCCTACTCATATGATGAACCTTCTCGAATCTAGAAGTACAATTTTTCATCAGAGGGGAACCTAAGCTACCACCCTATATTCATCAGGTTGCTACCCAGAACCTCTGTCAACAGGATACTATCCAGACTATCATCAATGGGGAGTCAATCATCATCATCGGAGATAATATCATCAGGGAGAATATCTCAACTTGGAACCACATCAGGGAGCTACTACTCAACCCATAATCTCATGGGGGAGCTACTACTACGACCTCATATCGAGAAATAGTATATCCAAACACATAAGGGAACATATCTAAACCCTGGTATCACATAGAGGAGTTCATTCTCAACCCTTAACCACAAAGGGGAGAAAATATCAACCCAATCTTATTTCCTACTGGTCTTCCCATCAATGACCCTCAAGATTCATGAGGTAGAACACCTGCATCATAATACAACTTGGACGAGATACCCGACTTACCAAGAGGTAAGGATCACATTCCTCCAAGACTCCTCAACCCATTGGCCAGATGGAGAGGGACAATCACAACAAGCCCTAATTGTGGGTATGATGCCA
Source organism: Pinus albicaulis (assembly GCA_034641835.2). NCBI lineage: Eukaryota > Viridiplantae > Streptophyta > Pinopsida > Pinales > Pinaceae > Pinus > Pinus albicaulis. Next base: position 816,777,774 of record CM076571.1, read on the forward strand.
ACTGGGGTATACTCTGCAACGACCAAAGGTGGGGGAGATACCCGACTTGTAAAACTATATAAAGATAACTCACATCCCATCGGTGATAGATAGGGGTGATCCCCTATTGTCCAGATACATTTATCTCAATTCCACACCCAGGGAGGAAGAGTTGGATTAGTGTCCTCGATCAATGATGTTCTCTATAAATAATCAACATATCATCACACTCGAATCATCATGTAATAATAACAATTTTCCCTTGTTCATACAAGACATAAAATCAAATATCATGGCAAAACATAAATAATCATATAAATAAAAAAAGGATACCATATTAATCCTCCCTCTCAAGGAGGTGTCAACCAAAAGCCTAAGCTTGTATCGTGCAACTGCACTGTCTCAATATATGAGAGTATCTTGGTCCCAACTATATATGGGATTCTCTACCAATCAGATCCCACTATTTGTCATCGCAAAATATCCATGTCATATCCAGACCATGCTCAGACAACTCTTTAAGGAGCTTCTTCATTTGACCTCACAGCTAGCCATGCTAGCAACCTCGTACTCACCCTCAGTTGTGCTATGGACCTCTTATCCAAGCTATCCAGGAAGATCTCATACTAAAGCAACATCCAAATGTGTTGATCAATAATAATCTGTTAGGTCCCTATATTACTAGTGTAGTCCCTTATTGTTGTTAGTGTAGCCCCCTTATTTTTATTGTTGTACCCATGTAGTCCCCATATTTTTATTATTGTGCCCCATAAAAGCTCACTAGTGTTATTGTTATGCCCTTACATTATTATTTGGCTAGGATTATATTGTGACCCCATGGACTCCTATATATAGAAAGAAGGTTTTTTCATTTGAATCATCCAAAAAATTTTCATTTATATAATGTAAAGGAGGTTACCCCCTCAAATTGGTTGATTTCCAAGGCATTGATCTCTATTTTCTTCTATTTTGGGAGCTGGTTTCATAACATTTGGTATGAGAGCTTTGGATTCTAGGGTTTTGCTGCTTCAAACAGATCATTATGGAATTTTCATTATAAATTTTTTTCTATGAAGGTTAAGACACTAAAAAAGGACCCATTTGCGAAAATATCATGAGGAACGTCGTGTAAAAATTTCAGATCTTGGTTCACAATATTTTCAGAGATATGATATGTGGAATTAGCGTTTTTGCAGGCTCCCAAATTTCATCTCAAAGAGGTTACCTTGGGAAAACTGTAACTCTCTCTCCGGGCATTGGATTGGAATTATGTAAAAATTGTCTAAAATTAAATATATTGTAGTTTCCTTTGTATAAATTTCAAAGCCGAAGGAGGAAACAATGACACGTGGCTCATCGTACAAGTTCGCTCTACTGAACCAGTCCATAATTAGGTCATGGTGGGAGATCGGGCATAACTTTACCTTGAAGAATCTAAATCAGGTATGAACTGTGGAATTGGAAAAAATACACAGAGGGATAATACAAGACTAAAGCTCAAATATTGGGGATCCTAAATTATAGAGATACATCAGTTTCAATATCGAGCTCCTCAAATCCAAGAAAAATGTGTGTATTTCTTTTTAAAAATTGCATAAGCCTTGTTTGAAAAATCAGTTTGAAGTGATTCCAAGGGAATAGTGAGTCATAGATATTAGTATTGGGTTCTAAAATTCCCCCAGAAACTAATTAAACAGCCATTAATCCCTCAGAAGGCCATACTATGACTCATGAAGTTGAAGAAGTGCAACATGATATATCAAAATTACAAGAACAAGTGCAACAAATTTCGCTCTCGCAAAGAGTAACAAAAAATTAAATGGATTCTTTGAAGAAAGGCGTGGAAGCTAAGATGGAGGGTTTAAATAAAGGTGTGGAAGCTAAGATGGATGCTTTGAAGAATCTCATGGAAGCTAATATGGATGGCGTGGAAGTTAAGATGGATGGCATGGAAGCTAAGATGGATGATGTGGAAGCTAAGATGGATGGCATGGAAGCTAAGATGGATGTCGTGGAAACTAAGATGGATGGAATGTAAGCTAAGATCGATGGTTTAAAAGGAAACATGGAATATTTGAAGAAATACATGGAACGTTTGAAGGAAGGTTTGGCAAAGTTACTACAAGAAAAGCTTCCTAATGGCGAAAAGGTAGTAGAGAAAACCCATGATGAGAAAAAAAGAAATGTTAATCCTGATTTCATAGACTCTAATGTTGGATTTAAGACCTACAATATTCCAAATATAGATATGAGGAAGTTTGATGGCAAGGATCTCGTAACATGGATACTATAGATGGAGTAATATTTTGATCTCCATAATGTGAAAAACACACAAAAGTTACGCATTGCAACTTTATATTTAGAAAAAAATACATTTTTATGGTATCAATGGCTTTGTTCTTGTAAAAAAAATTGTAACTTGGCCAATTTTTATGGAGGAAATGATAGCACATTATGGGGATACAAAGAAAAACACCTTCTTTAGCCAATTGATAAATTTCAAACAAAAGCGTTCAATGGTGGAGCACATTGAGGACTTCCAAAAATTGAATATAAGGGTAACCGATATTCCATAGGAAAGCATGATTGATACCTTCATAGGGACTTTAAAGGATATCATCCAACATGAGGTCTGTAATGTTCCTAATTATCCCGAGCTAATTGGAACATTTAATTTTGTCTTAATTTTATGTACTAATGAATAAAATGGAAAGGAGGGCATGAAAAACTCCTAAACTCAAGAATAAATCAGTGCCTATGTGAAAAGAGGCATATTTGAGCTACTTGAATAAAACTTGCAGGTGTGAAAGGGTCAAGACCACCAAAGGAGATCATATTTGACCAAGTCAACCAGCGCTGTCTAGGTTCATTGAACCTCCTTGATGGACTGAGTTGTTCTAGAAGGGGTTTCCAAGTGTGAAAGGGGCCAAAGAGATGAAGTGGTTTAGGGTTTTCCAAGAGACCCTAATGTTATAAAAAGGAGGAGAAGGCACATGAAGAGGTTGTTGAAGATTTGTGGTTGCTTGAGCAACTCGAGTTCTCTTGGCTGGTTAGCCAAAGAGAAGAGGGTCTCCTGTTTAGGAATCCTCTCTCCTTCCATGGAGTAGCTTTTTGGAGGAGGATGTGCTGCATTCCTCCACTATCTGGCATTTTGGCCAAGCTACATCTCCATTAGCAGTGCTGGTCCTGTTGAGGGTTTTGCAGCTGCTGTGAAGTTGCAGCAAGTGGTGACTCAGATCTACAAGGATCTAGATGTTTTGAGGGATTTCTCTCAGGGAGGGTGTCTTGTGACCACTCGGAAGAGGATCTCTGTTGTATTTCTATTTCAGATATGTATATTTCATCGATTGTAACATTCAGCTCAAGCTACAAATTTGTTTCTCTAGTGAACTGCGTTATTTTATGTACTCCATTTACTGCTAGTTGTATTTCTTTCATTGTAATTTCTTTCTGATGATTGAGGCTTGCCTCTCATCTTGAAGATTAATCTTGTAGCTTGCTGATATCTATTGTATAGATCTTATATACTGTAATAATAATCATCTTCAGCAATTTCTGGAAGTTTCCTGCAATTTCATGTATTAAAATTCAGATCTACATCTTCTTGTGCAATATTTTGTGAAAACCCCAAAGGGGACTTGTATAAGAGGCTGAGTAGTTTCCAGATTTGGTATGGATCTGATGTTACAGCCATAGATCTGCCATATATCTGAGCTCCATCATTTATCTTTTGAAGCACACTTAGAGGGACACAGTCCATTCCTTTCTGCAATTTTATAAATGCCGGAGATGTCATTTTAATGGAATTCTGCACTATTATTTCATGTGATTTGTTGTATGTTAATGGGAGAATATTTCATAATGCTGATCTGATGTTCTAAGGCTGAATTTTTAGTCTTATGGCTGGTCTCTACTGATTACTGGGAAAAACTGCGCAATTCTGGTTGTTGGGTTTCCTTGTTGCAATAGCTCTTCTCATTAGCTAATTTTTAGCTAGTCAGCTTTGTGGGAGATCTGTTTAAGGGTCTTAAACTCATTTTTTTTTGCTGAAATTAATGACATAAGTCCCAAATAGCCTAATATAGGGGAACCAAGCCATGACCTACGTTATTCTTGCACCCATTTGCTTATACAGTGTTCTCACTGAGCCTCTTGCTGAATTTGCTGAAGCAGAAATCTCCCACTCCTTCCTTGTTTGGTTTTTTCTCCTCTTCTGGATCCCTTCTTTAGATCTAAAGATATAAGAATAATAAGGGATGCAAACTCCATTTGGAGTGTTTTATTTCCACCCTTGCTGTGTTGCACCTATTTCTATAGACAGAGTCTGAAACGGGCCAGGTAGCCTCTGGATCTCACCCTCTCTTTAGAGGTGACACATCCAGTAAAAGCCCCTTCAGTCTATCTCTGGTTTAGAATTGCTGGTGTGTTTCCATATTTCTATGATTCCATAGAGGAATATATTAAGATATTCCCTACTGAGCTTATTTTTCCCCATTTGGAACATTACAGTGGTATCAGAGCATGATCTCTGGCACAACCTGTGAGATCAAGCTACCAGTGAATTAAATAGCAGAAGCAGAGATCAGCTTGATGGAGTGGATGAGATTATTCTCATCACTTTTCAGATCTAAGAAGGGCCTCTCCCAAGAGGTAAATCAGAAGAGAAAGAGAAGAAGCACCGAAACTCTTAGAGGGTTTTGAGTAGAAGCAAGTTTTAGAGTGCAAGCTTCTGTGATCCATAACATTTTATTTTAAATATTCAGGGAAATCACATGAGAAATTATGGAACCAATTTGCAGAGAGAGCTACATGAGATTTCAAGAAGAAGAAGGAAGCCCTAGCACTTCCTATCAGCAAAGCAGAAGACCGAAGAATCCTAAATCTCCTCATAGATCCACTATGCCCACTTTCTTTGAATAAGGTGAGATGTATAGCGATGAAGAAAAGAGATGTGAAGAAACTCCTAAAGGGTTTCAAGATGAAGAGGAAGAACCATACCCTTCTTTTCATCACGAGGTAGGGAGAATGACTGAAGAAGAGATATCATTTCTTCTTTTTCAAACATTGAAGAGTATTGAAGAAAATCTCAGGGAGTTTGAGGAGGAGAGGAAGAAGATGAGCTACAACGAGACATCTCCCAAGGAAACAAAGGAGAATGTCAATCTTGTCACTTTGGGCAAGAGATCTCGATTTTCACTACCTTCTACTAAGGAGCTTGCATCCAGAGAAGAGGCACTTGCATCTTTGCAAGGTAGTCTTGAATCCTTATCATATGGGGTCCCATGCATGAATCAGGAGATGCATGAGGGGGATAAGAAAGATTCCAGCACTGGTATACTTGAAGAAAGGAGGCCATCATTCTTACTAGTAGTTGGAGGCATCATTGATCCGGATGGAGGAACTCTTGTGTTATGTCAAGAGGTTCCCACATATCAGTTGATCCAAGGTATGCATAATATTTCAGCACATATCATTTCAAGATCTATGCATAGCCAAGGGTTAGATCAAAGTGCTGATTTGAAGCAAAGGTATATCACAACGCTGTCACTTAGTGGCTGTGACAAAGAGGCTTCATCATTCTTGGAGCATGTTGGAGGTTCTACAGATTCAAAGCTCCACTAGTTTTGGAAGACTATACATGAGAGGGAGGTCTCACTAAGAGATCTCAATAGAGATGCATTTCAGTATTCCATGAGATGAAAATTTCTTCAGTGGGTTAAAGGAGATGGTATTCTGCAAATGGAGAATGCCATGATTATGCAGCACATCACTCAACTTCCATATTTGAGTGAGTGGATGAGGATGGTGAGCAAGGGGTCACATGACCACTTGCAGACATATATGGACCAGTAATCTTGGTTACACTGGTTTCCCTTGGGAGACTCCTATCACTCTCCAAAGGCACCTATTTTTCTAATCTATGCCTTGAAGAGCTGTTATGAAATGTATAAGGAGGCATGACAATGCTGGTTGCTTGGGGGGGTAAGCATGATCACTACCCCAAATATTCTCATTCTCTTATCTCATGCTTGGTGCATCATTAGTAGATTATATGAAGAGGAAGCATGGATGATGTGGTTGTTAGGAGGAGAGTTGGTCATCACATGTTAAATCTTATGTCCATGTATTCACCTATGCTTGGAGTATGTCTGATATGTCCACATGCATTTCTATTGGAGGTATATTTCAAGCATGAACTTTGGCTTGGGAGAAGGAATGAATCCCACATGATGTGGTATGAGGAGCTCGCTTGTACTATGTTGATGAGGGTTTTACATGTTCATCATTGTGTTGTTGCTCCAAGATCCACATGTTGATGAGGAAAGAAGGCTGCAAAGTTCTTGTTGCTATGGATGCTTTTGGGTGAGTGTGTTTGCTACCCAATAGATCATTATTTTCTGAATCATGCCTTGGATTTCCATGTTATGTTTCAGCAAGAGAAGACATGTACAATTTTGTTTCACTTGAGAAGGTATGGCCACCACATGACATCTCCTATGTCTATGTGTTTTGCATGGTGAAAGATTTGGCCTGATTATCTCAAGATGTGCATTGATGATGGTACTTTGTATTGGGTTGGTGTGACATATCATATGTCCATTAGCATGGTTTGGTTTCATGATGCACATGAGGAGGAAAGAGGGCAGCAAGATCACTTGTTGCTTTGGTGCTTTGAATGAGTATGGTGACCACCCCATGGCTCATAATTTTCTGATTCATGCCTTATGTACCAAAGATAAATTGTAGCAAGGAAAGGCATGCACATCATCTTTCGAGAAGCATGGCTTGTCCATCTTACATGGAGGAGATGGAGGATGGAAACAAAGGGCCCTGCTTTGGTGGTTGTTTTTGGGAGAATATGGTTTGACATATTTGTTTACCCATATTACTCCTTCCCTTCTTCTTTGCATAACACTGAAATGATGGAGTTTGGATCCAATAAGGCCAACAGGGCTAAGAATGGAGGCATAGCAATGCTTATTCCAGTTCACAAACATGGGATGGAGGAATGTTCTGCATGATGAAGCTTTTCCTTTATGGGAGGAGATACCTTACTTTATGTCTCTCATGTATTTGTGATGGTGTTGGAAATCATGTATTTTTCATCTTGTACTTCATGGTGAGAAGAGGACATCTAACCTCACAATTGGAAGTCATCTCATGCATTGGTAGAAGACAAATTGGGAACCAAACATACATAACCTATTACAGAAAATGGAGGAAGCCTTCCTTATGTGGATGCCATTTGGAGGGAATAGATGGTTTGCATTTGCAATAAGAGTTGCTTGAGGGCAAGCAACATTTTGCCAGGGGAGACTGTAATGTTCCCAATTTTGGCAGCTAATGGGAACATTGCATTTTAATTTTAGTTTGCTTTATTCACGAATAAAAGTATGTGAAGGAGGTTTATTAAACTCCTAAGTTGTGAACAAATACATGCCCAATGTGAAAGGGGATAAATCTGGGCTATTATATTAAACACCCCTAAGTGTGAAAAGGGGAAATTCATTTGAATGGGTCAATCTTGGCCCCACCTACAGTGCAGATTGGAGGGAAGCTTATCCATCAAGCACAACGTACTTCTAAAAGAGGATATCTTGTGTGAAAGAGGATAAGTTGAAGAATATGGTTTAGGGTTTTGGAAATCCCTCATGTTATAAAAAGAAGGAGAAGCAGCAAGAAAAGGTTGTTGAAGAATTTTAGAAGTTGTTGCAACAACTCTAGTCTCTTGGTTGTTTAGCCTAAGGGAAGAGGATTTCCTATTTAGGAATCCTCTCTCCTTCCATGGAGTGGCTATTTGGAGGAGATTGTGATGCATCTCTCCACTATCCAGAATTATGGCCAAGCTACATCTCTATAGCAGCGCTGGTCCTGTTGAGGTTTTTGCGGCTATTTGTGAGTTGCAGCAAGTGGGTAAACTAGATCTGTAAGATCTAGTTGTTTAGAGGAGATTTCTCTCAGGGAGGGTGTCTTGTGACCACCCGGAAGAGGGTCTTACTCTCATTTTACTTTCAGATCTGTAATTTTTATCTGTTGTATCAATTCATTCTAGCTAATGCGCAATCCCTTCTGTTAGGTCTCTGTAATAAGCAAGATTGGCAAAGTCCGATCACAGAGTTAACATCATTTAAACCAACTTTGGGATTCTAGGATCTAGCCCTCCTGAATCCGGAGAGGGATCTCTCCAATATGTACAAAGATGGATATTGTCTTTGAAAGCTTAGGGTAATGATATTAGGCTAGTTATGGGGTCCAAGGGTTTTGTTTGGTCTTTTCGTATGATTGAACATAATTGTTGTCTGAGGCAGAAAGATCTATATGCAAATAGGTTCAAAGGTGAGAAGTTGCAAGCAAAAGAGTAAGCTTCGATCAAGAAGAAAGATGATGGCAAGTTTTCAATCCATTGGGCTATGGAGTCATAAGAGGATTTAATTGAAACATTCAAGTTCAAGAGTGATCTATGGGGCAAGTCATCTATGCCTAAGGATCTCTTTAAAGTTTGATTTATGGAATGGAATGATACAATAAGAAAGGGAAATGACATATGCAGAACAAAGAGCAGCCCAGGATCTGGTAAGTACTTTCAAACTAGCCAGCCTTTGACCAAGCACTTAAGAGAAACATAGAAGCAAACTAGGATCTGGTAAGTACTTTGAAACTATCCAGCCTTTGACACACTTCCAATAGAATACGTATAAAAAACAAAGGGAAACTTGAAGGCAACTTTTGGAGTAGAAACTAGCTGGCTGGGCTCACCATAATCCTCTCCTAGCTCTTCTTTACTTAGTTACTTCCAAGATAATTACAGAGATAACACAGAATGGCCTAAGATCTGATAAGTACTTCGAAACTAGTCAGCTTTTGACACATCCTAAGGGAAACAATCAAACAGTTGAGCAAACAAGAAAGGGACTCAGGGCTAACCTTGATTTCCTCAATTCATCCTCACACAACATATATTGAAAGTAACATTTAAAAATAACATTCAGCAATGACAATAGGATGAGGGAACGCCAGCATCCGTGTACTTAGACTGAATTAAATCATTTTCAAATAACACAGTTGAAAGAAAACATTTAGATAAAGATTTCTCAGCCAGAGAAGGTTACTGATATACAATAGGTCCTAACCCTGTTTAAACTGTTCTTTACAGTGGAAAATGAAACAAATTGAAAACATAAACAAAATACAAGTTACAGTGAGAATAACATCACCATCAGCATAGACCAGAATCCCATAAATCAGCTTGTATTGATGCTTCAAACCGGTTACAATCTTCAGATCCAATGTTTTAATCCATCTCTCTTCACAACCTAACCTATCTGCTACAAGAAGAGCTCCAAGAGCCGAAGAAACCACTATTTACAGTCAAGAGTTTTCAGCTCAGTTACATAGAATGCTTCAGCAATTACATTGACAACCAACTAATCCAACCCCTCACTCATCTTCTACTGAAGTATTTATAGAAGGATGAGGAGGTGAGATCTGATAAAAAGATCTCAAGTACAATTAATGCAAAATTAATGTCTTCCTGGCCCTTGGAGGCTCGACGAAGAAATCATTACAGGTGTTCCAACTGCATTAATGTGTTTACACTTATGAAGTAAGCTCGGAGGGAGCTTTTTTTAACATTTGAGGCTCTGCGTACTGTTAGGGTTAATCTGCACACATTCTGTCATTAATTTTGAGGCAGAAATAACTTCTTTGGCTGCTTCGAGGCAAAATATCTGATTTAGTTCAATAAATTCAGCCTCTGATTGAGCATTTTGAAGCAATAGGTGGCACTGCGGTGGTTGAGGAATCAATTTGCCTCAAAGTATGGCGGTGGAGGCAATATGTCTGATGAACACTTTAGGTTTTCTTTTAAACTGTGTTTTAGATTTGGGATTAGGCTTTTGATAACTGTCTTAGCCGTAATCCCCGTAAAAACTGTCTTCGATCTTCATCTGTTGTGCTTTGTCTTCAAAAACTGATACTCTTTAACTGCTCTCTTGAATAAAACAGTGTCTTGTCGATGTGCAGGGCCGCGCAGGGCTCTTTAGGTTATCAATGCTCATGAAACATCGATAAATCATTTGATACAGAGCCCGTGAATGGTTCTTTTAGATAGCTCGAAGGCACATGAAACGTCTTTCCCAACCCTTGGCTCTCCTTCATTCTATAATGGAAAACCATTAAAACACCTGCAAAACAAAACAAATGCATCGAAAGAAAAACTCCGATGCGATTTTGCGTCGACCGTTGGATTTGGCATACGATCAATGGTGGAGATGAGCCGGGGGAAAAACCCTTGTATATTTTTATGAAACCCAAACTTTTGGAATAATCAAAGGCTTTTATGGATCGGGCGGAAGAATATATATATAAAGCGGACAGGCGCCCGACTGCGGGGCCTTCGGATATATGGAATGTAATATGCCCGAGGCGTATTTAAAACAAAGGGGTTAATCGCAATCGGGCCATTGGGCCTGGTCATTCCGATCAACCTATTTGAAACGTTGCGATGCGATTGGCACCCGGGGTCCTTAACACTTGGTCCCAGGGGAAGTCATATGAAACAGGGGCGGGGGAAAATTTTAACATACGAGACCCAATCGCATCGGAACTTTGATGCAGGTCTTTTTGATCTACCCATTTGATTTCTCCGATTGCGATTGCGCGATCGTTCTTTCAATCAACCCATTAAAATATTAAACACGTGACTTCAAGTTTTTAAGTTGAAAGTTTGGATAAGCGGGTTTTGGGTTTTATAAAGAAAAATGGGTTTGGGAATGAAATATTCACAAGGTCTAAGCGCCGAGGGCGGGCTCCAGGTTACATGAAAATAATGTGATCGGGGGTTTTAGGCAGCAAGGCTAATCGCAATCGGAGTTCTTCGGAGTATGGTAAAGACTTGTACATTTGATTCTTTCCGATGCGATTAGCGCCTTAACCCAAGGCAAATGGATCCAGCTCCAAAGCGTATGGCGGGGAAGTGGTTTAGGACTTAGCCCAAAGGGGCTTAAGTCCATAGTCATAATACTTGTATTTTTATGAATTTTTCATAATTTTCAATGGAATTTGATGGTTACGGGATAGTAAAAAAAAAAAAGAGTTTTTAACTATGGGAAAGTGATTTTCATAAATGGAAGAAGAGGATTTATGAAAACAAGGAAGTTTGTGGAGAAAAAGGGGAGCAGATGAAGGTTTAAGAAGGGGGAAAATGAAGGTCTTTCAGCAATCTTCTACTTGGAATCAGCAGAATTAAGAGGAACAGTAATGAGGATTTTGGACAGAGGCATGAGGCCTACAAGGAGTCTTCAAGAGCCAACAATTTTTAGTGATAAAATTTGTTTCTTGGAGGCTCAAAAAGATTTAGCCACCTTTTGGTATAACAAAATATTACAGGTGGCTAACAGTGGCTCCACTTGGGGATGGTGCCTTCTTGAAGGCATCAAGAATTTCAGACTTGCATCTTCTGGGAGGCTGATTAGTTGCCTCATCCATTGGGCTGCTCTTCTCTGATTGAATGATCTTCTTTTGCACTGGAAATGCTAACAGCCATGAAAAACAATGGATCTTTCATCAACAAGCTTTCTACCTACCCAATCCTACAGATCTAACATTTTTTCTTCTTAGAGTGCACTTGGATTGGCAAACTCTTTTCTCAACATTTGATTCTTTTGAAAGCATAAAAACTAATGTAATTCTACTCCTTATTTCTCCCTGAACTCAGATTAAACAGTTGAGCTCAGATATTTCTCTACCTAATCTACTATCTGTTGGGATTAAACTGTCCAACAGACTTTCATTCTCTAAATTCTACAACAGAAATTTAAAAACAGTCAAGTCAAGATTAAGCTGTTTGACTTGCTGTGATCTATGGCATAAGAACAAGCTGCACATAGATTATTATTTGCAGAATTTAAGAGTCAAAATGGAAGGCTTAAGATCTAAAAGTTTCTTATCATGGCCTTCTCTCTTCTTTTCATAGCTCTGATTTTTCTTTTTTCTGTGAGCTATCTCTTCCTTGATATCTAATTCAGATTTTGGGCAAATTAGAACCAGTTTTTCTCTTTTATGAATCAGAAAATAAAACAGTTTTGAGTCATCTCTCTTTGGAAACTTTGGTTCAGATTTTGAGTTTGTTTGAACCTTAATTTCTATCCTAATCTATCTACTGATGAGCCAAGATTAAATAGTTTGGCAAATCAAATTCGCTACCCTATCAGCAAAAAATTGAAAGCTAATTAGTGAAGATTAAACAGTTTGACTAATTAGAAGTGTGTTTTGAGGAGTGGCATTTGAGCTTGCACACTTTCAGATTTATTTCTCTTTTTGGCATGGGGCTGTGCCTTTCCTGTTTTCCTTCTGCCCTCTTTTCATTTTCTTTGTTTTTGTATTTTTGATTTTTACAACTTGAATGCAATGGTGGATGACATATTTATAATGGAGAAATAAAAAGGAAGGCTTTAAAACCTATCATGAATCAAGAGAAGTAATGCTTGAGTATCCTGCCATTGACAGGACCCCCAAACAATTCCGTTCCATCCAACTCTTGTAAGAAAAATGCATTATTACCAGCAACTGAATGAACAGAGTAAGGGCCAAGCCATAGGTTATCAAATTTTCCATGCTTGCCCTTTTCTTCCCTCCTTGAGTCCCACTTTAAAACTTTGTCCCCAATCTTGAAATTGTTAGCCTTTGTTCTTCTATCTAATATCTTCTTGATACTGTCTTGCTTCTGTAATGCTTTGTTATACACTTCCTCCCTGGTTTGCTGAAGATGAATGGTCTGATTTATCCTTCTGATTATGTCATTTTCTTCAGTCTGCAACTCTTGAATTAACTTCATAACTGGTACACCGAGGCTGTTAGGAAAAATTGCATCTGTACCATACACAAGCTGGAAGGGTGACATACCAATGGATTTCTTCAATGTTAATCTGTCAGCCCAAAGTGCATGGATCAGCTTTGTGTGCCAAGAATTCTTGTTGTCCTCTAACAGTTTCTTTATTATATTCACTAAGCTTTTGTTGGAAGACTCTGCAAGTCCATTACCTTGAGGGTAATAGGTTGTGGAGTGTCCCAATGTTATCTGGTACTTGTGACAGAATTCCACCATTTTCTTTGATCCAAATGCTGTTGCATTATCTGTGATGATCTTGGTAGGACAGCCAAATCTGGAGAGAATATTGGTTTCTATGAATTTTATGATAACCGAATCATTGGCCTGCCTACTAGGAACGGCTTCTATCCACTTAGTGAAATAGTCTGTGGCGGTAAGAATCCACCTGTGCTGGGCGGAGGAAGGTGGATGGATTTCTCCTATGAAGTCAAGTCCCCATTGTTGAAAAGGGGCTTCAACAGTAATTGGATGCAGAGGAAGGGGTAATAATTTTCTCTTGCCCTCAAACACTTGGCATTTATGGCAAGTGGTGGTCATCTTATGAACATCAGGAAAAAGAGTGGGCCAATAGAAACCAGCCCTCAAAATTTTGTTGGCTGTTGACTTCCAGTACAAATGGCCTCCACACTCTCCTTCATGGAACTCCCGCTTAATTTTTTCTGCATCAAACTCAGGCAAACATTTAAGCAATATACCACTCGCATTTTTCCAATAAAGACATTTATCAATAATGCAATAGTTTACAGCTTTTAACTTTAGGAATCTTGCCTTTGTTTTGGATAAACCAGGAGGTGTATTCAGATTAAGAAAAACATAAACAATATCAATATACCAAGGAGAATTCACAAAATGATCTTCAACAACGGGAGTTGAGAGTTCTTCTTGGTTATCCAAATCATCGATCATATTAATATCAAGAAGTTCACAATTTGATTCTTCCATTAATTTAGCTAGACCTTGGCCTTTGATGAGCTTAGTGGGTTTAATCTCTAAATCATATTCAAGAATAACAGCAATCCACTTACCTCTTTTACCATCTGGGTCCTGTGTTAGAATGTCCTTAACAACTGAATTTGGGACAAAGGCAATGATGTGTGAGTGGAGGATGTATACTCTGAAGTCCTTTAAAGCCTTAAATAAAGCAAAAGCTTGCTTTTCCATGATGTTATACTTCAAAGGGGCATCCCTTAACGCCTTGCTAAAGAATGCAATGGGCTGCTCTTGTCCTTGTGGATTTTTCTGTAAAAGGACAGCAGCTATGGTATGTTTTGATGCAAATGAGAAGATATAAAAATCTTTTGAAAAATCAGGACTTATGAGAACCGGTGTTTTGGTTAACGCTTGTTTCACCAGCTCAAAGGATGTCTTTTCTTCCAAGGTCCATTTTATCCCTTGCTCCTTCTTCAGCATGTTTGTGATATTTCTAAGGAGCTCAGCTAGGTTAGGGATGAACCTTCTCAAAAAGTTTATCTTTCCAATGAAAGACTGCAACTCTTTGATGCTTCGAGGATGAGAGATTTGCAATATGGCCTCAATCCTCATGGGATCAATTTTTATACCCTCTTCTGAAATGATATGCCCAAGAAGTTTACCTTCTTGGAGACCGAATAAAGTCTTCTTAGGGTTTAAAGATATCCCAAACTTTCTGCACTTCTCGAAAACTTTTCTCAAATGTTCTAAGTGTTCTTCATCTGTTTTTGAAAACACAGTTACATCATCAAGATAGATAATGATGAAGAAGCCCAATTCTTCCGATAATGCTATGTCCATGGCTCTCTGAAAGGTTGCTCCAGCATTCATCAGACCAAAAGGCATTTTCACATACATGAAAGTGCCCCATGGAGTAGTGAAAGCTGTCTTTAATTGATCATTAGGGTGGACTAAGACTTGATTATACCCCGAGTAGCCATCCAGCAAAGAAATTCTTTTGGACCCCACCACCCTTTGTAAAATATGATCCATCTTGGGCAAAGGGTAGTTGTCCTTTAACGAGGCTTTGTTAAATTTCTAAAGTCTATACAAAGTCTGATTTCTCCAGTCTTCTTCCTAACTGACACCAGATTAGATACCCACTCAGAATATCTAATAGGGACAATAATTCCAGCATCGTGCATCTTCATGATTTCCTTCTTAACCAATGGCAACTGGACAGGGTTTATTCTGCGCAGTTTCTGTTTGAATGGTTTTTGGTTCTCTTTAAGAGGAATTTTGTGTTGTATTATTTCAGTGTCATAGGATTTAAGATCTTCATAACTCCACGCAAAAACATCAGAAAACTCTTTGAATAGCTCTATGTATTTGAGTTTAATGTGAGTTGGCAAAGTTTTGGACAGTTTGATCATTTTCGGTTTTTCCTCACTGCCTATATTGCACTCCTCTACTTCAGTCTCTACAGGTTCCAGTTTTGGTTTATTGGCCACATCGTTAAAATCAAACAATTATTCTAGAGGGGCCAAACCCTTGGGCAAACTATCATCCTTAGAATGCAGAGTTTCCAATTCCTCTGTTTCAGATTTTGCACTCCATTCTGTTTGGTTTGTAAGTTTGCTAGTTTGAAGGTTAATGTCTATAAGCTCAGGAGACGGTTCTTCTTCACCAAGAAAATTTTCTTCACTGCAATATGTATCATAATCTGAATCTGAACTATGGAGTTCAAATTCATTTCTGAATTGCACGAAGTCTTCTATTTGTTTATCTCCGTCAAACACCTGCCAATATTTCTTGTTATCCTGGACAGCTGGTCTGAATTTTATCTGAGATGTGTTATCATATAGCATTGGGCAGGTTCTAGCAGCAAAGGCTAAATTGTGGGCTGCAATATTTCTTTTCCTTGGGACAAAAGTCAGGTTGGACTCCTCAAACGTTTTCAAAAGATCCATGACATCATTCCGGTAGGCCCTAAGTCTGGGGTGATTTGCATTATATTCCCCATTAACTTGCCTAATGGTTAATTCAGAATCGCCATATACATTGATTCTCTTGGCACCTAACTTTTTCAAGAGATGCAAGCCTAAGACAAGGGATTCATATTCTGCTATGTTGTTGGAACACTGAAAATCTAATTTACATGAAATACATTCTGTATGATTGTTTTCAGTGTTAGTAATCCAGACACCTGCATCAGCATTCGTTTTGGTGCATGACCCATCAAAATACATAGTCCAAAGAGGGACATTTTCAGTTTGGTGAATGGGCTTTGTATAATTTGATTCCTCAAGTTTTTCATCGGGTTGAGGATTGTCCTTTTGACTGTTAAGTTTTACGTTTAATGGACTGATGACTTGTAGTTCAATGTCTGCGTTTAGTTTGCTAGGATTTTGAGACGCAATAGACTGTTCCGGCCGTACAACGTTGTGTTCCTCTTTCTCCGTTTCATCCATTGATTCTGTTGAAATGATTTGTTCTGTAAGTGATTCATCATTAAACATGATGAAAGATTCAAGGCTCGTGGTTATAGCGTAGAGAGGGGAATTTTGAGACCGGTCTTGACTTGTCACTGTGTACTGCATGTGAGATTCCCTGTAAAGTCTTCTAGTTTGATTAAAAACAGGGATAGTCGCATAGGTCATGTCCATTTGCATAGTTCCTTGTAACTTAGCCCCCCAAGATCTTGATAAAAGCATTCCATACTTTGGAGGGACATCAACCACAACAACATCCATGACTAAACATTTGGCTGGAATTTGGGCTAAGTTAACACAGAGATCTTTTATCAATCCTAGACATTTAACTCTGCTTGAGTCAAAAGAATACAAGTCTTTGTAAGGTCTGGTAATTTCAAGACCCAGGCTTTCCATTACGGCTTTTGGCATTAAATTATGGGAAGCGCCTGAGTCATGCATAGCATTATGCAGAATTTTGTCATGAATGTTTAAGCTTACGTAAAAGGGAGGGGCAGGACCCTCTTGGAACTTACCTTCAATCTTTGGACCAAAAATAAGCTCTGGTTGGTCGTCATTAAGATTGAGTGAATCTTCATTATCTTCTAAGTTCAAAGCCTTCAAAATTTTGGACCTATATACATGTTGGGCAGCTAACTCAGTCAAAGGAATAGAGATTTTGATCTTTGAGATTTCCTGTTCCAGGTTGAAAAGGTTTTGACTCTTTAAAGGATTGATTTCAGCTTTGTTTACTGCCACTTTATCAGCAATAATAACTTGATGATTTGGTTTATCTACAGTTGAAACAGTTGTTTTACCAGGAGCACTAACCGGGGTGTTAGTACTGCTAATGTTTGCACTCTGTTTTTCAATATTTTGAGTGTCTTTCTCTTTACCACTACCAGAATTAACAGCCACTGTTTTTTTTTTTGGTTGATTGTTTTAGAGTTGGTTGCAGTGTTGTTTTGAGAAGGCTTGTCAGAGGTTTTATTGTTGGGGGTTCATTGATTAGATTTTCTTCTGAGTTCATATTCCTTTGAAGGTTCTATGACAGCGTTTTCCATGTTCTGATAATAATTTTCATTATCATCTCTTTTGTCATCGTAAGGTGTATAAAGACCTTGTTTTTTATCATAATGAACCTCGAAGCTATCATCATCTACCCCAAATAATTTTATATCATCCCCCTCTATTATTTGTTCTGTTTGCTCAACCTCGCTTAAAAAGTTTTGATGAAAGGGAGGAGTGATCTGTTGATCATCTTCCCGAGGTCTGTTTGGAGGCTGATTTCTTCTAATATTCTGATTCTAGCTTTGGTTTCTGTTTTGAGGAGCGTTTTGATTTAGACTTTCTTGCGCTCTCTCTAGAATGCTCATTTTCTTCATCATTTCTTCCATCATTCTTTCCATCTTTGAGCTTGAAGTAGAAGGGGTGGGTTCCTCTCTAAAAGACACTCTCTTTTATGTTTTCATCCTTGCTCTTTTCTCCATTAAGTTTACTTCCACAGAAAGGGCCCCTCTTTGCATGTCTTCAAGGGTTGCAAAATCTCTTTCCCTGAGTGAATAGGTCATGTCAGGATCAAACCCTTCAGGAAATTTGTTTAAAGCTGAGCCTTGAGGAGGTTTTAGTTCAGGGGAAAGTGCATTATAGACATTGTTAAACCTGGTACAATAAGCTTGTACACTCTCCCCAGGGTTCCTATGGAGATTGTTATAGTCTGCAAGGACTTGGAGAGGGTTCTTCCTTACTTCCCATTTGTTCAAGAATGTTTGATGGAAGCCTTGGAGATCGTTAATACTGTGGGGGGCTAAACCTTTGAACCATTTTCTTGCTTCTCCCCCCAAACTTTGAGAAAATAGTCTAAGTTTGACAGAATCATCATCAATTTCATTTCTGTCAAAGTAGTCATTCATCTTGTCCACATGTTGAGATGCTGTTATAGTATTGCTAGCATCATATAATGGAATTTTGGACTGATAGTCCTGTGGAAGATTGACTAATGG
The DNA here is from genome assembly GCA_034641835.2 of Pinus albicaulis. NCBI lineage: Eukaryota > Viridiplantae > Streptophyta > Pinopsida > Pinales > Pinaceae > Pinus > Pinus albicaulis. Next base: position 816,796,025 of record CM076571.1, read on the forward strand.
TACAGGAAGGACTAAGGGAGCATACCATGCTGCCATGATATGTGGTGGGTTTACAAGTGGAGGTGTGGGTTGAAGTGAAGTGGTTTGAACAGTGGATGAAGGATGAACAGAAGTGGATGGAACAACAGTAGATCTTTGAGTTGACCTGGGGTGAGAGGCACCTAGATTATGTATGAAATGTAAATCAGGAGGTGTTGATTCTCTATTCCCAAGAGTCCCACTGGTTTCGGGAGATGAAAGGGTAGGCTCAGAATCTAACTGATCTAAATCACCAAATGACCTAGTTCTGAATGGGTTTAATAAGTCAATTTGTGATTCATGAAGAGCTGAAAGGTTTTCAGGAACTGAATTAGCTCTTAGGAGTGGTCTGAAAATAGTTGAGGATTGTATCCTAGGAGACTTCCTAAGAATTATTTCTGGGTTATCAACTATTTCAGGAGGATCTGGGTCAGGATGGGCTCTAGTGTGAATCTTTTTAGGAGCCACAATTTTTATATGTTTATACCCAACTAAACAAGAGAAGCTCAACCAGATATGACAATATTTAGACAGTTAACTAATCTTGTTTTCTCAATTCGAATCCTGCAGTCCTTTAACTGAGTTTGAATGTCGTTATAATGATAAGGGTTCTTCCCAGTGGAGTCTTAAGGTCTTTTCAGGATGGTGGAGTCGCCAGGTGGAAGGTTCAGAGTGTTTTCAAAGGAGTGCACTGTCCACCACAGTGTTTGTGAAACATTCCTTTTCAAGGATATCTCAAAACACAACAAACTCTAACCAGAGATTGACTGGGAGGGCATTCACCAGATATGTCACCTCAAAAAGAGGATGAGATCCGGAGGCTACCTGGCCCTTTCCAAACTTTGTCTTAAGAGTATAGAGTAAAACACATCAAAAATGTAAACAAGATATCAAAAACTAGTGTTTTACTACCAATCTGAAATGTTTTTGGTATTTTATGAATTGTTTTTATTTGTGGTTTAAAAGAATGTCCCGACTTTGCCTCAAAACTTAGCTACGGTTATGAAACAAAGACAGTCTATCCTTATGGCTAAGCTAGTTGATTTCCCAAGGTTAGATAGAAAACTTAAAGAATCCTAGGGTTGACCTAGTTTGTCACTGATTCAAACAAGTCTCATCATGATTACCATTTCTTGGTAGTGCTTGAAAAAAGCTACTTTTTACTCTCAAGGTCTTATGAAGTTTCTAGGTAAGGAGTTCCCCAGCGGAGTCGCCAGAAATGTTAGGTCTCTGTAATAAGCAAGATTGGCAAAGTCCGATCACAGAGTTAACATCATTTCAACCAACTTTGGGATTCTAGGATCTAGCCCTCCTGAATCCGGAGAGGGATCTCTCCAATATGTACAAAGATGGGTATTGTCTTTGAGAAGCTTAAGGTAATGATATTAGGCTAGTTATGAAGGCCAAGGGTTTTGTTTGGTCTTTTCGGATGATTGAACATAATTTTTGTCTGAGGCAGAAAAATCTATATGTAAATAGGTTCAACGGTGAGAAGTTTCAAGAAAAAGAGTAAGCTTTGATCAAGAAGGGGGATGATGGCAAGTTGTCAATCCATTGGGCTATGGAGTCATAAGAGGATTTAATTGAAACATTCAGGTTCAAGAGTGATCTATGGGGCAAGTCATCTATGCCTAAGGATCTCTTTAGAGTTTGATTTATGGAATGGAGTGATACAAATAAGAAGGGGAAAAGACAGATGCAGAACAAAGAGCAGCCCAAGATCTGGTAAGTACTTTGAAACTAGCCAGCCTTTGACCAAGCACTTAAGAGAAACATAGAAGCAAACTAGGATCTGGTAAGTACTTTGAAACTATCCAGCCTTTGATACACTTCCAATAGAATACATATAAAAACAAAGGGAAACTTGAAGGCAACTTTTGGAGTAGAAACTAGCGGGCTGGGCTCACCAAAATCCTCTCCTAGCTCTTCTTTACTTAGTTACTTCCAAGACGATCACAGAGATAACACAGAATGGCCTAAGATCTGATAAGTACTTCGAAACTAGTCAGCTTTTAACACATCCTAAGGGAAACAATCAAATAGTTGAGAAAACAGGAAAGGGACTCAGGGCTAACCTTGATTTCCTCAATTCATCCTCACACAACATATATTGAAAGTAACATTTAAAAATAACATTCAGTAGTGACAAAAGGATGAGGGAACGCCAGCATCCGTGTACTTAGACTGAATTAAATCATTTTCAAATAACACAGTTGAAAGAAAAAATTTACATAAAGATTTCTCAGCCAGAGAAGGTTACTGATATACAGTAGGTCCTAACCCTGTTTAAACTTTTCTTTATAGTGGAAAATGAAACAAATTTAAAACAGAAACAAAATACAAGTTACAGTGAGAATAACATCACCATCAGCATAGACCAGGATCCCATAAATCAGCTTGTATTGATGCTTCAAACCGGTTACAATCTTCAGATCCAATGTTTTAATCCATCTCTCTTCACAACCTAACCTATCTGCTACAAGCAGAGCTCCAAGGGCCAATGAAACCATTATTTATAGTCAAGAGTTTTCCACTCAGAGATAGTTACAAGACTTCAGCAATTACATTAACAACCAACTAATCCAACCCCTCACTCATCTTTTACTGAAGTATTTATAGAAGGATGAGGAGGTGAGATCTGATAAAAAGATCTCAAGTACAATTAATGCAGAATTAATGTCTTCCTGGCCCTTGGAGGCTCGACGAAGAAATCATTACAGGTGTTCCAACTGCATTAATGTGTTTACACTTATGAAGTAAGCTCGGAGGGAGCTTTGTTTGACATTTGAGGCTCTGCGTACTGTTAGGGCTACTCTGCACACATTCTGTCATTAATTTTGAGGCAGAAATAACTTCTTTGGCTGCTTCGAGGCAAAATATCTGATTTAGTTCAATAAATTCAGCCTCTGATTGAGCATTTTGAAGCAATAGGTGGCACTGCGGTGGTTGAGGAATCAATTTGCCTCAAAGTATGGCGGAGGAGGCAATATGTCTGATGAACACTTTAGGTTTTCTTTTAAACTGTGTTTTAGATTAGGGATTAGGCTTTTGATAACTGTCTTAGCCGTAATCCCCGTAAAAACTGTCTTCGATCTTCATCTGTTGTTCTTAGTCTTCAAAAATTGATACTCTTTAACTGCTCTCTTGAATAAAACAGTGTCTTGTCGATGTGCAGGGCCGCGCAGGGCTCTTTAGGTTATCAATGCTCATGAAACATCGATAAATCATTTGATACAGAGCCCGTGAATGGTTCTTTTGGATAGCCCGAAGGCACAGGAAACGTCTTTCCCAACCCTCGGCTCTCCTTCATTCTATAATGGAAAACCATTAAAACACCTGCAAAACACAAAAACAGTTAAGAAATCCTGCGGAAATAGGTTTAAACTGCTTCAGATGGCGGGGGAGGAGCGTAGCCGTCGGATAAAAATATCTAACGGTGGAGATCTGCGCAGAACAGGCAAAAGAGAGCGGGGAGAAGAAATAAGGCGGGGTGGTTTTTGGACCGTCCGATCTGGACACGTGGACGGTCCAGATATAATCGGAGGAGCGCAATCGGGAGTAAAACAAAAACGCATGCGATTGAAACATTGCGATGCGATTTTGCGCGGACCGTTGGATCAAGGATTAGATCAACGGTCGGGATTGAATCGGGGATCAGCAATCGGGGGTGAAACATTGCGATTGTGATTGAAACATTGCGATGCGATTTTGCAAGGACCGTTGGATCAAAGGATTAGATTAACGGTCGGGATTGAATCGGGGATCGGCAATCGGGGGTGAAACATTGCGATTTCGATTGAAACATTGCGATGCGATTTAGCGATAACCGTTGATTCAAGAACGAGATCAACGGTGGAGAACCAATCGGGGAAGTCGCGATCGGGGGCGAAACAAAACGCATGCGATTGAGCGTAGGCCGTCGATCTAAGAACGAGATCAACGATGGAGAATGGATCGGGGATGGCCGATTGGGGGAACAAAACAAATGCATCGAAAGAAAAACTCCGATGCGATTTTGTGTGGACCGTTGGATTTGGCATACGATCAATGGTGGAGATGAGCCGGGGGAAAAACCCTTGTATATTTTTATGAAACCCAAACTTTTGGAATAATCAAAGGCTTTTATGGATCAGGCGGAAGAATATATATATAAAGCGGACAGGCGCCCGACTGCGGGGCCTTCAGATATATGGAATGTAATATGCCCGAGGCGTATTTAAAACAAAGGGGTTAATCGCAATCGGGCCATTGGGCCTGGTCATTCCGATCAACCTATTGAAACGTTGCGATGCGATTGGCACCGGGGTCCTTAACAACGGTGCGAGAAGTCATGAAACGAGGGGCGGGGAAACTTTGTCACAGACCCAATCGCATCGGAACTTTGATGTGGGTCTTTTTGATCTACCCATTTGATTTCTCCGATTGCGATTGCGCGATTGGTCTTTCAATCAACCCATTAAAATATTAAACACGTGACTTCAAATTTTTAAGTTGAAAGTTTGGATAAGCGGGTTTTGGGTTTTATAAAGAAAAATGGGTTTGGGAATGAAATATTCACAAGGTTTAAGCGCCGAGGGCGGGCTCAGGGTTACATGAAAATAATATGATCGGGGGTTTTTAGGCAGCAAGGCTAATCGCAATCGGGAATTCCAGATATGGTGAAGGCATGCCATTTAGTTCTTTAAAATCTGCGATTGTGCCGCCTTAACCCAAGAAAATAGGATCCCGGCTCAAAAGCGTATGGTGGGGAAGTGGTTTAGGACTTAGCCCAAAGGGGCCTAAATCCATAGTCATAATACTTGTATTTTTATGAATTTTTCATAATTTTCAATGGAATTTGATGGTTTCGGGATAGTAAAAAAAAATGGGTTTTTAATTATGGGAAAGTGATTTTCATAAATGGAAGAAGAGGATTTATGAAAACAAGGAAGTTTGTGGAGAAAGAGGGAGCGAGATGAAGGTTTAAGAAAGGAAAAATAGAAGGTCTTTCGGCGGTCTTCTACTTGGAGATCGAGCGAAATTAAGAGAACGATGTGGGGATTTTGGACAAAGGCATGAGGCCTACAAGGAGTCTTCAAGAGCCAACAATTTTTAGTGATAAAATTTGTTCCTTGGAGGCTCAAAAAGATTTAGCCACCTTTTGGTATAACAAAATATTACAGGTGGCTAACAGTGGCTCCACTTGGGGATGGTGCCTTCTTGAAGGCATCAAGAATTTCAGACTTGCATCTTTTGGGAGGCTGATTAGTTGTCTCATCCATTGGGCTACTCTTCTCTGATTGAATGATCTTCTTTTGCACTGGAAATGCTAACAGCCATGAAAAACAATGGATCTTTCATCAACAAGCTTTCTACCTACCCAATCCTACAGATCTAACATTTTTTCTTCTTAGAGTGCACTTGGATTGGCAAACTCTTTTCTCAACATTTGATTCTTTTGAAAGCATAAAAACTAATGTAATTCTACTCCTTATTTCTCCCTGAACTCAGATTAAACAGTTGAGCTCAGATATTTCTCTACCTAATCTACTATCTGTTGGGATTAAACTGTCCAACAGACTTTCATTCTCTAAATTCTACAACAGAAATTTAAAAACAGTCAAGTCAAGATTAAGTTGTTTGACTTGCTGTGATCTATGGCATAAGAACAAGCTGCACATAGATTATTATTTGCAGAATTTAAGAGTCAAAATGGAAGGCTTAAGATCTAAAAGTTTCTTATCATGGCCTTCTCTCTTCTTTTCATAGCTCTGATTTTTCTTTTTTCTGTGAGCTATCTCTTCCTTGATATCTAATTCAGATTTTGGGCAAATTAGAACCAGTTTTTCTCTTTTATGAATCAGAAAATAAAACAGTTTTGAGTCATCTCTCTTTGGAAACTTTGGTTCAGATTTTGAGTTTGTTTGAACCTTAATTTCTATCCTAATCTATCTACTGATGAGCCAAGATTAAACAGTTTGGAAAATCAAATTCGCTACCCTATCAGCAGAAAATTGAAAGCTAATTAGTGAAGATTAAACAGTTTGACTAATTAGAAGTGTGTTTTGAGGAGTGGCATTTGAGCTTGCACACTTTCATATTTATTTCTCTTTTTGGCATGGGGCTGTGCCTTTCCTGTTTTCCTTCTGCCCTCTTTTCATTTTCTTTGTTTTTGTATTTTTGATTTTTACAACTTGAATGCAATGGTGGATGACATATTTATAATGGAGAAAGAAAAAGGAAGGCTTTAAAACCTATCATGAATCAAGAGAAGTAATGCTTGAGTATCCTGCCATTGACAGGACTCCCAAACAATTCTGACCCATCCAACTGCTGTAAGAAAAATGCGTTATTACCAGCAATTGAATGAATAGAGTAAGGGCCAAGCCATATGTGGTCAAATTTTCCATGCTTGCCCTTTTCTTCCCTTCTTGAGTCCCACTTTAAAACTTTGTCCCCAATCTTGAAATTGCTAGCCTTTGTTCTTCTATCAAATATCTTCTTGATACTGTCTTGCTTCTGCAATGCTTTGTTATACACTTCCTCTCTGGTTTGCTGAAGATGAATGGTCTGATTTATCCTTCTGATTATGTCATTTTCTTCAGTCTGCAACTCTTGAATTAACTTCATAACTGGTACACCGAGGCTGTTAGGAAAAATTGCATCTGTACCATACACAAGCTGGAAGGGTGACATACCAATGGATTTCTTCAATGTTAATCTGTCAGCCCAAAGTGCATGGATCAACTTTGTGTGCCAATACTTCTTGTTGTCCTCTAACAGTTTCTTTATTATATTCACTAAGCTTTTGTTGGAAGACTCTGCAAGTCCATTACCTTGAGGGTAATAGGCTGTGGAGTGTCCCAATGTTATCTGGTACTTGTGACAGAATTCCACCATTTTCTTTGATCCAAATGCTGCTGCATTATCTGTGATGATCTTGGTAGGATAGCCAAATCTGGAAAGGATATTGGTTTCTATGAACTTTATAATAACTGAATCATTGGCTTGCCTACAAGGAATGGCTTCTATCCACTTAGTGAAATAGTCTGTGGCAGTAAGAATCCACCTATGCTGGGCAGAAGATGGTGGATGGATTTCTCCTATGAAGTCAAGTCCCCATTGTTGAAAAGGGGCTTCAACAGTAATTGGATGCAGAGGAAGGGGAAGGAGTTTTCTCTTGCCTTCAAACAGTTGGCATTTATGGCAAGTAGTGGTCATCTTATGAATATCAGGAAAAAGAGTGGGCCAATAGAAACCAGCCCTCAAAATTTTGTTGGCTGTTGACTTCCAGTACAAATGGCCTCCACACTCTCCTTCATGGAATTCCTGCTTAATTTTTTCTGCATCCAACTCAGGCAAACATTTAAGCAATATACCACTCGCATTTTTCCAATAAAGACATTTATCAATAATGCAATAGTTTACAGCTTTTAACTTTAGGAATCTTGCCTTTGTTTTGGATAAACCAGGAGGTGTATTCAGATTAAGCAAAACATAAACAATATGAATATGCCAAGGAGAATTCAAAAAATGATCTTCAACAACGGGAGTTGAGAGTTCTTCTTGGTTATCCAAATCATCGATCATATTAATATCAAGAAGTTCACAATTTGATTCTGCCATTAATTTAGCTAGACCTTGGCCTTTGATGAGCTTAGTGGGTTTAATATCTAAATCATATTCAAGAATAACAACAATCCACTTACCTCTTTTACCATCTGGGTCCTATGTTAGAATGTCCTTAACAACTGAATTTGGGACAAAGGCAATGATGTGTGAGTGGAGGATGTATACTCTGAAGTCCTTTAAAGCCTTAACTAAAGAAAAAGCTTGATTTTCCATGATTTTATACTTCAAAGGGGCATCCCTCAATGCCCTGCTAAAGAATGTAATGGGTTGCTCTTGTCCTTGTGGATTTTTGTGTAAAAGGACAGTAGCTATGGTATGTTCTGATGCAAATGAGAAGATATAAAAATCATTTGAAAAATCAGGACTTACGAGAACCGGTGTTTTGGTTAACGCTTTTTTCACCAGCTCAAAGGATGTCTTTGCTTCGAAGGTCCATTTTATCCCTTGCTCCTTCTTCAGCATGTTTGTGATATTTCTAAGGAGCTCAACTAGGTTAGGGATGAACCTTCTCAAAAAGTTTATCTTTCCAATGAAAGACTGCAACTCTTTGATGCTTCGAGGATGAGAGATTTTCAATATGGCCTCAATCCTCATGGGATCAATTTTTATACCCTCTTCTGAAATGATATGCCCAAGAAGTTAACCTTCTTGGAGACCGAATAAAGTCTTCTTAGGGTTTAAAGATATCCCAAACTTTCTGCACTTCTCGAAATTTTTTCTCAAATGTTCTAAGTGGTCTTCATCTATTTTTGAAAACACAGTTACATCATCAAGATAGATAATGATGAAGAAGCCCAATTCCTCCGAGAATGCTATGTCCATGGCTCTCTGAAAGGTTGCTCCAGCATTCATCAGACCAAAAGGCATTTTCACATACATGAAAGTGCCCCATGGTGTAGTAAAAGCTGTCTTTAATTGATCATCAGGGTGGACTAAGACTTGATTATACCCCGAGTAGCCATCCAGCAAAGAAATTCTTTTGGACCCCACCACCCTTTGTAAAATATGATCCATCTTGGGCAAAGGGTAGTTGTCCTTTAACGAGGCTTTGTTAAATTTCTAAAGTCTATACAAAGTCTGATTTCTCCAGTCTTCTTCCTAACTGACACCAGATTAGATACCCACTCAGAATATCTAATAGGGACAATAATTCCAGCATCGTGCATCTTCATGATTTCCTTCTTAACCAATGGCAACTGGACAGGGTTTATTCTGCGCAGTTTCTGTTTGAATGGTTTTTGGTTCTCTTTAAGAGGAATTTTGTGCTGTATTATTTCAGTGTCATAGGATTTAAGATCTTCATAACTCCACGCAAAAACATCAGAAAAATCTTTGAATAGCTCTGTGTATTTGAGTTTAATGTGAGCTGGCAAAGTTTTGGACAGTTTGATCATTTTCGGTTTTTCCTCACTGCCTATATTGCACTCCTCTACTTCAGTCTCTACAGGTTCCAGTTTTGGTTTATTGGCCACATCGTTAAAATCAAACAATTCTTCTAGAGGGGGCCAAACCCTTGGGCAAACTATCATGCTTAGAATGCAGAGTTTCCAACTCTTCTTTTGCACTCAATTCTGTTTGGTTTCTAAGTTTGCTAGTTAGAAGGTTAATGTCTATAAGCTCAGGAGACGGTTCTTCTTCACCCAGAAAATTTTATTCACTGCAATCTTTCTCATAATCTGAATCCGAACTATAAAGTTCAAACTCATTTCTGAATTGCACGAAGTCTTCTATTTGTTTATCTCCATCAAACACCTGCCAATATTTCTTGTTATTCGGGACAGCTGGTCTGAATTTAATCTGAGATGTGTCATCATATAGCATTGGGCAGATTCTAGCGACAAAAGGCTAAATTGTGAGCAATATTTCTTTTCCTTGGGACAAAATCAATTTGGACTCATAAAAGTTTTCAAAGATCCAACGACATCATTCGGTGAGCTAAGTACGGAGGTGCATTATATTCCCCATTAACTTGCCTAATGGTTAATTCAGAATCGCCATATACATTGATTCTCTTGGCACCTAACTTTTTCAAGAGATGCGGGCCTAAGAGAAGGGATTCATATTCTGCTATGTTGTTGGAACACTGAAAGTTTAATTTACATGAGACACATTCTGTATGATTATTTTCAGTGTTAGTAATCCAGACACCTGCACCCGCATTTGTTCTGGTGCATGACCCATCAAAATACATAGTCCAGAGAGGAAAATTCTCAGTTTTATCAATTTGGTGTATGTCCTTTATATAATTTGATTCCTCAAGTTTTTCATCGGGTTGAGGATCATCTTCTTGACTGTCAAGTTTTAAGTTTAATGGATCAATGATTTGTAGCTCAAGACCTGTGTTTAGTGTGCTAGGATTTTCAGACACAACAAACTGTTTTGGCAGTTCAGCATTGTGTTCCTCTTCCTCCGTTTCAGCCATTGATTCTGTTGAAATGATTTGTTCTGAAAGTGCTTCATCATTAAACATGATAAAATAATCAAGGCTTGTGCTTACAACGTACAGAGGAGAGTTTTGAGGCTGGTCTTGACTTGTCACTGTATACTGCATGTGGGTTTCCCTGTAAAGTCTTCTAGTCTGATTAAAAACAGGGATAGTCGCATAGGTCATGTCCATTTGCATGGTTCCCTGTAACTTAGCCCCCCAAGATCTTGATAAAAGCATTCCATACTTTGGGGGTACATCAGCCACAACAACATCCATGACTAAACATTTGGCTATAATTTGGGCTAAGTTAACACAGAGATCTTTTATCAATCCTAGACATTTAACTCTGCTTGAGTCAAAGGAGTACAAGTCTTTGTACGGTCTAGTAATTTCAAGACCCAGGCTTTCCATTACAGCTTTTGGCATTAAATTATGGGAAGCGCCTGAGTCATGCATAGCATTGTGTAGAATTTTATCATGAATGTTTAAGCTTACGTAAAAGGGAGGGACAGGACCCTCTTGAAACTTTCCTTCAATCTTTGGACCAAAAATAAGCTCTGGTTGGTCATCATTAAGATTGAGTGTATCTTCATTATCTTCTAAGTTTAAAGCCTTCAAAATTTTGGACCTATATACATGTTGGGAAGCTAACTCAGTCAAAGGAACAGAAATTTTGATCTTTGAGATTTCTTGTTCCAGGCTGAAAAGGTTTTGACTCTTTAAAGCATTGATTTCAGCTTTGTTTACTGCCACTCTATCAGCAATAACAGCTTGCTGATTTGGTTTATCTACAGTTGAAACAGCTGTTTTACCAGGAGCACTAACTGGGGTGTTAGTACTGCTAATGTTTGCACTCTGTTTTTCAATATTTTGAGTGTCTTTCTCTTTACCACTACCAGAATGAACAGCCATTGTTTTGTTTTTTTGGTTGATTGTTTTAGAGTTGGTTGCAGTGCTATTTTGAGAAGGCTTGTCAGAGGTTTTATTGTTGGGGGTTCGTTGATTAGATTTGCTTCTGAGTTCATATTCCTTTGAAGGTTCTATGACAGCGTTTTCCATGTTCTGATAATAATTTTCATTATCATCTCTTTTGTCATCGTAAGGTGTATAAAGACCTTGTTTTTTATCATAATGAACCTCGAAGCTATTATCATCTACCCCAAATAAGTTTATATCATCCTCCTCTGTTATTTGTTCTGTTTGCTCAACCTCACTTAAAAAGTTTTGATGAAAGGGAGGAGTGATTTTTTGATCATCTTCCCGGGGTCTGTTTGGAGGCTGATTTCTTCTAATATTCTGATTCTGGCTTTGGTTTCTGTTTTGAGGAGCGTTCTGATTTAGACTTTCTTGCGCTTTCTCTAGAATGCTCATTTTCTTCATCATTTCTTCCATCATTCTTTCCATCTTTGAGCTTGAAGTAGAATGGGTGGGTTCCTCTCTAAAAGACACTCTCTTTTCTGTTTTCATCCTTGCCCTTTTCTCCATTAAGTTCACTTCCACAGAAAGGGCCCCTCTTTGCATGTCTTCAAGGGTTGCAAAATCTCTTTCCTGAGTGAATAGGTCATGTCAGGATCAAACCCTTCAGGAAATTTGTTTAAAGCTGAGCCCTGGGGAGGTTTTAGTTCAGGGGAAAGTGCATTATAGACACTGTTAAACTTGGTACAATAAGCTTGTACACTCTCCCCAAGGTTCCCATGGAGATTGTTATAGTCGGCAAGGACTTGGAGAGGGTTCTTCCTTACTTCCCATTTGTTCAAGAATGTTTGATGGAAGCCTTGGAGATCGTTAATACTGTGGGGGGCTAAACCTTTAAACCATTTTCTTGCTTCTCCCCCCAAACTTTGAGCAAATAGTCTAAGTTTGACAGAATCATCATCAATTTCATTTCTGTCAAAGTAGTCATTCATCTTGTCCACATGTTGAGATGTTGTTATAGTATTGCTAGCATCATATAAATGAATTTTGGACTGATAGTCCTGTGGAAGATTGACTAATGGTACAGGAAGGACTAAGGGAGCATACCATGCTGCCATGATACGTGGTGGATTTACAAGAGGAGGTGTGGGTTGAAGTGGAGTGGTTTGAACAGTGGATGACGGGTGAACAGAAGTGGATGGAACAGTAGTAGATTTCTGAGCAGATCTTGGATGAGAGGCACCTAGATTATGTAGAAAATGTAAATCAGGGGGTGTTGATTCTCTATCCCCAAAGGGTTCACTTGTTTCGAGAGATGAAAGTGAAGGCCCAGAATCTAACTGATCTAAATCGCCAAATGACCTAGTCCTAAATGGGTTTAATAAGTCAGTTTGTGATTTTTGAAGAGCTGAAAAATTGTCAGGGACCGAATTAGCTCTTAGGGGCGATCTGAAAACAGTTGAAAATTGTATCTTAGGAGACTTCCTAAGAATTATTTTTGGGTTATCAACTATCTCAGGTGGATCAGGGTCAGGATGGGCTCTAGTGTGAATATTTTTGGGAGCCACTATGCTAAGTTTTAGACCCAACTAAAATAAGAAAAGTTCAACCGGATATGACAATCTTCGAGAGGTCAACTAATCTGTTTTCTCACTTCTAATCCTACAGCCTTTTAGCTAGGTTTGATGGATGTTGTAATGATGAGGGTTCTTCCCAGTGGAGTCTTAAGGTCTGTTCAGGATTGTGGAGTTGCCAGGTGGAAAGTCTGGAGTGTTTTCGAAGGAGTACACTGTCCACCACGGTGTTTGTGAAACATTCCTTTTCAAGGATATCTCAAAACACAACAAACTCTAACCAGAGATTGACTGGGAGGGCATCAACCAGATATGTCACCTCAAAAAGAGAATGAGATCCGGAGGCTACCTGGCCCTTTCGAGACTCTGTCTTAAGAGTATAGAGTAAAACACATCAAAAATGTAAACAAGATATCAAAAAATAATGTTTTACTACCAATCTGATATATTTTTGGTATTTTCTGAATTATTTTTCTGTTGGTTTAGAAGAATGTCCTAACTTTGCCTCAAAACTTAGCTACGGTTATGAAACAAAGACAGTCTATCCTTATGGCTAAGCTAGCTGATTTTCCAAGGTTAGATAAGAGCTTTCAGAATCCTAGGGTTGACCTAGTTTGTCACTGATTCAAACAAGTTTCATCCTGATTACCATTTCTTCGTAGTGCTTGAAAAGACTTCTTTTACTCTCAAAGTCTTATGAAAAATTCTGGGTTCGAGTTCCCCAGCGGAGTCGCCAGAAATGTTAGGTCTCTGTAATAAGCAAGATTGGCAAAGTCCGATCACAGAGTTAACATCATTTCAACCAACTTTGGGATTCTAGGATCTAGCCCTCCTGAATTCGGAGAGGGATCTCTCCAATATGTACAAAGATGGATATTGTCTTTGAAAGCTTAGGGTAATGATATTAGGCTAGTTATGAGGTCCAAGGGTTTTTTTTGGTCTTTTCGGATGATTGAACATAATTGCTATCTGAGGCAGAAAGATCTATATGAAAATAGGTTCAAAGGTGAGAAGTTGCAAGAAAAAGAGTAAGCTTCGATCAAGAAGAAAGATGATGACAAGTTTTCAATCCATTGGGCTATGGAGTCATAAGAGGATTTAATTGAAACATTCAGGTTCAAGAGTGAACTATGGGGCAAGTCATCTATGCCTAAGGATCTCTTTAAAGTTTGATTTATGGAATGGAATGATACAATAAGAAAGGGAAATGACAGATGCAGAACAAAGAGCAGCCCAGGATCTGGTAAGTACTTTGAAACTAGCCAGCCTTTGACCAGGCACTTAAGAAAAACATAGAAGCAAACTAGGATCTGGTAAGTACTTTGAAACTATCCAGCCTTTGATACACTTCCAATAGAATACATATAAAAAACAAAGGGAAACTTGAAGGCAACTTTTGGAGTAGAAACTAGTGGGCTGGGCTCACCATAATCCTCTCCTAGCTCTTCTTTACTTAGTTACTTCCAGGATAATTACAGAGATAACACAGAATGGCCTAAGATCTGATAAGTACTTCGAAACTAGTCAGCTTTTGACACATCCTAAGGGAAACAATCAAACAGTTGAGAAAACAAGAAAGGGACTCAGGGCTAACCTTGATTTCCTCAATTCATCCTCACACAACATATATTGAAAGTAACATTTAAAAATAACATTCAGCAATGACAATAGGATGAGGGAACGCCAACATCCGTGTACTTAGACTGAATTAAATCATTTTCAAATAACACAGTTGAAAGAAAACATTTAGATAAAGATTTCTCAGCCAAAGAAGGTTACTGATATACAGTAGGTCCTAACCCTGTTTAAACAGTTCTTTACAGTGGAAAATGAAACAAATTGAAAACAGAAACAAAATACAAGTTACAGTGAGAATAACATCACCATCGGCATAGACTGGGATCCCATAAATCAGCTTGTATTGATGCTTCAAAACCGAGTTACAATCTTCGGATCCCAATATTTTAATCCATCTCTCTTCACAACCTAACTGTCTGCTACAAGCGAGCTCTAGGCGGGTAAACCATATTCACAGTCGAAGTTTTTCGGCTCGATTTACAAGTACTTGGTAATTAAAACGACAACCAACAATCAACCCTCACGCATCTTCTACGGGAGTATTTGCTAGAAGGATGAGGGAGGTGAGATCTAATAAAGATCTCAGTACAATTAATACGGTGTGCCACGGCCCTTGGAGGCTCGGCAGAAAGTATTCCGGTGTTCCAAGCCCCCGTTAATGTGTTTACATATGAAGTAAGCTCGGAGGGAGCTTTGTTTGACATTTGAGGCTCTGCGTACTGTTAGGGTTACTCTGCACACATTCTGTCATTAATTTTGAGGCAGAAATAACTTCTTTGGCTGCTTCGAGGAAAAATATCTGATTTAGTTTAATAAATTCAGCCTCTGATTGAGCATTTTGAAGCAATAGGTGGCACTGCGGTGGTTGAGGAATCAATTTGCCTCAAAGTATGGTGGTGGAGGCAATATGTTTGATGAACACTTTATGTTTCCTTTTAAACTGTGTTTTAGATTGGGGATTAGGCTTTTGATAACTGTCTTAGCCATAATCCCCGTAAAAACTGTCTTCGATCTTCATCTGCTGTGCTTTGTCTTCAAAAACTGATACTCTTTAACTGCTCTCTTGAATAAAACGATGTGCGATGTGCGAGCCGCGCGGGGGCTCTTTTAGGTTATCGATATACGCTGAAACATCGATAAATCATTTTGATACGGAAGCCGTGAATGGTTCTTTGAATAGCTCGAAGGCACGGGAAACGTCTTTCACAACCCTCGGCTCTCCTTCATTCTATAATTGACTACCATTAAAACACACGCAAAACACAAAAACGATTCAGAAATCTGCGGAAATAAAAATAAGTTTAAGCCACTTCGCACAGGCTGGGGAGAGCGTGGCCGTCGGATAAAAGTATCGACGGTGGAGGTGGCTGAACGAACGGAGAGCGGGGAGGGAAAACCAGCGGGGTGGTTTTGGACACGTGCCGTCTGGACACATGGACGGATCCGAAGGAATCTACAATCGGAGGAGCGCAATCGGGGGTAAAACAAAAACGCATGCGATTGAAACATTGCGATGCGATTTTGCGCGGACCGTTGGATCAAGGATTAGATCAACGGCCGGGGTTTGAATCGGGGATCGGCAATCGGGGGTGAAACATTGCGATGCGATTTAGCGATAATCGTTGATTCAAGAACGAGATCAACGGTGGAGAACCAATCGGGGGAGTCACGATCGGGGGTGAAACAAAACGCATGCGATTGAGCGTAGGCCGTTGATCTAAGAACAAGATCAATGGTGGAGAATGGATCGGGGATGGCCGATTGGGGGAACAAAACAAATGCATCGAAAGAAAAACTCCGATGCGATTTTGCGCGGACCGTTGGATTTGGCATACGATCAATGGTGGAGATGAGCCGGGGGAAAAACCCTTGTATATTTTTATGAAACCCAAACTTTTGGAATAATCAAAGGTTTTTATGGATCGGGTGGAAGAATATATATATAAAGCGGACAGGCGCCCGACTGCGGGGCCTTCGGATATATGGAATGTAATATGCCCGGGGCGTATTTAAAACAAAGGGGTCAATCGCAATCGGGCCATCGGGCCTGGTCATTCCGATCAACCTATTTGAAACGTTGCGATGCGATTGGCACCCGGGGTCCTTAACACTTGGTCCCGGGGGAAGTCATATGAAACAGGGGCGGGGGAAAATTTTAACATACGAGACCCAATCGCATTGGAACTTTGATGCGGGTCTTTTTGATCTACCCATTTGATTTCTCCGATTGCGATTGCGCGATCAGTCTTTCAATCAACCCATTAAAATATTAAACACGTGACTTCAAGTTTTTAAGTTGAAAGTTTGGATAAGCGGGTTTTGGGTTTTATAAAGAAAAATGGGTTTGGGAATGAAATATTCACAAGGTCTAAGCGCCGAGGGCGGGCTCCAGGTTACATGAAAATAATGTGATCGGGGGTTTTAGGCAGCAAGGCTAATCGCAATCGGAGTTCTTCGGAGTATGGTAAAGACTTGTACATTTGATTCTTTCCGATGCGATTAGCGCCTTAACCCAAGGCAAATGGATCCAGCTCCAAAGCGTATGGCGGGGAAGTGGTTTAGGACTTAGCCCAAAGGGGCCAGTGCATAATCTATCCTTCTTGTATTTTTATGAATTTTTATAATTTTCAATGAATTTGATGGTTTCGGGATAATAAAAAAAAAAAAAGAGTTTTTAACTATGAAATGATTTTTCATAAATGGAAGAAAGAGGATTTATGAAAACAAGGAAGTTTGAGAAAAAAGGGGAGCGAGATGAGGTTTAAGAAGGGGAAAGCGAAGGTCTTTAGTGGATGCTACTTGGAATCGAGCGGAGATTATGAGGAACGATGTGTGGGGATAGTTTGAATGAGAGGCATGAGGCCTTTAAGAGTCTTCAAGAGCCAACGATTTTTTGTAATGAAAATTGTTCCTTGAAGGCTCAAAACAGATTTAGCCACCTTTTGATATAACAAAATATTATAGGTGGCTTACAGTGGCTCCACTTGGGGATGGTGCCTTCTTGAAGGCATCAAGAATTTCAGACTTGCATCTTCTGGGAGGCTGATCAGTAGCCTTATCCATTGGGCTGTCCTCTTGTGATTGAATGATTTTCTCTAAAAAATATATTTGGCAGCCATGAAAACAATGGACCTTTATCAACAAGCTTGCTACCTACCCAATCCTACGGATCTAGCATTTTTTCTTCATCAGAGTGCACTTGGATTGGCAAACTCTATTCACAACATTTTATTCTTTTGAAAGCAGGAAATCTAATCTACTTCTACTCCTTATTTCTCCCTGAACTCAGATTAAACAGTTGAGCTCAGATATTTCTCTACCTAGTCTACTGTCTGTTGGGATTAAACAGTCCAACAAACTTTCATTCTCTAAATTATACAACAGAAATTTAAAAATAGTCAAGTCAAGATTGAGGTACAATGCAAAACACAACGTTCTGCTTTATAAAGAACAATTTGCACATAGTTATTATTTTGAAATTTAAGAGTCAAAATGGAAAACTTGTAAGATCTGAAAGTTTCTTATCATGGCCTTTTCTTATTTTCACAGCTCTGTTTTTTCCTTTTTCTGTGAGCTATCTTTGCCTTTCTTCTGGTCCAAGTTTTGAGCGAATTAGAACCAGGTCTTCTCTTCTATGACTCGGAAAATAAAACGGTTTTGAGTCATTTTTCTCTTGGGAACTTTAGTTCAGATTTTGAGTTTGTTTGAACCTTAATTTCTATTCTAATCTATCTACTGATAAGCCAAGATTAAACAGTTTGGCAAATCAAATTCGCTACCCTATCAGCAGAAAATTGAAAGCTAATTAGTCAAGATTAAACTGTTTGACTAATTAGAAGTGTGTTTGAGGAGTGGCATTTGAGCTTGCACACTTTCAGATTTATTTCTCTTTTTGGCATGGGGCTGTGCCTTTCTTGTTTTCCTTCTGCCCTCTTTTCATTTTCTTTGTTTTTGTATTTTTGATTTTTACAACTTGAATGCAATGGTGGATGACATATTTATAATGGAGAAAGAAAAAGGAAGCTTTAAAACCTATACGATCAAGAAAATAAATAGCAGTATCTGCCATTAATGATTTGAAACAATTCATTCCATCAACTCTTGTGAAAAAATGCATTATTATAAAACATTTGAATGAGTGGGCAAAGGCCAACCATAGTTATCAAATTTTCCATGCTTGCCTTTTCTTTACTTGAGTCCCACTTTAAAACTTTGTCCCCAATCTTGAAATTGTTAGCCTTTGTTCTTCTATCTAATATCTTCTTGATACTGTCTTGCTTCTGTAATGCTTTGTTATACACTTCCTCCCTGGTTTGCTGAAGATGAATGGTCTGATTTATCCTTCTGATTATGTCATTTTCTTCAGTCTGCAACTCTTGAATTAACTTCATAACTGGTACACCAAGGCTATTAGGAAAAATTGCATCTGTACCATACACAAGCTGGAAGGGTGACATACCAATGGATTTCTTCAATGTTAATCTGTCAGCCCAAAGTGCATGGATCAGCTTTGTGTGCCAAGAATTCTTGTTGTCCTCTAACAGTTTCTTTATTACATTCACTAAGCTTTTGTTGGAAGACTCTGCAAGTCCATTACCTTGAGGGTAATAGGCTGTGGAGTGTCCCAATGTTATCTGGTACTTGTGACAGAATTCCACCATTTTCTTTGATCCAAATGCTGTTGCATTATCTGTGATGATCTTGGTAGGATAGCCAAATCTGGAAAGAATATTGGTTTCTATGAATTTTATGATAACCGAATCATTGGCCTGCCTACTAGGAACGGCTTCTATCCACTTAGTGAAATAGTCTGTGGCGGTAAGAATCCACCTGTGCTAGGCAGAGGAAGGTGGATGGATTTCCCCTATGAAGTCAAGTCCCCATTGTTGAAAAGGAGCTTCAATAGTAATTGGATGCAGAGGAAGGGGTAATAATTTTCTCTTGCCCTCAAACAATTGGCATTTATTTCAAGTAGTGGTCATCTTATGAACATCAGGAAAAAGAGTGGGCCAATAGAAACCAGCCCTCAAAATTTTGTTGGCTGTTGACTTCCAGTACAAATGGCCTCCACACTCTCCTTCATGGAATTCCTGCTTAATTTTTTCTACATCAAACTCAGGCAAACATTTAAGCAATATACCACTCGCATTTTTCCAATAAAGACATTTATTAGTAATGCAATAGTTTACAGCTTTTAACTTTAGGAATCTTGCCTTTGTTTTGGATAAACCAGGAGGTGTATTCAGATTAAGCAAAACATAAACAATATCAGTATACCAAGGAGAATTCGCAAAATGATCTTCAACAATGGGAGTTGAGAATTCTTCTTGGTCATCCAAAGCATCGATCATATTAATATCAAGAAGTTCACAATTTGATTCAGCCATTAATTTAGCTAGACCCTGGCCTTTGATGAGCTTAGTGGGTTTAATCTCTAAATCATATTCAAGAATAACAGCAATCCACTTACCTCTCTTACCATGCGGGTCACATAATTCCAGAATATATACTTTCATTGAATTTGGGACAAAGGCAATGATGTGTGAGTGAAGGATGTATACCCTAAAGTCTTTCAATGCTTTCACCAAAGCAAAAGCTTGCTTTTCCATAATGTTATACTTCAAAGGGGCATCCCTCAACGCCTTGCTAAAGAATGCAATAGGCTGCTCTTGTCCTTGTGGATTTTTCTGTAAAAGGACGGCCCGGTATCAATATTTTGTTGAATGAGAAGAATATAAAAATCTTTGAAGAATCGGGGACTTGTAGGCTTGGGTGTTTTGGTTAATGCTTGTTTTACCAGCTCAAAGGATGTCTTTGCTTCCAAGGTCCATTTTACCCCTTGCTCCTTCTTCAACATGTTTGTGATATTCCTAAGGAGCTCAGCTAAGTTAGGGATGAACCTTCTCAAAAAGTTGATCTTTCCAATGAAATACTGCAACTCTTTGATGTTTCGAGGATGAGAGATTTGCAAAATGGCCTCAATCCTCTTTGGATCTATCTTTATACCCTCTTTTGAAATGATATGCCCAAGAAGTTTACCTTCTTGGAGACCAAATAAAGTCTTCTTGGGGTTCAAAGATATCCCAAACCTTCTGCACTTCTCGAAAACTTTCCTCAAATGTTCTAATTGTTCTTCATCTGTTTTTGAAAACACAGTTACATCATCAAGATAGATAATGATGAAGAAGCCCAATTCTTCCGAGAATGCTATGTCCATGGCTCTCTGAAAGGTTGCTCCAGCATTCATTAAACCAAAAGGCATTTTCACATACATGAAATTGCCCCAAGGTGTATTAAAAGTTGTCTTTAATTGATCATCAAGATGTACTAAAATCTGATTGTACCCTGAGAAGCCATCTAGCAAAGAAATTCTTTTAGAACCAACTACCCTTTGTAAAATATGATCCATCTTATGTAAAGGGTAGTTGTCTTTTAATGAGGCTTTTTTTAAGTTTCTAAAGTCTATAAAAAGCCTTATCTCTCCTGTTTTCTTCCTAACTGACACTAGATTAGACACCCACTCTGAATATCTAATAGGGGTGATAATTTCAATAGTATTCATCTTCCACAATTTCCTTCTTAACCAATAGCAAGCGAATGAAGTTGTTCTAGTGATTTCTTACTGTTTGAACAGTTTTTGGTTCTCTTTAAGAGGAATTTTGTGCTATATTATTTCAGTGTCATAGGATTTAAGATCTTCATAACTCCACGCAAAAACATCAGAAAACTCTTTGAATAGCTCTATGTATTTGAGTTTAATGTGAGCTGGCAAAGTTTTGGACAATTTAATCATTTTCGATTTTTCCTCACTGCCTATATTGCACTCCTCTACTTCAGTCTCTACAGGTTCTAGTTTTGGTTTATTGGCCACATCGTTAAAATCAAACAATTATTCTAGAGGGGCCAAACCATTGGGCAAACTATCATCCTTAGAATGCAGAGTTTCCAATTCCTCTGTTTCAGATTTTGCACTCCATTCTGTTTGGTTTGTAAGTTTGCTAGTTTGAAGGTTAATGTCTATAAGCTCAGGAGACGGTTCTTCTTCACCAAGAAAATTTTCTTCACTGCAATATGTATCATAATCTGAATCTGAACTATGGAGTTCAAATTCATTTCTGAATTGCACGAAGTCTTCTATTTGTTTATCTCCGTCAAACACCTGCCAATATTTCTTGTTATCCTGGACAGCTGGTCTGAATTTTATCTGAGATGTGTTATCATATAGCATTGGGTAGGTTCTAGCAGCAAAGGCTAAATTGTGGGCTGCAATATTTCTTTTCCTTGGGACAAAAGTCAGGTTGGACTCCTCAAACGTTTTCAAAAGATCCATGACATCATTCCGGTAGGCCCTAAGTCTGGGGTGATTTGCATTATATTCCCCATTAACTTGCCTAATGATTAATTCAGAATCGCCATATACATTGATTCTCTTGGCACCTAACTTTTTCAAGAGATGCAGGCCTAAGAGAAGGGATTCATATTCTGCTATGTTGTTGGAACACTGAAAGTTTAATTTACATGAGACACATTCTGTATGATTATTTTCAGTGTTAGTAATCCAGACACCTGCACCCGCATTTGTTCTGGTGCATGACCCATCAAAATACATAGTCCAGAGAGGAAAATTCTCAGTTTTATCAATTTGGTGTATGTCCTTTATATAATTTGATTCCTCAAGTTTTTCATCGGGTTGAGGATCATCTTCTTGACTGTCAAGTTTTAAGTTTAATGGATCAATGATTTGTAGCTCAAGACCTGTGTTTAGTGTGCTAGGATTTTCAGACACAACAAACTGTTTTGGCAGTTCAGCGTTGTGTTCCTCTTCCTCCATTTCAGCCATTGATTCTGTTGAAATGATTTGTTCTGAAAGTACTTCATCATTAAACATGATAAAATAATCAAGGCTTGTGCTTACAACGTACAGAGGAGAGTTTTGAGGCTGGTCTTGACTTGTCACTGTATACTGCATGTGGGTTTCCCTGTAAAGTCTTCTAGTCTGATTAAAAACAGGGATAGTCGCATAGGTCATGTCCATTTGCATAGTTCCTTGTAACTTAGCCCCCCAAGATCTTGATAAAAGCATTCCATACTTTGGGGGTACATCAGCCACAACAACATCCATGACTAAACACTTGGCTGGAATCTGGGCTAAGTTAACACAGAGATCTTTTATCAATCCTAGACATTTAACTCTGCTTGAGTCAAAGGAGTACAAGTCTTTGTAAGGTCTGGTAATTTCAAGACCCAGGCTTTCCATTACAGCTTTTGGCATTAAATTATGGGAAGCGCCCAAGTCATGCATAACATTGTGCAAAATTTTGTCATGAACGTTTAAGCTTACATAAAAGGGAGGGACAAGACCCTCTTGGAACTTTCCTTCAATCTTTGGACCAAAAATAAGCTCTGGTTGGTCATCATTAAGATTGAGTGAATCTTCATTATCTTCTAAGTTCAAAGCTTTCAAAATTTTGGACCTATATACATGTTGGGTAGCTAACTCAGTCAAAGGAACAGAAATTTTGATCTTTGAAATTTCTTGTTCCAGGCTAAAAAGGTTTTGACTCTTTAAAGCATTGATTTCAGCCTTGTTTACTGCCACTTTATCAGCAATAACAGCTTGCTGATTTGGTTTATCTACAGTTGAAATAGTTGTTTTACCAGGAGCACTAACCGGGGTGTTAGTACTGCTAATGTTTGCACTCTATTTTTCAATATTTTGAGTGTCTTTCTCTTTACCACTACCAGAATTAACAACCACTGTTTTGTTTTTTTGGTTGATTTTTTTAGAGTTGGTTGCAGTGTTGTTTTGAGAAGGCTTGTCAGAGGTTTTATTGTTGGGGGTTCGTTGATTAGATTTGCTTCTGATTTCATATTCCTTTGAAGGTTCTATGACAGCGTTTTCCATGTTCTGATAATAATTTTCATTATCATCTCTTTTTTCATCGTAAGGTGTGTAAAGGCCTTGTTTTTTATCATAATGAATTTCGAAGCTATCATCATCTACCCCAAATAAGTTTATATCATCCTCCTCTGTTATTTGTTCTGTTTTCTCAACCTCACTTAAAAAGTTTTGATGAAAGGGAGGAGTGATGTGTTGATCATCTTCCCGGGGTCTATTTGGAGGCTGATTTCTTCTAATATTCTGATTCTGGTTCTGGTTTCTATTTTGAGGAGCGTTCTGATTTAGACTTGCTTGCGCTCTCTCTAGAATGCTCATTTTCTTCATCATTTCTTCCATCATTCTTTCCATCTTTGAGCTTGAAGTAGAAGGGGTGGTTTCCTCTCTAAAAGACTCTCTCTTTTCTATTTTCATCCTTGCCCTTTTCTCCATTAAGTTTACTTCCACAGAAAGGGCCCCTCTTTGCATGTCTTCAAGGGTTACAAAATCTCTTTCCCTAAGTGAATAGGCCATGTCAGGATCAAACCCTTCAGGAAATTTGTTTAAAGCTGAGCCCTGAGGAGGTTTCAGTTCAGGGGAGAGTGCATTATAGACACTGTTAAACCTGGTACAATAAGCTTGTACACTCTCCCCAGGGTTCCTATGGAGATTTTTATAGTCGGCAAGGACTTGGAGAGGGTTCTTCCTTACTTCCCATTTGTTCAAGAATGTTTGATGGAAGCCTTGGAGATCGTTAATACTGTGGGGGGCTAAACCTTTGAACCATTTTCTTGCTTCTCCCCCCAAAATTTGAGCAAATAGTCTAAGTTTGACAGAATCATCATCAATTTCATTTCTGTCAAAGTAGTCATTCATCTTGTCCACATGTTGAGATGCTGTTATAGTATTGCTAGCATCATATAAAGGAATTTTGGACTAATAGTCCTGTGGAAGATTGACTAATGGTACAGGAAGGACTAAGGGAGCATACCATGCTGCCATGATACGTGGTGGATTAACAAGAGGAGGTGTGGGTTGAAGTGGAGTGGTTTGAACAGTGGATGACGGGTGAACAAAAGTGGATTGAACAGCAGTAGATTTCTGAGCTGATCTTGGATGAGAGGCACCTAGATTATCTAGAAAATGTAAATCAGGGGGTGTTGATTCTCTATCCCCAAAGGGTTCACTTGTTTCGGGAGATGAAAGTGAAGGCTCAAAATCTAATTGATCTAAATTGCCAAATGACCTAGTCCTAAATGGGTTTAATAAGTCAGTTTGTGATTTCTGAAGAGCTGAAAGATTTTCAGGGACCGAATTAGCTCTTAGGGGTGATCTGAAAACAGTTGAAAATTGTATCTTAGGAGACTTCCTAAGGATTCTTTCTGGGTTATCAACTATCTCAGGTGGATCAGGGTCAAGATGGGCTCTAGTGTGAATCTTTTTAGGAGCCACTATGCTAAGTTTTAGACCCAACTAAAATAAGAAAAGTTCAACCAGATATGACAATCTTTGAGAGGTCAACTAATCTGTTTTCTCACTTATAATCCTACAGCCTTCCAGCTAGGTTTGACGGATGTTGTAATGATGAGGGTTCTTCCCAGTGGAGTCTTAAGGTCTGTTCAGGATTGTGGAGTCGCCAGGTGGAAAGTATGGAGTGTTTTCGAAGGAGTACACTGTCCACCACAGTGTTTTTGAAACATTCCCTTTCAAGGATATCTCAAAACACAACAAACTCTAATCAGAGATTGACTGGGAGGGCATTCACCAGATATGTCACCTCAAAAAGAGGATGAGATCCGGAGGCTACCTGGCCCTTTTCAGACTCTGTCTTAAGAGTATAGAGTAAAACACATCAAAAATGTAAACAAGATATCAAAAACTAGTGTTTTACTACCAATCTGAAATGTTTTTGGTATTTTATGAATTGTTTTTATTTGTGGTTTAAAAGAATGTCCTGAATTTGCCTCAAAACTTAGCTACAGTTATGAAACAAAGACAGTCTATCCTTATGGCTAAGCTAGCTGATTTCCCAAGGTTAGATAGAAAACTTAAAGAATCCTAGGGTTGACCTAGTTTGTCACTAATTCAAACAAGTCTCATCATGACTACCATTTCTTGGTAGTGCTTGAAAAGGCTGCTTTTTACTCTCAAGGTTTTATGAAGTTTCTGGGTTCGATTCCACAGTGGAGTCGCCAGAAATGTTAGGTCTCTGTAATAAGCAAGATTGGAAAAGTCCGATCACAGATTTAACATCATTTCAACCAACTTTGGGATTCTAGGATCTAGCCCTCCCGAATCCAGAGAGGGATCTCTCCAATATGTACAAAGATGGATATTGTCTTTGAAAGCTTAGGGTAATGATATTAGGCTAGTTATGAGGTCCAAGGGTTTTGTTTGGTCTTTTCGGATGATTGAACATAATTGTTGTCTGAGGCAGAAAGATATATATGCAAATAGGTTCAAAGGTGAGAAGTTGCAAGCAAAAGAGTAAGCTTCGATCAAGAAGAAAGATGATGGCAAGTTTTCAATCCATTGGGATATGGAGTCATAAGAGGATTTAATTGAAACATTCAGGTTCAAGAGTGATCTATGGGGCAAGTCATCTATGCCTAAGGATCTCTTTAAAGTTTGATTTATGGAATGGAATGATACAATAAGAAAGGGAAATGACAGATGCAGAACAAAGAGCAGCCCAGGATCTGGTAAGTACTTTCAAACTAGCCAGCCTTTGACCAAGAACTTAAGAGAAACATAGAAGCAAACTAGGATCTAGTAAGTACTTTGAAACTATCCAGCCTTTGATACACTTCCAATAGAATACATATAAAAACAAAGGGAAACTTGAAGGCAACTTTTGGAGTAGAAACTAGTGGGCTGGGCTCACCATAATCCTCTCCTAGCTCTTCTTTACTTAGTTACTTCCAAGATAATTACAGAGATAACACAGAATGGCCTAAGATCTGATAAGTACTTCGAAACTAGTCATCTTTTGACACATCCTAAGGGAAACAATCAAACAGTTGAGCAAACAAGAAAGGGACTCAGGGCTAACCTTGATTTCCTCAATTCATCCTCACACAACATATATTGAAAGTAACATTTAAAAATAACATTCAGCAATGACAATAGGATGAAGACGAAAACATCAGTGTGCCAAGCTAACGAACAAATCATTTTCAAACCTTGGGTTGAAAAGCATTTGAGCAAGATTTCTCAGCCAGAGAAGGTTACTGATATACAGTAGTCCCTAACACTGTTTAAACTGTTCTTTACAGTGGAAAATGAAACAAATTGAAAACAGAAACAAAATACAAGTTACGGTGAGAATAACATCACCATCAGCATAGACCAGGATCCCATAAATCAGCTTGTATTGATTGCTTCAAACCGGTTACAATCTTCAAATCCAATGTTTTAATCCATATCTCTCCACAACCTAACCTATCACACTCTGGCTTCGAGCTCAAAAACCGATGAAACCATAACTATGGAGTCGAGTTTTCAGCTCGATTTACCGAATGCTTCGACAATTACATTGACAACCAACTAATCCAACTACTCATCTTCTACGGAAGTATTTGTAGAAGGATGAGGAGGTGAGATCTAATAAAAGATCTCAAGTACAATTAATACGGAATTAATGTCTTCTGACGCCCAGGCTCGATGAAGAAATCAATCGGGTGTTCCTAGCTGCATTAATGTGTTTACACTTATGAAGTAAGCTCAGAGGGAGATTTGTTTGACATTTGAGGCTCTGCGTACTGTTAGGGTTACTCTACACACATTCTGTCATTAATTTTGAGGCAGAAATAACTTCTTTGGCTGCTTCGAGGCAAAATATATGATTTAGTTTAATAAATTTAGCCTCTGATTGAGCATTTTGAAGCAATAGGTGGCACTGCGGTGGTTGAGGAATCAATTTGCCTCAAATTATGGCGGTGGAGGCAATATGTCTGATGAACACTTTAGGTTTTCTTTTAAACTGTGTTTTAGATTGGGTATTAGGCTTTTGATAATTGTCTTAGCCGTAATCCCCGTAAAAACTGTCTTAGATCTTCATCTGCTGTGGTTTGTCTTCAAAAACTGATACTCTTTAACTGCTCTCTTGAATAAAACAGTGTCTTGTCGATGTGCAGGGCAGCGCAAGGCTCTTTAGGTTATCAATGCTCATGAAACATCGATAAATCATTTGATACAGAGCCCGTGAATGGTTCTTTTAGATAGCTCGAGCACGGAAAGCGATGTTCCCAAACCTCGGCTCTCCTTCATTCTATAATTAATCGTTAAAAACACCAACAAACAAAACGGTTAAAAAGATTCCACATAAGCTGTCGAAATAGGTTTAGAGTAACCGGATAGGCGGGGAAAAGAGCGTAGACGTCGGATAGAAATATATAACGGTGGAGATCGACGCAGAACAGGCAAAGGAGAGCGTGGAGAAGAAATAAGGCGGGGTGGTTTTGGACCGTCCAATCTGGACACGTGGATGGTCCAGATCTAATCGGAGGAGCGCAATCGGGGGTAAAACAAAAACGCATGCGATTGAAACATTGCGATGCGATTTTTCGCAGACCGTTGGATCAAGGATTAGATCAACGGTCGGGATTGAATCGAGGATCGGAAATCGGGGGTGAAACATTACGATTGCGATTGAAACATTGCGATGCGATTTTGCGCAGACCGTTGGATCAAAGGATTAGATCAACGATCAGGATTGAATCAGGGATTGGCAATCGGGGGTGAAACATTGCGATTGCGATTTGAAACATTGCGATGTGATTTAGTGATAACCTTTGATTCAAGAATGAGATCAACGGTGGAGAACCAATCGGGGAAGTCGCGATCGGGGGCGAAACAAAACGCATGCGATTGAGCGCAGGCCGTCGATCTAAGAACGAGATCAACGGTGGAGAATGGATCGGGGATGGCCGATTGGGGGAGCAAAACAAATGCATCGAAAGAAAAAACTCCGATGCGATTTTGCGCGGACCGTTGGATTTGGCATACCATCAATGGTGGAGATGAGCCGGGGGAAAAACCCTTGTATATTTTTATGAAACCCAAACTTTTGGAATAATCAAAGGTTTTTATGGATCGGGGGGAAGAATATATATATAAAGCGGACAGGCACCCGACTGCGAAGCCTTCGGATATATGGAATGTAATATGCACGGGGTGTATTTAAAACAAAGGGGTCAATCGCAATCGGGCGATCGGGCCTGGTCATTCCGATCAACCTATTTGAAATGTTGCGATGCGATTGGCACCCGGGGTCCTTAACACTTGGTCCCGGGGGAAGTCATATGAAACAAGGGCAGGGGAAACTTTTAACATACGCGACCCAATCACATCGGAAATTTGATGCGGGTCTTTTTGATCTACCCATTTGATTTCTCCGATTGCGATTGCG
This sequence comes from Pinus albicaulis, assembly GCA_034641835.2. Classification (NCBI taxonomy): domain Eukaryota; kingdom Viridiplantae; phylum Streptophyta; class Pinopsida; order Pinales; family Pinaceae; genus Pinus; species Pinus albicaulis. The sequence continues at coordinate 816,824,437 of CM076571.1, forward strand.
CGATCAGTCTTTCAATCAACCCATTTAAAATATTAAACACGTGACTTCAAGTTTTTAAGTTGAAAGTTTGGATAAGCGGGTTTTGGGTTTTATAAAGGAAAATGGGTTTGGGGACGAAATATATACAAGGTCTAAGCGCCGAGGCGGGCTCCAGTTACATACAGAAAATAATGTGATCGGGGGTTTTAGGCGGCAAGGCTAGCCATGATAGGGTTCTTGGGAACATGGGTGAAGACTTGTACATTTTGATTCTTTGGAGTGCGACGACTGCCTTGGCAAGGCAAATGGATTGACTCAAAAGCTGTGAGCGGGGAAGTGGTTTTAGGACTTAGCCCAAAGGAGCTTAGTGTAGTCACTCACTACTTATGCTTTATGAATTTTCATGTTTTCAATGGAAATTTGATGGTTTCGAGATAGTAAAAAAAGAGAAGAGTTTTTAACTATGGAAAATGAGATTTTCATAAATGGAAGAAGAGGATTTATGAAAACAAGGAAGTTTGTGGAGAAAAAGGGGAGCAGATGAAGGTTTAAGAAGGGGGGAAATGAAGGTCTTTCAGCAGTCTTCTACTTGGAATCAGCAGAATTAAGAGGAACAGTAATGAGGATTTTGGACAGAGGCATGAGGCCTACAAGGAGTCTTTAAGAGCCAACAATTTTTAGTGATAAAATTTGTTCCTTGGAGGCTCAAAAATATTTAGCCACCTTTTGGTATAACAAAATATTACAGGTGGCTAACACCTTCCATGAACTGTGTTATTTTCATGTACATGTTTCATGCTGTCTAGATTTCTCATTGTACTATCTTTATGGTGATTGAGGCTTCCCTCTCACTTTGAAGATTTGTAAAGTATCTTGCTAATATATTCATGCTTGGATATGATATGTAATGTCATGAAAGCCATCTTCAGAAATCTCTGAATTTTTCTGCAGTTTAGTGTATTAAAATCTAGATCTACACTTTATTATGCAATATTTTGATAAAACCCCAAGGGGATCTTGTTAAGAAGGCTAAGTAGTTTACGGATCTGGTATGGATTTGATGTTTCAGCCATTTATAAATTTTAGATCTTAGTTTTAACCTACAGTAGCTGAAGCTCCTCATATAGGATGTTGTCAAGTCTTTTTGCAGCTTTTCCATGTGTTACTACTATAATTTCTGAAGGATTCTTTCTCTTGCTTCATGTAAACTTAATTCTTCTACAAATGAACTTCATTATGGATCTAATTTCTTGCTTCCATACTGTAATATGAGTTTAATGGCTTATTTCTAGTGACTTCCATTATAAACTGCGCAATTCCTAAAGGAGGGTTTCTCTATTAACTCAGCCCTCTCCTTTAGCTGATTTTCAGCTAGTGTTGATTGTGGGAGATCTGTTTAAGCCCTCTAAACCCATTTATTTTTGTTGAAACTCTGCATGGAGGTCCCACATATCCTAAAATAAGGTAAACCATCCCTATTCTGCATTATTTTAATACTAGCTTTCTTATACAGCGTCCTCCTTGAGCCTATTGCAGATTTTCCTAAGAGTGGAATTTCCCGCTTCTTCCTTGTTTGGTTTTTGCTTCTCTTTTGGATCCATTGTTTAGATCTGTAGATCTAAGGTTCCTAAGGACATAAAAATCTAAGAGGAGTGTTTCATTCCCACACTTTCTGTGTTTCCCCAATCTTCTATAGACAGAGTCTGGAATGGGCCAGGAAACCTCTAGTTTTCACCCTCTCTTTAGAGGTGATATAACCAGTAAATGCCCTACCAGTATATCTCTGGTTTATATCTATTGTTGTGATTCCATAGTGGAATATCTTAAGATATTCCATACTGAGCCTATTTTTCCCCATTTGGAATATTACAAGGTCCACCTTTGGGAACTTGATTAATTAGAGAAGGCATTCAGGTTGGCAAGAAAAATTGAAAGTAAAATTATGGCGACAAAGAAGCCTACTAGTCACTTCTATAAAGATGGAAGTGTTTCTAATCCTAGACTTCCACAACCTACAAGGTTGACACCACAACAGTTGGAAGAAAAAACATCAAAATGGCTTTGCTACAATTGTGATAGAAAATACACTAAAGGACATAAGTGTTCTGAGAAGAAATTATTTTACAGAAATTGTGAAGAGGAGAAAGAAAATGAAGAATCAACTTCAAAAGAAGAGGATATACACCAGGAACCAACCCTAGAGAAAGAAGAAATGAGTCTGACCATATCGTGTAATGCATTGGAAGGAATTACCACTCCTCAAACTCTCAAGATAGAAGGACATATCAAGAAGAAAAATGTAATAATGTTGAGTGATTCAGGTAGTAACCATAATTTTATTCATTGTAAGGTAGCCAAGGAATTGAATTTCTTTCTATACCCAACACCAGAGTGTCAAGTGATGGTTGCAAATGGAGGAACTATAAATTGCTCTAGAAAGTGCCATAATATCAAGCTAACCATGGGGGAATATGTATTGAATTTTCCAATGTTTTCCATTCCAATGGGAGGTGCTGATTTTGTACTAAGAGTACAATAGTTATAATATTTGGGGATGATAGCTTTTAATTTTCAAGAACTTTTCTTGAATTTTTTTTTTCGGAAGGAAAGGAAGTTGAATTACAGGGTATCGCAGGGAAGCCGAGAAAGATAATAAGATCTAATGTCATGACAAAGCTTATGAAGAAATAACAACGAGGCGTAATTGTTATGAAACCAGCTCCAAAAATAGAAAAAAAGAGAGACCGACGCCTTAGAAATAAGCCACTTCCAGGGGGCAACCTCCTTTGCATTACATAAATGAACAATTCTTGGATGATACAAATGACAAAACCTCCTTCTATATATAGGAGTCCATGGGAGCGCAATATATTCCTAGCCGACCTAACAATAATAATGTAAGGGCACAATAATAACAATATTAGGGTTACAGGGGTACAAAAATAACAATAAAGGGGCTACAGTAACAATAATAAGGGACTACACTAGTAATATAGGGACCTAACATGCCTCAACGCTTCAGTAGCTTTGGGTGTTTCTTTATAAAATTCTCATCCTCCCATGTAGAATCTTTAGTGGGTAAGTTCTTCCACTTGATGAGATACTCTGAAATTGATCGATTTCATAGCTATCGAGTTCTTGTTTATGTGATTGCTTTAGGTTCCAATATGATTTTTCCTTCCTCATCAAGTTCTGGCAATATTGTTTGAACTGGAAGTTTTTCACCTATAACCTTCTTTAAGCATGAAACATGGAAAACTGGATGCACTCGCAAAGAAGCAGGAAGCTCCAATTTTTATGCCATAGTACCAATATTCTGCAACACCTTGTAAGGACCATAGTACTTTGCCAATAATATTTATCCTTATTAGCTTGCTTAACGGAAATTTTTTTGTATGGTTGTAGCCGTAAAAAGACCCAGACTCCTAGATTGTGAAGAGGAGGAAGAAAATGAACAAGAAACTTCAAAAGAAGAGGATATTCACCAGGAACCAACACTAGAAGAAGAAGAAATGATTCTGACCATATCGTGTAACGCATTGGCAGGAATTACCACTCAAACTCTCAAAATAAAAGGACATATCAAGAAGAAAAATGTAAATAGTGTTGATTGATTCAGGTAGTATCCATAATTTTACTCATTGTAAGGTAGCCAAGGAATTGAATTGTTTCCTATACCCAACACCAGAATGTCAAGTGATGGTTTCTAATGGAGGAATTATAAATTGCTCTGGAAAATGCCATAATATCAAGCTAACCGTGGGGGAATATGTATTGAATATTCCAATGCTTTCCATTCCAATGGGAGGTCTTGATGTTGTACTAGGAGTACAAAGGTTACAATCTTTGGGGACGGTCGCTTTTAAATTTCAAGAAATTTTCTTGATTTTTTTTCGGAAGGAAAGGAAGTCAAATTACGAGATATCACAGGGAATCTGGGAAAGATAATAAGCTCTGATACCAAATTTTATGAAACCAACTCCAAAAATATAAGAAAAGATAGATCAACGCCTTATAAATAATCCACTTCGAGGGGGAAACCTCCTTTACATTACATAAATGAACAATTATTGGATGATACAAATGATAAAACCTCATTCGATATATAGGAGTCCATGGGGTCACAATATAATCCTAGCATACCTAACAATAATAATGTAAGGGAACAATAATAACAATATTGGTGTTATAGGGGTACAACAATAACAATAAGGGGGCTACACTAACAACAATAAGGGACTACACTAGTAATATAGGGACCTAACAGTAATTGCACAATTATGCTCACTAGAAGTTCCAACATCATACTCATCTATTTCTCTAGATCTCCAAAAAGTCTTGGACAATAATTCCAAGGTGTTTGAAACTCCTAAAGGACTCCCACCTATTCATGATCATGATCATGCTATTCATTTGATTCTAGGAAGTGTTTCTCCAAACATCAGGGCTTATAGATATCCTTGTGTCCAAAAGAGAAAAATTGAACGTATGCTTGCAAAAATATTAGAGGTTGGTATAATTCAACCTAGTCAAAGTTCTTTCTCTGCCCCAGTAGTATTGGTGCAAAATAAGGATGGATCATGGCGCATGTGTCTAGATTATAAGGAGCTCAATAAGCTCACTATTAAAGATAAATTTTCCATTCCCATGATTGATGAATTACATGGGGTAATTTATTTTACAAAGTTGGATCTTCGCTCAGGATAACATCAAATTAGAATGAAGATTGAATATATTCCTAAAAAAACATTTGAAACTCATGAGGGTCATGATGAATTTTTGGTCATGCCTTTTGGCTTTACCAATGCACCTTCTACGTTTCAAGGGGTTGATGAGTTCCATTTTCAAACCCTTCCTTAGAAAATTTGTGTTGGTATTTTTTGATGATATACTAATCTACAACAGGTCTTGGAAGGATCATGTTCAACATGTTGAAAGGGTGCTAAAACTATTGGAGGAGAAACAATTATATGAAAAAACCTCCAAATGTTTCTTTAGAGTACAAGAGGTGGAATTTCTGGGTCATATTGTATCTCAGGAGGGTGTTAAGGTAGACCCTAACAAAATTAAATCCATTAAGGAATGGAAAGTCCCTACAACCATAAAGCAACTGCGAGGATTTATCGAGTTAACAAGGTATTATCACAAGTTTGTTAAGAATTATGGGAGAACAACAGCATATTTAACAACATTATTGAAGAAAGATGCATTTTGATGGACTCGTGAAGCAACTAAGGCCTTTGAACATCTTAAAGAGGCAATGTGCCAAGCACCAGTCTTATCTATGCCAGACTTCACAAAAACCTTTATTGTGGAATGTGATGCCTCAGGAAATGGAATTGGTGTTGTTTTAATGCAATAAGGAAGACCCATTTCTTTTGAAAGTCATCCAATCAAAGGAAAGTATTTACAGAAATCTATTTATGAGAAGTAAATGTTGGCAATACTACATGCACTAAAGAAATGGTGACCTTACCTAATGGGAAGACACTTCAAGGTAAAAATTGATCATGATAGTCTTAAATAATTTTTGGAACAAATACTATCTTCAGAAGAGAAGCAAAAATGGGTCACAAAGATGTTGGGTTATGACTTTGAAATCATCTACCAAAAAAGGGCAGCTAAATGTTGTTGTAGATGCACTCTCAAGAAAGGATGAGGAGGTGGAAGCATTTCTTTGTGCCATTTCTATTATCCAACTAGATTGGATAACCAAAGCAAGGGAGGAATGGAAGAATGACAAAGAAGTGTTGACACTTGTTCAAAAGTTGCAGCAAGATCCCAGTACGTCTGATACATTTGGTTGGAAAAATTATTCCTTATGGTACAAAGATTTCTTATATCTTTGTAAGAACTCCCAACTAAAACAAAATATTCTTTTGGAATTTCACACCTCTCCCTTAGGAGGACACTCAGGATTTTTAAAAACTTACCACAGGGTGAAGAAAAGAATTTTTTGGGATGGCCTTAAATACGTGTTAAAAGTTTGGGGTAGCATGTTTGGTTTGCCAACAAAATAAATTTGAGACAATTATGCATTTGAACTCTTGCTGTAAGCACTTTTAACCATTCCAAGTTAACATTGGGAGGATGTTTTAATAGGTTTTATCACAGGTTTGCCTAAGCCTGAAGGAAAGAGTGTCATCATGGTGGTAGTTGATAGAATTACCTAGTATTCACACTTTTGTGCATTATCTCAGCCATTTAAAGCAGGTAAAATTTCTATTGAATTTATGGAAACAATTCAAAAGCTACATGGAAACCCAAATATTATTGTAAGCGACAGAGATCCCATTTTCACTGGAAATTTTTGGACGGAATTATTTTCTTGTTTGAGTACTCAACTACCTCATAGCTCATCTTATCATCCTCAATCTGATGGGAAAACTGAGATAGTGAACAAAATTTTGGAAGGATACCTTATTTGTTTTGTATCTGATAAACAAACACAATGGGTCAAGTGGTTGCCTCTGGCTGAATGGTGGTATAACACTTCCTTCCATATTGCAACAAAAATGACCCCATTTATGGCACTTTATGGATATCATCCATCGTCCATCACATCATCTTTAAGAGAATATTCTAAGGTTCAAGCAGTGGAAGATCACATCAATCATCAACAACAAGTTCTCCATCTCTTAAAGGAGAACCTAAAATTGGCAGAAAATCGAATGAAACAAAAAGTAGATCAACATCACAATGAGAGAAGTTTTGATGTAAGAGACTGGGTATTTTTATGGCTATAACCATACAAACAAATTTCCCTCAACCAAGCTAAGATGGATAATAAATTATCACCAAAGTAATGTGGTCCTTACAAGGTGTTGCAAAATATTGGTACTATGGCATAGAAATTGGAGCTTCCTTCTTCTTCCTGAGTGCACCTAGTTTTCCATGTTTCATGCTTAAAGAAGGTTATAGGTGACAAAATTCCAATTCAAACAATATTGCCAAAACTTTATGAGGAAGGAAAAATAATATTGGAACGTAAAGCAGTCATAGAAACAAGAACTTGATAGCTACAAAATTGATCAATTTCAGGGTATCTCATCAAGTGGAAGAACTTACCCATTGAATATTCCACATGGGAGGATTATAATTTTATACAGAAGCATCTAGAACTACTCAATAATTGAGGACACCACTTTTTTTAAGGAGAGGGGCACGTTAGGTCCCTATATTACTAGTGTAGTCCCTTATTTTTGTTAGTGTAGCCCCCTTATTGTTATTGTTGTACCCCTGTAGTCCCCATATTGTTATTATTGTGCCCAATAAAAGCCAAATATTGTTATTGTTTTGCCATTACATTATTATTATTAGGTCAGCTAGGATTATATTGTGACCCCATGGACAGCTATATATGGAAATGAGGTTTTTTCATTTGAATCATCCAAAAATTGTTCATTTATGTAATGTAAAGGAGGTTCCCCCCCCCCCCCGAAGTGGCTGATTTATAAGGCATTGATCTCTCTTTTCTTATATTTTTGGATTTGGCTTCATAACATAATCTCAAATATCAACAATAAATCCATGTAGTCACATATCATATAAATAATATCTTAGATCAAAATTGATCGTCTCATGCAAAGATCTCGACGTATGCTCAGTGGAAACTCAATGTGAATGAAGTAGCTCAATCACCTCAGGTTCTATGCACATCATATATGTATATATATGGATGAATGTTAAAAAACAAAACATCAATGCTTCAATAAACTATCGGTTTCCAAGTCAATTTCAACAAAATCTTGAACTTCAAATCAGAGTGTCCAAGGATTTTCATTTACACTTTCCAATACTTCTTCAATAGCTTCACAATAAAGATTATATTTTCCCAACTTTAGAAATTGATTTTTCATGCCATGATTCATCATTTCGAGCTTCAAAGGCCATCTCCCTCTTACTTGGATCATCATAGGCTCAATTCCTTTCAAGTGTATATCATCAGTATAAAACCAAAATCAAAATAAAAGCCATACCTTGGAACACTTCTGAAGTAGAGGTTTGGATCAACACATTATCCTGACTTCATCAGATAGCTTTCAATGCGGACATATCTGGATTAGGGAGCTTACTTCATGCAATGCTCACTAAAACCATAACGCTTACCAAACCATCATGCCCAACCTTTCATAAATCAATATGTTCAATCAAATAAACTAAATCAACTCATCAAGGTTTAGAAGCTAGATGAATGATAATATAAGAGTCATCAATATCACAGTATCAATTCTTTGGATCAGGTGACTAGTAGATCTTTCATCAAGTCATGACATCACCCATTATCATGCCAACAGGTTGACATAAACCATGCAATATCAATCCAAAAATTTATCAATTAATTCTTATAATCATCATACAAGTCATTTATGTCACTAGATGCAAATGTATACATCAAGGATAAGTCATGCAAGTTTCATCTTCATAATGAATCGCAATTGTCAATACTTCAACCATTGTGCTAGGAAAAAGGAGGCCAATACAAAACCATTTTCCAAATACTCATATAAGTCATTGGAAGTCACTATGCTCATATACCATCATCATCAAGGAAAGTCATCAAATTAAATCATTATACATTAGGTAAAATCAAAATTTTCTATCATAGTGAGTGTTGGGTGTAGTATATGGTATATTAATTGATCAAAATTTAATTGTCAATCCAGGGTCCGTGGAATTTGAGACACAACGCTAGAAATTGCAGAGAAATACTCTTAGAAACCTACAAAAAAAAACCTTAACTTGTCTAGAAAATGCTCACACCTTCAGATTCCTACACTAGTCAATCAATGCTTTAAGCCTACACTCAAAAGAAATATTTAGAAATGAAACCATAAACACTAATCCTACAAATCACCAACAATTTGCAAGAAAATTTTTATTATTATAAAAATCACTCTTTACTCTATACAATGCACTAACAATGCATAAACGCCCAATTCAATTTCTATACTAAGTATGGAAAATCTAAAAGAGAAACACACTTATCAATTTGGACATTGGATACTTCACTCATTAACTTATCAATAAAACTAAGATTGAAAACTACATAAATAATAAAAAATATCAAAAGAAAACATGTCTCAATACATTCAGTTCAAAAGAGTGCTTAAAATCAATCAAACAAATCTCCAATCATTCCTGCGTTGAGTAAATCACTCTCTCCTATTCCTACATTGTCACACTTTAGCACTATGGTATATTTTATTATCAAGCTCTATTCATTGTGTGATGAAATTTGTGTTGCCTTAATGTGCTTCAAATCATTCACAAATGATGAAAGAAAACAAATCCTTGTTCAATCTCAAACCAAGCGAAGGAATCACTCAAACCATTGAAATGAATGATGACAAAAATTAACTAGTTTAAATAATCAACGAATTCTCATATTGTGAAGGTAACTATTGTAATCTTGAAAACTTTACAAAACTATATTAGAAAGCTTAGAGAAGACTTTTTCTTTCTCAAGTGCAGGAAAAATAATTTGATGAAAAAAAAAACTTATCCTTGCTACTATGTATTCAAAACAAAAAGAAAGAGAAGCACCATAAGCACATCTCAGTACTTAATATTTTTTATGATGAATAATATTGGTTTTTGAAACCCAAAAGGAAAAGTTCACCAATCATTAAGTGTATCCAACAATAGAATAAAAAACATGAGGCTTTATTCTTGCACTCAAGAATGTTATGTGAATAAACCCTGAAATTTCAAATCCTCGAGATTAAATTATTTCAAAGTATAGGTGTTTTTAAGCAAGACCAGAATATTTTTCACCTCACATCAATGAATCCTGGAAGAGAAACCAACCTTATTTTCAATCAATATTATACCTTGAAACTTCATCATTCATCACAAATATATGGTAGTGGAGAAACACACAATATCGTATCTGCTTAATGCATAAGCTTGAATCACAATTTTAATATCAGAAGAAAACCATTCGACAATAACCCAAAACCTTCACTCAATTTTGAAGTCTCAACAGTAAAATCATGCAATAAAAAAGATTCAAGTTCTTGAATATCATTCACTCTAAAATAAAATATAAGTGAAACGTAGTTGTAATTCTTCCAAGTATAAATACAATCTCTCAGAACTGAGCTAAAGGCCACACACACACACACACACACACACACACACACATATATATGCTTGGAAGAATTATGACTCGTTTCACTTATATTTTATTTTAGAGTGAATGATATTCAAGAACTTGAATCTTTCTATTGCATGATTTCTTGTTGAGACTTCAAAATTAGTGAAAAATTTTAAGTTTATTCAGATGGTTTTCTCTCTGTCAAAAAATTGCCAAGTTCAAGCAGGTGCGCAGTGGTTGATGTTATGTAACCTCCAGTACCTGCTATTTTATGGAAATAAACAATCAAAATTTCAAAATACGTATTGATTAAATATATATAATTTCAATATCAAATCTACAAATCACACATATAACCCTAGATCTAGATCAATACAACCCAAAATATCAAACCTTAGTATCAATGTTTGCAAGTCTCCAAAATATTTAAGTCCATGGATCGATCCACAACCCAAAAATTGTAATCTTCACTGATTTCATAACAAAATAATCATAATGATTTTAGATTTTTCTTAGCACACATAAAGACACACACCATAACAACATAAGTGATATAAAAATAAATACATAAAAAACTAACTAAGGGACAACGAGCTGGGTTGATTAGGCCCTAGCCAACCAACTCATTTCCCTGTAAAGGAAAGGGATTAACTACAATGTTTCAATCACTGATCAAAGAGAAAAATGAAAGGACATAGTGAAACCTGGCATAAAGTTTTGTTTTATTAATTAAAATCTCAGTATTTTATAACATCTTCAGCATTCCAGCTCAAAATCGATATGAGGAAGCGGAATATAACCCCCAACACTCATCTCAGCAACATCATGGTACAAAGAAATGGCCCATTTCCCTCTACTCTCTAACATAACTCTGTTTTTATAATTTTTTACATTACAAATTTGGCTTTAGACAAGCCAACCTTTTGCAAATAATATGCAAACTTGGATTCCAACAAATTGTCATCAATATAATTCTAGTACAACCATTAACTAATAAAAGAAATATAGATTTGATACGAAATTTCCATCTTTTTTGCAAATCTGGGCAAGATCCTAGAATGACGGAAAAAATAGTATTTTTTTTATAAAACTGCCTCAAATACCCTCGTGTAACTTTTAGACCAATGTGAATCTTGGGAAAAGATTCAGGTTTTAGGTAATTTTATATACTGGTAAAAATCCCATTTTCTCAGATTTTCGAGATTCTCCTTCATTTGTACGCAAATTGAGGTCAAACTTGGCACTTTGAAAATTGTGTGAATTTTGAGCAGATTTGTTGATTTGCTTATAGAGACCCACACGTGCGACCTAGGTGAAATCAAAATCATGGAAAGGTGTTAGAACATCATTTTTGACAATAACCATCTTCGGTTTTCCCCGAAAGCGTGCCGAGATGTCGAAGCTCCAAATCGATGCAGGAATGCTAGTGTAGGAATGTTGGTGTAGGAACACAACTTGGTGCAATTAATTTGTGATGCATGTGTATATTTGATTGTGATTTCATACACCTTCTTGAAACAACACAAACACCATAATCAATAATCATTTTGATGCAAATCTTATCGAAATAAAGTAAATAGGTTAAATAGTGAACAATTACCTAATAATGCTCTAAGTTTAAGCTACTAGGCCAAAAATTATGCAAAATGATAGTAATAAAAATGAAAGCCATCAGTAAGCATAGGGTGATAATGTGAATTAAACATGAAAATTCCAGGGCCTAACATCCCCCCATGCCGATCATCTTGCATATCTTCATGCAAGCAAAACCTCTGAGAGAGACCAAAGTTAATTAAGATTATAGGGATAAGTTTTCTCTATTAGAGTTATGCTGCATTGACTTAAACTATACGACTATTGATTAAGAGAATGTAGGTAAATTCCATATGATGTTGAATCCCTTTGCATAAATAATATAAAAAATACCTACGACCATAGATTCAGTGATGTCAAGGTTGATCTTCATTATTTTGAAAAGAGTAAATAATGCTAGGAGTACCAAATGACTGCTAACAATGATGTCACTACAGGGAAAGTGTCATCATAAAATAGCTAACTATAAAAATTTCCACAAATAATCTCAAGAATAGTCCAAAGCAACAAGTCTTCACTTTCAATAGCCTTATTATTATAAAATATAAGTGACTTTATTTGAAATCCAAGGCATTAAAATGGATGGAAATAGGAAAAAGAAATGTGACAAAATGATACCTTACCATCTTACCATTATCCAAGCATATAGCTGAAGTTCTTCTTTTTTTAGGCAAAGTGAATCACCTACACTAAGGGTCCCAAATCCATGAAAACCTTCATTTTTATGAAAGATACAATTCCAAAGCACATTACTGAAATGATCTTAAAGCCATTCTCAGAGAGATATGATAATGAGTCCATGGAAAGATAAAAATGACCAAGTAAATCATAGTGTAAAATTAACTTTAATACCACAAGCATGACCCTGCTACCAACAGGCATCTATAGCCTCGACAATGATTCCTTTTAACCCCGCAAAATGCATGTGTCCCATCGATTAGATATAGATTCAGAGTCATTTTAAAAAAATTACTTTAGTTTAGAGATTTGTTGAAGGTCATTGTCTTGGCTTGGTAACCAGCTAATGACAGTGTCATTCATGAGAGGTAACATGAATGAACAAGACGGCTTGTGATGAGACATCTTGTCTTCCATATTTTCAACTAAAAGCCATTACCCTGGCTTGGTGACCAGTAATGCTAATTCCATTCTCATTAGGACCCATGATCATGGTAGGTCAACTCGTAATGAGACCTCATATCCCTCAATTAATCCTTTTAAAATAAAATCTGATTATGATTAAACTTAAATAAGTTACTAAATAGGTGGGGAGGCAAATTTTCTCCTTAAGAGCACGATATGGTGTGAAAAGTTTTTAATTATTGATCTTTATTGGATGGTCCTTCTACCCTAAATACTCGTTTTAAAGAAAACATCTCAGATAATGACTGAAATATTCCTCAATTTGAACATGCTAGGGTTCTTATGAGATCTCGTTAGGGTTTTATAGGAGTGGTCCACCATAAGAGGCATTTCATCAATACCTTTGAAGAGAAACTTGAAGGGTTTTCTTGGATGAGTCTGTTAGAATGAATAGGCCATAAGTAGGTTTTTAAGCCTATGGATGGAAAGTATTAAACATAACTATAACAATACCCCTAACTGACCCAATGAATAATCTTGAACAATAATCAAAGTCACTTTATAAAATATGAGGCATTAAGAGTGAATTTAATCTAACAAGTCTTACCACAAGAGTGCATTTTGACAAAATTTTCAATAGTTGTGCATTAGGAATTGCAATTTTAAGAGTGCTGCTATAAAAAAATTATTCGAAATGGAATTTTTATTTATTGTTTCTATACTACCCTACCCTAATTCAAATTGAGGAATATCTTATTTAAGTGTAGGAGTACTTCTAATGTAACCATGTGCGTAGCAAAATACTAAATATACTGACACTCGAGTTTAAAATTTAAACTTCAGCGCATACAGGAGTATGATAAACCATATTCTTTAATTGATATGGTACTGAGAGTTGTTGAATGATGAGGTAATTGTGTGTGTCAATGATTGTTTGGAACTAGGCTTCAATAGGACCCACATATTCATGGTTCTCCAACTTGTATAGGTCTTCCACAACTCTATGTTTGATTTCTTCAGAAATACAAGGCTGGTTAAGGGAAATTATAGGGTTTTCTTCTTGGTGAGATTCAACAATAGTTTTTGAACAAGTTCCAATTATAGATTAATCCTCTAATGGTTTATGGATTAAAGTTTCTTCCCTAGGTAAATTTTGTGTGGTAATAGGGGAAGTTTGTGAATTCACTCCTCTCCCCTCTTTGAAACTTTATGATATTGCATTCAATAGGGGAGTGAGTAGGAAAAATAGGTGCTTTAAATTGATGTTCAACTTGATTGTTGAAATTACGGTTTGGCTGCACACATTGTTGGGACCAAAGAGAAGGATAACAAAGTGGTGAATTGGATGGGAATTAAAACTATTGTGGCTCAGGTAGTGGATTTTGCATGGGGAATTTCCCTACAGAGGAAGCTCGAAACCATCCTTGAGGCTGCGACAATTTCTAGCTCGAAGGAGAGGGTCACTGTGGCCATAAGGTGGTATACTAGATTAGAGGAGGATTGTAAGTCTTCCATGGAATTGTAGGGTTGTAGATGTATTGAGGAACCTGTTGGGGAAAATAAATAGTATTCAAAGTATTAAATGATGATGAGTTTTGAGTTATACTTGGCTGTCGATTTATTTCCTTACTTGATTCCTTAAATATTTGTTGGAACCCTAACAATGGTGGGAAATAATTTATTGAGTGATCCTTCTTGCACTGCTTTTGTTATTCCTACAAATCATCGAATTGTAAATTTAAAGAGGCTTTTGTAACTCTTATTTTCGCAGTAGATTTCAAAAATTGAGAAGAAAGTTCTCAAGAATTCTTACCAACCTTGGATATTCCTCTTAAATTCCTAATGCATAATTTAAAAACATCATCATATGGTAAATGAAAAACATCACCTGATCCTATCAGATTTAAAGGTTCTAAAAATTAATCTTTGATTCCTTTGAGTAGGAGTTTTTTCAAGGTCTCTTTTTCGAAACGTTTATGTTTTGATTATTGAAGATTGTATCAAAATTGTTCCACATAGTCCTCCAAAATTTCATTTTCCCCTTGTATCATTCCAAAAATATATTCACCGGCTTGGTAGTAGTCTTGATATTTCTCCAATAATACATTCTTCATGAATTCCCATGTTTTTATGCAGTTCCCTCCAAGACTCATGAACCATCAGAGAGTTGCTCCTTTAAGAGTAAGAGGAAACAATTGCAACCTTTTATGGTTATTACAATAACCATATCCTCCAAAAATTACTTCAAACTATGATAAGAATGTATTTGGATCTTCATTTTCCAAACGATGAAATTTTGGTAGTGCAGATGGGGGAATACTACACATTTGTGCCACTCTAGGATCTTTGATAGGGAATTCAAAAGTAACAATCTTTTCCATTTCTTACCAAATGAAAAGAGGTTCTCCATGTACTATTTAAAGACTCGTTCGAATTTTCCTGCCAACTGATCAGTGAAATAAGTGCATGGGATGATTGATATTAGCCTCAAAATCCTCATTAAAAAAATTCCCGAAAATACCATTTCTCTATCTTTAACAAGATAGTTGGTATATCTTACTAGCATGTGGTTGAATAGATAGGGGGGTTCTTACAGCACCCAAGAAATGAAAAACTTTAAAAATAATGCAGGAAAGAAACAAATTCAAAGAATAAATTCTAAGGAAATAAAATTTGTAAGGAAAACTAGGTAAAGAGAAAACCAAACTACAACAGGTTACCAAGTTCAATCCCCTAAGTGCCTCTTGGGCAACGATGCCAAAATGTTGGGTGTAGTATATGGTATATTAATTGACCAATATTTAATTTTTGAATCCAAGGTCTGTGGAATTTGAGACACAACACTGGAAATGCCAAAGAAATACGCTTAGAAACCTGCAAAACAAAACCCTAACTTGTATAGAAAATGCTCACGCCTTCGAATTCCTACACTAGTCAATCAATTCTTTAATCCTACATTCAAACACAATATTTATAAATTAAACCATAAACACTAATCCTAAAAATCACCAACAATTTGCAAGAAAACCTTAGTTATTAGAAAATCACTCTTTACTCTATATTATGCACTAACAATCTTCCAAGTCCTTGAAAACAATGCATAAACTCCCAATTCAATTTCTATAATAAATATGGAAAATCTAAAATAAAAGCACACTGGTCAATTTGGACACTGGATACTTCACTCATTAACTTATCAATCAAACTAAGATTCCAAACTAGATAAGTAATCAAAAATCTCAAAAGAACATAGATCTCAATCCATTCAGCTCAAAACAGTGCTTAGAATCAATCAAACAAATCTCCAATCATTCTTGCACTGAGTAAATCACTTTTTCCTATTCCTGCTCTGTCACACGTTAGCACTATGGTTTATTTTACTAGCAATCTCTATTCATTGTGTGATGAAAATTTTGTTTCCTTAATGTGCTTCAAATCATTCACAAACCATGAAAGAAAACAAATCCTTGTTCAATCTCAAACCAAGTGAAATAATCATTCAAACCCTTGAAATTAATGATGAAAAAAACTAACTAGTTCAAATAATCAACCAATTCTCATATTGTGAAGGTAACTGTTGTAATATTGAAAACTTTACAAAACTATATCCGAAATCTCAGAGAATAATTTTTCTTGCTCAAGTGCAGGAAAAATAAGTTGATGACAAAAACACACTTATCCTTACTAATGCGTATTCAAAACAAAAAGAAAGAGAATCACCAAAACCACATCGCAGTGCTTATGTTGAGATTCAACAAGATGATGAGCTTACTGAAAAGAGTCACCTTCACTAAGTGGGCACGTAGGTTATTTTTGGCACAAGTCTATTTTTA
>CM076571.1:816846023-816909836 GCA_034641835.2 Pinus albicaulis
TTCAATTTCTGACTTTTCACTAATTTTCTCTTTATCCTTCCTTTGTTTGATAACCAACTCTTATTTTGCAGGTGAAGAGAGATCTATAATGCTTGGTGGCTGAGCAGTTTCACTGACCTTCTCAATCTCTTTTTGTATTTCCATGACCTTTCTTGCATGCCTGGTTATTGGATTTCTAGGTTGAAACATGAAACCAGCATCATCACCTGCAAACTCTAATTTTTTAGCTATCTTACCTTTCTTTAGTTTTCTTCCTCCATCTTCAACATCTTCAACTTAGACAATGGGAGTTTCTTCAATGTCAATTGCATGCAAGATGTCCTCTAAGTTTCCTTTAGCCACTGTTTGGCTCCTAGTAACTCTCTTGTTGCTTTGTTTGTTGGCTGTTTGCTTCTATTTTGCAGGTGTTGTTTTAGGTGTGTCAATATTCTACAAAGGCTCTGCCTCCATGCTCACTGGTTCTAGAGAAGATGATCTATTCCCTTCTTCAACTTCCTCTGCTACAGTTGGTGATGAAATATTTCTAGGTTTGGAGGCTCTCTTAGGAGTGACAGCATCAATTTCAAAACCACTCATGAACATAAATGAAGTCCAATCTCTGTCTAATCTCTTCAACTCCTCTAACACCAAAAAATTAATCAAACCATGGTGAAAGAGAGAAGTTTCATTACCCTCTGTTTTAATTTGCACCTTATCTGACATTTTACCTAGACTTCTATATAAATAAAAGGGCAAGTCAAGTGACCTCTTACCCACAAAATGAAAAAGAAGCCTAAGGTGGTAGGAGTAGACCATGTGAAACCTTCTTTCATAGGTAAAATAATTCTGAATGATCATCAATAGCTTTGAATAGTTGTCCTTCATGAAACTCCTAGGGATAGCATTTTTCAGATCAATTTCACTATGCTATGGTTTTATGAACTCTTTGCAATCATACATTGTGAACTTGATGCCTTTAAACCACTGTTCCCCTCCTCTAGGGATTCTTGTTGATGTTGAAATGTTGTCTGGTGTCACTGTTAGGTTCAACATTCCCACTTTTGAAGCTGTTCCAATGAAACTTTTAGCAAAATCCTTGGAAACCTATATATGACAACCCTGCAACCATTGACAGAATTGAAAGCAACCTGTTCTTCTGAAAATATCCATGGCAGTTGGGTCTTCATTGAGAAAATTCATGTCCATGGGCTCATACCTGTGCAGTGACCACCTTTTTTTATTTTCTTCCTTGTAGCCATGGGTGGCTTTATATCTTCTCGGCCTTGCTTGCTTGATGACACCTACAACCTTTAAATCTGCCAGAAACCTACTTGGCTCAATGAAGCAACTCTCCAGAAATCCAATTACATGCAAAGATATAGAGTATGAAAAAAATACTAATTGGGTAAGGTTTTATGGTTTAAAATTACAACTCATTCATTAATCATGACACATGCATGCTAAAAAGGGTAATGATGACCTCAAACATGGCTTTGCACATTTGAATTAACCATAATAGACTCGAATGACCTCCACCCTAACTCCTCCAATCATGAGCTGACACTTCACATCAAGTTTGACATGACAGACAAGAATATAGTTTTTTAATAGCATGATTAGTTTAACTTCTGACAGTTTCGCTACGAAACTATTAGGCAACTTCGTAGCGAAAATTGTTGTTTTGTTGTATAAAATGCTACGAAAAGTTATAAAATTGAATTAAGCGCCATTTTTAAATTTAAATGCTTGGGGAATGAAAATTGATACTATATGATGACTGATGGGACATGACATGACCTAAATGGAGGTGGCCTTGAACCTTAGGATAGGTTAAACATGTAAAAAATGAAAATTTCCTATACCAACTTGAAAGGCTTAAGGAGACCTTATCCTTTTGATAAATGAATCGTATGACCATGTCAAGTAATGTTTCACAATTTTATAAGTGATAACAGATCCCAAAAAATTTTCATCAATATAATTTTGGCACAACCATTAACTAGTCAGGGAAATATATATTTATACAAAATTTCCATTTTTTTGCAAATCTAGGAAAGATCCTAGAATTCTGGAAAAACAGTCTTTGTTTATAAAACTGTTTCAAATACCCTCACGTAAATTTTATACCATTGTGAATATTGGGAAATGGTTTGGGCTCTAGTTAGTTTTATATACTGGTAAAAAAAACAATTTTTCTCATATTTTCAATATTTTCCTTCATCTGCATGCAAATTGAGGTCAAACTTAGCAGTTTGAAAACTGTGTGAATTTTGAGAAGATTTGTTGATTTGCTTCTAGAGACCCACATGTGTGACCTGCATGTAATCCAATTTATAGATGGTGTTAAAGCATCATTTTGGACAATAACCATCTTCGGTTTTCCCCGAAAAGCATGCTAAGTTGTCAAAGTCCCAAATTGGTGCAGGAATATAACTTGGTGCAATTAATTGTTGATGCATGTGTATATTTGATCATGATTACATACACCTTCATGAAACAACACAAGAACCATAATAAATAATCATTTTGACGCAAATCTTATTGAAATAAAATAAATAGGTTAAATAGTGAACAATTACCTGATCATGCTCCAAGTTTAAGCTACTAGCCCAACAATTGTGCAAAATTATAGAAATAACAATGAAAACCATGAGTAAGCATAAGGTGATAATGTGAATTAAACAAGACAATTATGGGGAATAACAGTGAGATCTATAGTCCAAGACATATCTCAATCATCACTTCAAAGTTCTAAGTCATTGTCAAGCATCATGTCAAAACTCCAAACATTGCTCATTTATATCAATTAGCCAAATCATGTCAAACTCTTGTAGCACAAACTTCAAACATAATGAAATATCTATATGTATGTCCCGGTCACCTAAAAACACAAGATTAGTCTTCGTGTTCATATTATTCAGAATTCCATGCTCACAAATCTTTCTTTTGTCTACTCCACATCTATAGGACTAACATATTTTAGCAGAACATCTGATTTCATGCACAAAACTTCATTTTTGTGTCCTTCAGACATAGTCACACCCATGGAACTTCCTTAGTGTGGTTGTGAGACTTTAGTCACACTCTCCAAGATGTTATACGAACGACTGAAGTCAGGTTCACCCAGAACTCACCTTAGTGCCTCGATCACACCCTTGATATTGCATCTATGCGACTGGGAGACGACAATCGCACTTGTAAGCCTACTTCAATGCAACTGAGGCTTAGAGCAAGGGAAAATTTCTCTTTCCTCATATCATAACTTTGTTGCAGATCATTAGTTTTAGATATTTTTCTATTCATGCCCATAAATCATATTTAAATAGTACATATAATGAAAATGAGAGTAGGGGAAGTGATCTTATGGATAGGCTCTCCCTCTACATGGGAATCCACTTCATTCATCTTCATTCATGTCATTAACCTGTCTATAATACTATCATGCATCAACAGATATGTTAGATCATAAAGTCAAACATATACCCATCATGGTCGTAATATGCTAACATCAGTTACTACATCATGAAAATAATCTTTCATCAAGGGTTAGAGTCACATGATAGGTGCAACTGACAAGTGTGACATCATACTTCGCAATATCACTTCTATCAAGCCAACCCATCAATTTAGGGCATTCAGATTTTCTATACGCCATAGTTACTAATCACATCAAAACATAACCATGGTTAATAATAGATCTATAATATCAATCTTATAGTTATACTTAAATGATGGTTACCATGTTTATCATGATCATTAGGATCAAGTCAGGTCATTCAATAAGAGTTTACCACAAACAACAAGAGTGTCAACCCTTTCTCCATACTTTCATCATGCTTATCACAAGCATTATCAATACCATTATATATATATATATATATATATATATATATATATATATATATATATATATATAAATCAATGAGGTAACCTTCGAAGATGAGATCGATCATGTCTTATACATGTCAAGTTCCAAGAGTATCATTTACTAGAGTCAAGGCGCTAGCCTTCTTTATGGGATTAATATATCCAAGAGATAGATGTTAGCCAAACATCAAGTATACCATTATATCAATGATCAACATTAAGTAGCCTCATTGAATTCAAGAAGTTCATCATGATCAAAATGTTCAATACTAGGTGCATCGTTTCATCATAATAACCATGAATTCAAATCAATTTTGTATGCATGCATGATTCATTTGAGAAGGATAGATTCTCATCATACCTTAGGGATTACCTTGCTGGAACATAACTTTGAAATAATATGCCATGCATACCTTGTACTATTAAAATACATGTGCACCTTCTCATTTGACATAGGTAGCTTGTAGTACTTTGTCACCTTTTCATCAGGTGCCTCTTTACCTTTTCCAGCTCTAGCCATGTTCCTGTATCTCAAATGATCCTTGAGGATGATCAACTTATCACATCTCATAAAGGAGGTTAGAAGCATCCAAATACTCACACACACACACACACATATATATGTAGGAAGTAGTCATCAAAACAATAATCATAATAATCATATCCATAAGTCTAAACAAAATTAAAGAAGCATCATAAGTCAAGAAATAGTTATCTTCAATAAGAGGTGATCCTCTCCCTCTTGAACCAACCTTCAATAGCTATCACTGTCCATTGTACATATGACAATGTTGCCTTCAATAAAATTTATCAACAATCAATCCTACTAGAGATTATCCCATCTAGGGTTTCATCAAATCTGTCACAAGTGCTTGAGCATATTTACATTAACGAAGCTAGGATTTCTAGAATTCATATCTCAAGTCTTTTCCATAAACCAAGGTTTCTCTCAAACCCTAACTTCATAATATCCATCAAACCCTAATACACAAAATTTCCTAAGGTTTTCTTCAAACCTTATAATTATATTAGGTCTCCTCCTTCTTCTTCTTACTTCCATTAACAATGTCACCATAGGGGTGATCTCCATGACTTTTCTTCAACCTAGACCTGAAACCATGTTAATACTTCATAGGGCTATATTGTTGTTTTCTTTGATAATTTCATTTATTCATTAACACATTTAGTTCACCCCATAACATCATAAAATTATTCATCATTATCCATCAACATATGCAAATATGTAGAAAGAAAAATATCATAATCATCAATGCAAACAAACATAAAGAAACAATATAAGAAAAGCATGCACACATAAAGACACCATGATTGATCATAGACTAGGGAAAAAACCCACTATGGGGAAACCCTTGCAAATTATTGTTCTTATATTTTCATCAAATGTTTCAGAAAAATAGTGTACAATGATCCATATTTTCATCTATGAAACTAACTAAAAAAACAACTACAACATCCATGGAATGAACCCAACACTATATATACTCAGAAATATGATTATGAAGTTTGTACTGAACTGTCACTGTCTGAAATCAACTGCTGAAGCTATTCCTCCAAAGATGTGCCTCATACCCATGCGAGCCAAAAACAAAGAGAGAAGAGTGTCTCATGATTATCTGTAAATGAGGTAGAGGAAAATTTTATTTATAGCCTTCCAATGGGTCCAATTTTCTTTAGGGCCGACCTGATCCAATATGCACATGTGTGTAGGGACGTTCTAATCAATGTTCATGAGTGGGTTAATAAATTCGAAAAAACCAACTTCTGCTTGTCCAAATGAGGTGATCTTTAGGTCGATTTTGTCCCTCTCTAAAAGAGGAATTCAATGGAATCATCATATCTATCATATGAGCTATCCAAATTTGAATTTGACCGCAGTTTCATAATTTTAACAAAAATTCCTAGAATGACTAATAATTTACATATTTGAACATTATTTTGATTCAAGATATTATTATCGAGGGAGGGAAATTAAAGGAAATTTATTCTTTCTTTTTAATGAATTAATTCTTGTTAGACTTAGTTTCTAATAGTGGATCTAGGTAGGTGGTGTGTGGATGGAATGAGTATTTATTTTTATTAAACTTGTTTATGCTTCCTTAACATATATGGATTCAATTATGTTGTTTGGAAATAAGGAATGCATATTATTTGGTCAATATATATTTTCCTTCTGTAAATAGGAAATTTTTTTGGGATGCCTTATTTTGTAAGTATTTCCTAAATATAGAAAATGAAATTCTCAGGTAAGATCTAAATTTTCCACTAGAAGGATAAAGGAAGGAAATATGGAAAATCTTGTGGAATATTTCCTTCATAGGGTTAAAGAAATTTGTCTATGTTATGTGGAATTTATAAGAATGATGCCCACTTGTTTCAAAGTGGATAAAGAGGAAATACCACATAATTTACTAATGGGTGGGATATATATACATAAGCAAGAGAAACAACATTGAAAAACATTGATGAGATATAACAAGGAAAACCAATTGAAATATCCCTAAGAAAAAGCAACAATTGGTCCAAGGTTAAGCTTCATTTGTTACACTTAAGCAAGACATTCTAATTCACTAGCCCATAGTGCCAATGTCAAACCATTGACGAGGTTTGGAAAATGACCATTAGAGAAATGTTAAAAAAATAATTTGAAGGGGATCAAGTGTTTCCTCACCTATATCAATATCAATGAACATGAATCAGAGATAAATTTCCCCAAAATTTAGATCCTAAGTTCTATGGTATGTATTATATCATACAATAAACTTGTTAGGTATCCTACAATTTGGATTTCCTAGCCCACTCTAAGGTTCATCCAGTCTTTCATGTTCAAAGTTTGAGGAAGGTTGTGGGATAAAATTGCAAAGTGAATATCAACCTAGAAAAAATTCATGAAGGTTCCATTTTTCTCTATCCAAAAGCAATATTGGATACCCAAGAATTATAGCCATGCCAATGCACAATAGGGAAGTATTAATCTAGTGGAAAGATATACAATCAAAAGATCTACAAAAATTTCATCACCTTTGATCTCAAGGAAAACACTTATTCAAAGGGTGGGAGCATGTGAGGATCCTACCCCAACCCACTTAATTAGATACTTTACTAATGTATGAGGCCACCTTCCTTGAATAAGGCTCGTTAAATAGTTAGTTAGTAGTCACTTATTGTAAAAAATGTCCTTTTTTATTAATAATATCCAAATTATTTATTTGCCACTCATTGTTAGTGGGTTTATAAGTAGTTAGCATAGTCCATGGATAACTATAGATTGGGTACATAGTTATGTAATGTTTTGTCAATAATTTTTTTTTCATATGCTCATATTTTATATTCAATTAACACTATATTTACATCATGTATCAAGTGTTATAGATTTCCTTGGCTTGATGGTCTGGAAACTAGACCAAAGGAAAAATCTAATGCTTGAGCAATATTTCATAAAAAATAGCAAAATATATATGATATGTCTATTGATATAAGACCAAAACCTGAGCTATAATTCGCATCGATGATTTTAACACTTAACGAAAAACACATGCTCACAAGTTGAGGTAAGATAAAACAACTGGGTAAGAATAACAATTAAAATATGTAAATTACAAGATTTAAATGTGTAGAAATTATATGCACTAAGAATTCATATGTCTTAGATCCACCTGATTTCACACTATTTAACTTTATGCAAGATACTGAATCTATTCCACTTGTTAATCTTTTGCGGAAAAATTAATTGCACACACATGTGAAGCATAAACAAAAATAATCAATCGCACATAACACAGTTTTTAACCAGGAAAGCCTGAAGCTAAAAACTCCAACTATATATTATGTAACATGGAGATCATATGACAATCTCATACAAAGCATACAAAGCTTATCACAAACTCTCAGTATAGTACAATCGTCATACACTAATCAGGACCAATCTTGCAAATCCATGCACCAATCTTTGCCTCCTGCTAGTCTGCCTCCACTGCGCAATCCCTGCTGAAGAATAGCTCTGAATTAATTCGAATTACCCTTGCCTTGACTGCGCAATCCTCATTGGAAACTCCAATGTGTGTGTGATGCAATCAATGCATCACTATAGTCACAACAGATAGTCTATCTTGCCCTTTCACCTATCTCTCCACTGGGTCTCCACTGAAACTGCCATGCACTGTAGTTAATTGTTGTATTGTTCAGTTGATTAATGAGTTATTATTTGTGAATTAATTAACTAATTAATTCACTCCACTCTCACTAGTGTATCAATCAGTTAGACTAGATACAACTAGCTCAACCAAGTCTAACTGAGTTAAATTGAATACAACTCCATAACTACTTCTTCCAACTATGTCATAACTCTGCCACTTGAGTTCTAACTGAGTCCTCCATGCGTTAGCTCCAGTAAACCCTTGGGAATTTTGTAATTACCTCATTCCACTGATGTGCCACATTTGTGCACTGAACTGAAGTGCTCCAAGAGAATAAGTTGCTATTTAGTATTAAGAGCTAATAATAACCGACATGCATCTATTTTTAGATCAACGATCTATAAATAGACTTCGCCCAATATTCTAAAAATAGAATTTCAACTATTTTTCCAACTTGATCAACCATCCACAAATATCATCCTGCAACTTCTGAAATATGATCATCATTTCTAAAAATAGACATAGTCTAAAAATAGACTTGCGCCAAAAATAGCCTGCGGGCCCACTTAGTGAAGGCGAATATTTTCACTAAGCTCATCATCTTGTTGAATCTCAACACTCCCTCTCAACAAGATATGGATTATCCTTCACCTCGATCCTGCCTCTATGGTATTTGAATTTTCTCCTGGTGAGAGCCTTCGTCAGAATATCTGCATCTTGATCCTCCGTAGGAATGTACTGAAGCAACATGATCTTCCGATGTGCACAATCTCTGATATGATGATACCAGATATCAATATGTTTAGATCTATCATGAAACACAGGATTATCCAAGAGTTTAATGCAACTCTGATTATCACAATGTATCACCGTGAGCTCTAAATGTGAACCGAACAAACCAACCAGGATCTTCCTCATCCATATAGCCTCACATGCAGCTTGACTTGCTGCCATGTATTCCGTTTCCATTGAACTAAGTGCCACAGATCTTTGTTTCCTGTTGTACCAAGAAACTGCCATAGATCCGATACTAAAAATCCCTCCTAATGTGCTATTTCTGTCTGTTGGGCTTCCTGCCCAATCTGCATCCGTGAAGCCATGCAACTTCACCTCATCCATCTGTCTGTACCATAAACCATACTTAGATGTGCCCCAGAGATATCTTAGGACATGCTTGTTTGCCTTCCAAAAGAGCTTGGTAGGCTTAACCATCGCTTTTGAAAGCTGGTTCACCGCATAGCATATGTCCAGTCTTGTATTGACTAAATACATGAGCGAACCCACCTCTGTTGATGTAGCATCCTCTTTCTTCCAATTTCTTGGAAGAGGAGTGTTGATAGGCTTACAGCCTTGCATGTGAAACTTCTCCGATATCTCTCGGGCATACTTTCCTTGAGACACAAATAGTTCACCTTCCCACTGCCATATTTCCAATCCAAGGAAATAATGAAGGAGGCCCAAATCCTTCATCTCAAACTCCTTTGCAAGGTCTGCCTTGCATGAGTGTATCAACTTCTCATCACCTGTTAGTATTAAATCATCAACATAAAGTACAATGATTAAAAGCTTACCCTCCACCACAATCTAGTACAGGTTTGCATCTGCCTCACTCTTGGTGAAGCCAAGTCCAGTGAAATAACTGTCGATCTGAGTGTACCAAGCACAAGGTGCTTGTTTCAGCCCATACAACGCTCTTTTGAGCCTACACACATGTGACTCGCTACTAAAGATCTCAAATCCTTCAGGCTGCTCAATTTACACCTCTTCCTCAATGATCCCATTAAGGAATGCAGTCTTCACATTCATCTGATGAATGTGCCAACCCATTTTCACTGAGAGAGCAAGGATGGTCTGTATGGAAGAATACTATGCGACAGGTGAAAAGGTTTCTTCATATTCAATCCCCTTAATCTGTGAGAAGCCCCGGGCAACAAATCTTGCCTTATACTTCTCGACACTCCCATCAACAGCTTGATTTACCTTGTAGATCCATCTTGATCCTACAACTGATTTTTCCACCAGCCTTCGAACAATCTCCCAAGCATTGTTTCTGACAATGGAGTCATACTCCTCCACCATGGCATCTACCCATGTGGGCTTCTACACTGCTTCTTCAAAATAATATGGCCCTGTCATGATACACTTTCTCATAAGAGCCATGTATCCAGTAAATCGGTAAGGTGACTGTCTCTATCTACACTGTGATGTAGGGACTCCTACATTCTGTGCCGCATCAAGCTTCAGTCTCTCAGATTATGTGGTACGCTTTCTGCCTTGTCTGATGTTTGGTTCTGCATGAGTGGACTCCTCCACTCCATGAATCTCCTCCTGTGGCTAATCCACATCCAGAGGCTCATCTTTGGGAACAAGAAGTTCCTCCTCCACATGCAAGTGTAGCTCCCTCTCAGGCAACAACTTCATGGCTTCCTCATTGAATTTTATATCCCGTCGCACAACAGTCATCCGACTATTTTGAAAATACACACGATATTTATGGGGTGTTTCTGTGTACCCCACAAATATCCCAACTTTTTCAATCGGCTCCAACTTCTTCCTGGTGTCTTTGTCACATGAATGTAAACAGGTGAGCCAAAAATCTTCAAATGAGAAATATCAGGCTTCTTACCAGTAAAAGCTTCTTCGGGTGTACTCATGCCAAGTACTCTATGATGACAACGGTTTTGCACATAAACCGCAATGTTGCATGCTTTTGCCCACAAGTACATCGGTAGGCCCTAGTCATGCAGCATTTCTCGTGCAACACCCACGATCATTCTGTTCTTTCTCTCTGTGACCCCATTCTGCTGTGGGTTAGGAGGTGCTATGAGTTCTATTCGAATTCCTTCTTTGCTACAGAAGTATTTGAATTTTCCCGAGATGTATTCACCACCATTATCACTCCGTAGAGATTTCCCTTGCTTCCCCGACTCCTTCTCCACTAATGCGTTGAACTCACACAACTTTGAGAACATTTCACTCTTCTTCTGCATGAAGAAGATCCAACATCTACGAGAATAGTCATCAAAAAATATCACATAATACCTGTGTTTTGCTATTGAAGAAACCGAGAATGGTCCACACACGTCTGTGTGAATTATCTGCAGGATCACCGAAGCACAGTTCTCCTTCTCATGAAAGGTGGTATTCACAAACATACCCATAGTACATCCTTTGCACTGATATGACTGTGCAATATTACCCTTGGGAAGTCCAGTATAAATTTGCTGCAAAATCTTCAAAGCGCCATGGTGAAGATGGCCCAATCTCATGTGCCATAATTCGCCCTCATCTCGGCTCACCACTTCTTCTACTTTTCCCACCATTGCAGCGCAGCCATCTACCTCCAGCTTGTAGAGATTCTTAATTTGAACCCCTATCTTCTTGGTTTGACCCGTTGTTTTATGTCGAAGGAATTATTTTCCCTCACTGAAAACAACATCATAACCTCTATCTTCCAGCATTGCGACCAAGACTAAGTTCTTCTTCAGACCTGGAACATGCATAACATTCTTCAACAAGAATGGATTACCAGACTCCCTCTCAAAGTAATAGTCCCAATTCTAGTCGCATTGTACCGACCATCGTCGCCCATCTCTATATGCATCTGGAGGTCCTTCTCCTCCAAGTCACTAAACAACTCTTTGTCTCCCGTCATATGGAAAGATGCACCACTATCAAAATACCACACCGATCCCATGCAACTTGAAACCACGCAAGTGATCAAGGAGAAATAAAGCTCAAATTTCGAGGCTAAGGCCTCTCCAGCTGCAGATCCAACAACCTGCATGTTCTTCTTCTTCTGTGGACAGTTAATGGGAAATGTCCATGTTCGTGACAGTGAAAACACTTCACTTTGGAAAAATCCTGCTTCTTGCCTTTAGCACCAGATTTTGAAGGATTTTTCTTCCCCTTCCCTTTCCTTGCTTTGGCAGCCAAAGAAAAATTCTCTTCATCTTCATTCTTCGATGAAGATCCATCCCTAGTACCCCACCTTATCTCCTCCTGCACAAGATCCGACCAAAGTCGCTCCCATCCCAGCAGTTTCTCCCATCCATTGACAGAGTCTTCATAGCTATGCCAAATCTTTGGAAGCCCAAGGAGAGCCAAGCTCACGAAGTCTTCATCATCAACAGTTACCCCCACACTTCCCAGTTCATCCTTGTAGTAGACAAACTTCGTGAGGTATTTTGGAATACTATCGCCCTTCTCCATTTTTATTTTTTTGAGCATGTCTTTAAGTGCCAATTTCCTCTGGTCACTTCTTCTTTGGAACAAGTCTGTCAAAGCCTTCCACATTAAGAATGGAGTGGCTTTCTCGTGAAGGTTGGACACAATATGATCCTTCACACCTTCCAACAGAATCCTTCTCGTCTTTGTTGTCTTCTTTTTCCATGCATCAAGTAATGCAGCATCACTAGATCCCGGCTTAGGAACATCGCTATCGATGAACTCCTTCAGCCCATTATCCTCCAGCACTGCCTCCATCCTATCCTTCCAGGCTATGTAATTTGAGCTCCCATCAAGGGCATACTCCAATCTCAACCCATTGAAAGACATTTCAATGTATACTCGATTTCTGCACCAAGAATCTTCTGTAGCAAATTTGAATTTTCCACTAGCACAAACTCACTTCACAATTGCAATATTCAATCAACAATGCTCTGATACCATGTAGAAATTATATGCATGCTTAGTGCATATAATTTCTACAAAATGATCAGTTCCCCTACACTGGAGGAGGAGGCACCTAATCATGCAAGATGACTTATTCAGTGCGTTGAAGGTATTAATCCATGATTTAGTAGAGTAAGTGTTTCTCCTCCATCCTAAGGAGGATTTCATTGTGTTTTTAATACCGATTGAATAGGACTTTCCTCAACATTTTTTTAAGCCTCTAATATAGATCCATATTTATAAGGTATTGTTTTAACCTCCATCTCTTATATCTCGAATCAGGTATCTAACCAGTGATTGACTCCAACACATCAGTAACAAAAATCTCTTCACACTTATTTTCTTCCTCCTATTCAATATCCTCAACTCACTATTGTGCTTCCAGTGGTGTGTGATATATGTATCATTCTACCACTACACTTGTTCTAGCTCAAGCATGATAATTTTTAAGGCTATCACAACCTATAGCTCCCATGCAGGAGTGATCTCTCTATCTTGGCATCCTCGATAATCATAAAACTCTACAAAATAATAAACAAATAGAATAGGAGACTCATGCATGAAAGGGTGAGAATTACATTTCAAGGGAAGAACACAAAAATGAAGTAAATTCCCTAGCCGAAAAGAGGAAACATCACTAAGGCTGAAATGAAAATATAGATATCAATCAATAACAAAAAATCCCAAAATTAAATTTACCTAAAACCCAACAAAAGAGACTTTTGTTGTAGATCGATGCACAGTGGAACCCACTCAAGATGAGTCTCTGAACAATTAGAACCATGACTAAGAAGTGAAGTCCTATGAGGATAGGCACAACCAAAACCACTACATGAAGAGGAGGGAAGGTACTAGGCTATGAGGGCATGGTCCTTCCACCAACAATGATGAGTTACTCGAATCAACACTCTCCTTCTAAGATTAGCATATTCCAAACTCAATCCCCAATGAAACATAGCTCTGAAACACAAAATTAGGAAGCATTCCTGGATATATCATATATTTTCCTAGGTTTGTTTTGGAATTGCATCACCGTGAGTGGAAGCTAGAATTCTAATTAGGAAATTAATTTCTCAATAAAATCTATCGGACTTGTTGTAGATTTATCCCATCACCTTATTGTCCCTCATCGAAATATGATAGAAATGAGGCCTTCCAATTGCAATCTTCATACAAGTTGACATGGTGTAAGTACATGTTGTCCAATTCCCCCCCTCTCTGTCATATCCCCTGTCACATCCATTTTAAGCTAGAATGATAACATTTATTCTTGATGGGGCACTACCATCAAGGAGCTTTGTCAAGAATTTCTGTTGTATTTAGAGCATTGATTTTGGATGTTACCCCCTTGAAGCGACAAGTGAACATAGATCTCTACTTTTTATTATCAAAGAGATAATTTTTAGGGCTTATTTCTCTTTTTTCTTGTTTTCTTATGCTTTTCACTACATTTTAAGTGATTTCTATGGATTTTTGGGGTTAAGTACACTGTAAAGACAATTATGTTCACCATCACGTTAACCTATTTTTTCTAGCCAATATGGGCACTAACCAAATTCCAAATATAATTAACGACTTTGCACAACTTTATTCACATATATCTAGCACTCAATACAAATTTCTCACTAAATTCAATATATAATTAATAATTTTCCATGCCTTTCTTTAATACCATTTCTAAGACAATTAACCTACCAACCAAATTCGAACTAGAAACAACTAGCTTCCTCAACTTCATCTTTCTTTCCTAGTTAATATTAGTACCAATTGGGTTTGCAATATGATTAATGAGTTTGTATAAAAAATTATTCACAAATATGTCTCATTCAATATAAAATTCCCACTAAATTCCATATAAATAAATGTGTTTCTACACCTTTATTCATTGGTATGTCTCCACCATTTGACCTATTAGCTAAATTCGAACTAGAAACAACTAGTTCCCCAAATTCTTCACCTTTACTTCCAATCAATAATGGTATCAACAGAGTTAATGAGTATACATAACTTTCCTTACTCAGTATATCTTATTCAATGTGGATTTCCAGCTATATTCCATTTGTGATCAATGAGCTTCCACACCTTTCTTTAATGGCTTGTCTTAAAAGTGTTGGAAATTGACATACTAACCAAATTCAAAATAAAACAATTTTTTCTCAATGTATTCACCTATATTCCTAGTAAATACTAGTATGAGCCAAATTATTAATCCTTAAACTGGTGTGGATATCCCATTGGACAATTTGTCACAACAGATTTAATAAAATATATTAGAAAATAAAAAATTTGCAATATGAGGGTTTTATTCCTTAGATTTTTGGATTTTTTTATTACTATTTATTGCATATGCATGCAAATGAGTATGGAAGAAAATAGAGAACAATGAAATAAAAAATCAAAAACCACAATTGATATCAGATATATCCTAGGAAAAATTTTACTTTTGGAAGAAAACTCAATTGGAAGGTGAGGCTACTCTACTCTCTTTCTTTTAATAAAAAATGGATGAATTTACAAAGAAGTAAGGCATATGGCCTGTGGGATACTAAAGTTGACAAATCCTCTCCGTATGCTCTCACCCTATCCCTCTCGGTTACTGTTACAGGATAATTTCACCTATTAAGAGTAGGTTAATTTTAACCCAGTAGGCTCCTTAGAACCTACCCAGAATTAGTGTTTGCAATGATCAATAGAATAAAAAATTTAGATTCCGTTCCAAGCATCATATCCTTGTCATTCATACATAACATTCTCATGCAAAACAGTTGAAAAAATCCTTGATCCCTCATAGGTCAATGAAGGGTTTTGGGCTTAATGCAGAGAATCCTACTTCTATTCAAAGATCTTTCTCCCATCTATCATGATCCAAAGGCCTAAACACACACACAAACATACAAAGAACACAAGCCTTCCATAAAGGGATAATTAGAATAAAACAAAATGTATAAATGAAAATCATAGATACATAACATGCATGGGACGAAACCATCAACTTATATTAATCATAAGAAATAATTATAAATAAATTATACCTAACAAATGGAAACCTCCTCTTTAACTTGTAGCATTTCCTCCTTCTAATGTAGAAAATCTCTCGCGATATAATATGGATACTAGATCTAACCCCATTTCCTCTTGGTGAGATTATGTAGGTTCATTCTATCCTCGAGGAAGATGTATGTAGATACCTAGGGGATTGACAAGTTAGGAAACTTCTAAAATAATGGACCCCTAGCCAATTCATACACAAGTGGGTTAAGTTTATCTCCTTGGGAATGCCAAACTCTAGAAACCTTTTTTCTCAATTATGAGCTTTTTTTTCAATTGTCTCAATTATGAAATTATTATTATCTCATAATTATAAAATTTTGACACAAAAGATAATAAATTACTCAGTTATGATAATTCTGCCCTTTTACCATGGAATAAATCCCACATAAATAAAAGCAAAGGTGAAAGGGGATGCATTATATCCATCAACTGAGGTAAGTTTAACTTGGGTCTCTCTCACCATACTGGAGTGGAAAATAGGGTTATAATAGATGCCCCCTAATGCATGAGGTTAGAAGAGAAACCGATGGTTGAAATTCATTACAATAAGACTTTGAGCTCAAAATGGGAGGAAGGAGCCATAATTATGAAGTGGGATTAGATAAAAACAAATTCTAGAGTCTCAAATATATTGACAACAACCCTAAGGAGGGCATACCCATGCTCAGCCATAAAGAGGAGTTGAGCATGGCCACCAAACGTACACTGTGGATCCATGACATAAAATTATAAAACATTGCATCAAACAATACCAAGTGGATCTACGGGACAGACTAGAAATATCATCATGCCACCAACAAATACAATGTGGATATATGTCATAGTATACATCAATATAAATATGGACACATAATAGAGAAAGTGCCCCAGAGTAGTCCTAAAAGTATATAAATGATACATTACTCCAACGTATCATGGGAAGGGTGTCATATAAGAGTGAGATGTTCCTAACCCAAGGTCTTATACATAACCTTGATGGTATAAATATACTACATGTGAATAAATTTGCTAATGTTGAGCATGGTATAAATTTTTTGATTACTAGTCAATGATGTGCACTATTAATAGATGTGAGGGGACCCACCTACGTAATTAAAATGGACCCCAATGTACCTAGTACAATCCACTAGGTGTGAATAAATGAGCTGACACCAAACACCCATAGACTCAACTGATCAGGATTCAATGAGGAAAATCGACTATTGATCACGAGGAAGCCTGACAGTGAGAAATACAAGCACCAAGGTACTACTAGTTCCTAGACAAAGCTCCTAGATAATGAGTTGAAGTCGAAAGGAGAATATCTGTCGAAGGAGGGCCTTAATGTATCCACCATAAATCGACATGGAATAAACCGAGAGATGATGTGGATGGATGAAGTCATGATATGATGAAGTACAACTAAAATGAGGTTGTTCGACACAAAAATTTCAAGAAGGACTATAGATGACCGACACATGTTGATACTACCATTGAACACATAATGGCATGGAAAAAAATGACTTGGAAACATGACTAATGAGTACCACGTGATATCGCACAAAAACCTAGGACATATTGAAGCACACTCCATAGTGACTAGAAGAGTAACCAACCGAAGAAGTATATGACCTCATATGTACAGTACAAATCCTAGACAAGCTAATACCCAATTGTGAGTTAATGATACAAACAAGTGCCATATTCAAGGGCAACATGACTGATGTTGGTGTTTTGAATAATAAAACAAATAAATGATTCCCCTTTCATTTTTCTCTTTTTAGTCCCCTTCATGCTTTAATGAGCATGAAAGAGAAGACAAGTATGCTCAATAGGTTTCTTTTTTATAAGTTTTGTAGCGAGGCCGAAAAAGAGATAAAAGTACACTCATGTATTTTTCATGGTTTAACGAGCTTGAGAATGGAAAAGAGATCACTCGTTGACTTTCAATGAATTAAATATCAAGAAAATACCGAAATAAATCAGAGTTTTAATATATGATTTATGAGCATGGAAAGATGGGGAAAATAAGCTCACAATTTTCATATGTTTAACAAGTCAAGAAAAGAAAACTAAAATGGAGTTAGTGTTTTCATATAGATTTAAAAACATGAAAATATAGAAAAAGGAGCTTGGGGTTTTAATTGTTTAAAAAACATGAAAACAAGGCCAAAGGAAGCTCATATTGGAGGAATGGGTGGTATAGGGTGAAGCAAATAGTTCTGAACTGACAGAACTGCCCTAAGCATGAGGAAAAGAGGCTCGCAAATAAGACCAATCATCGGATCGACCCCTCAAATAAAGGTTAAGAACACTAAGTGAAAGCAATAAATAGACCAAGCATAGGGATAAAATGGTATAGAAATCAAACCAAGGCCTATCAACATGCATAAAGTGGTCTAAAGAGATGTAGAAATCAAAATTTCTATAAAGTGTGGAATCCTCCTAGGGAAAGGCTAGAAGATGACGAAGAAGAGAGAAATGACTCTTAGATTCTAAGCCATGGTGGGTCAAAAGGAGGAATTTGGAAAAGAGGATAAAATCAATATTTCTTGAGCACCAACATGGAATAGGGGTTATAATCTAGGTCATCCATGAACAATTAGGCTCAACCGCCAAGTTACAACGTGCATAAGAGATATGGGCTAATATCGTAACTCAATGGGATCAGACCTAAGGCACAATGAAAAGTGGAAATTATGGCCAATAATGCATTGGATATGGTGATATGTGACCTACTCCTACATGCCAAGTTCAAGAGAAACACACCTAAGATCCAATGGTTGTTGCAATAAAATGCCACCCTATCCTGTAAAATCCATTCAGAAAGACTAGACCCATGGTTAAATCATGTAATGAAAGAAATGAAACATGGATGAGGTAAAAAAATACCATATATATATATATATATATATATAGATATATATTTCATAAATATGATTGGGGTTTTTATTTATAAAGTACGAAAAATACTTGCATCATGCAACAAACCAAAAAGAGATAAAACAACACACACACACTCCTATGTACAATATGTACAAGCACAACTCAATATAATAGGTCACATCAAGATGTTCCCATTTCCAAGCACATGACAAGGATTCCCATAAATGAACTCATAGAGGAGTGGAGGTATCATATGGCACATCATGATGGATCCATACCATGGAAAGTTGAAATGTCTGATTCCTAAAGGTTGATGATACTAGGGAAAACCTAGAACCATAGTGTTATCAGGAATGACCCAAGGACATACAAGGTGAGTGGTCTTGTGAGCTAAGTGTAGCTCCTTGATAAGGAATTTCAAGACATAAAGGGGGTATAAGACACTAATTGATAGGTGGAGATGAGTTGGACCATTCACTGGAAAGTTCAATATTAGAAACCCAAGACTTGACTTAGTCCATGGGTGGTACTTCTAGGGATGACCAAGAAAATTCCCTATGAGTCGATTCAATATTTTTTTTTTCCAATTTGTACCTTTTCCAAGTCAAGGAGAATAAATTCATCATGAGGCATAATGTCCCTAGGGTCATTAATAGTTGGATCCACGACCTATGATATTAATTCTTGAGAATAAGACTCATCATTGAGGGGGTCACATGGAAGAGGTGGAGTGGTGGTCTGTGTGGGAAAAATATCCTGGTCATATTCCATAGTGGTATGGAGTTTCTAACCAGCATTAGGAGGTACAGATGAGACTACCAAAGAGGAAATATCTTCCATAAAATGTGGTGTATTCTCACCATGCCAAACTACATCTACTAAAAAAGGAACCACCCAAGGATCAGGAGACCTATGAGATCCACAAGTGACATATGAGACCATATACATGGGATAAGTGGTAGAAGAAGAGGGAATTCCAAACGAGGGTAAAGGAAAAACATCGATAAGAGACAATGTCTTAAATATTCTCGCATCAACACCCTAATAAGTCGAGGGGCTATCTCTAATGAATGACACAATATTTTAGGTAGTAGTAGACCTAATTGATGGTATGCAATAATCTAACTAATTGAGCATGACAATATTTCCTTCATGGGGAAGCAAAGAAAACAAAACATGGAAGACATGATAGAAGACATGGCGTAAAACCAACCACAACTAAGGAGAAAATTATAATTTAAGGCATCATCTACAAACTTAACATCAACCTAGGTAGTCTTGCCCCCTAGCTCGATGGAAAACTTTGGAAGAACGCACAGAGGCATAGAGTAGTGTCCATCAAAGTCTTGTAAGGTAATAATTGACACAACGAGGGTTAGAGAACTAATATATTTCTAACATGACCTTAACATGACATAGGTAGAAGATCGTTCATCCACCAAAGTGTGGTATATGTCACAATTAAAAATACGCACCGAAATCCAAAAAGTGACAGGATGAGAGAGTCTAAACTGAGGGGTATCAATGTCAAAGGTGATAATACTAGAATCTGACGGATCCATGCCTTCGATAACAATCAACAAGGAATTTCTTTATTGAGGATAGTTCTACAAAACCTCCAAGGAAGGCATGGCACATTGTGCTTGTGCTAATTCCTCAATAATACTATAATGTTGGGCATCCCACACATTGGGATTGTGTGTTGAATTCCAAACAACGGCCTTAGGTGTGTGGTATACTGGTTCAATAGGTTTATCTAATGTGAGAGGTCCAATGGAAGAAATATGGGTAGTCAAGTCCCCATAAACAAAACTAGACTCGGGAGGGTCATAGGATTTCACTTGCATAATCATGTTAGCCTATTCCTAACACATAAGAATAGGTACATTGTTTTCAGAAGGATAAAGCTATGACCCCCCATTGACCCCTTGTAGAGGTTGAGGATCCTCCGCAACCATTTGTTGTTGTGGTTGAGTGGCGAATGGATGAGTCAATATTGTTGGATATTGGGTAGCTGCTAGTGGTGCAAGAAGGTGATGAAATTCATCCATATGAGGGCACTCGTGAATTAGATTCTCACCTTGATAAATCTTACAAGGGAACTTAATCTTGCGACATCGTTCGCACGTACCCCCACCAGAATAATTAGGTTGGTTTTGTTGGTTCTCCTAAGTAGGTTTGTTCTTATGTTTAGTATTTTATTTATTTTTACTGCTAGGTTGCTGAGTATTCTTAGGCACTGTATAATTCACTGTAAGATCTTTGATGGACTGATTGGAAGAAGAGGGTGTTTTTTGAGA
Source organism: Pinus albicaulis (assembly GCA_034641835.2). NCBI lineage: Eukaryota > Viridiplantae > Streptophyta > Pinopsida > Pinales > Pinaceae > Pinus > Pinus albicaulis. Next base: position 816,866,914 of record CM076571.1, read on the forward strand.
GCCAGGGGCCCTTGTTGGGGCTTGAGAAGTGACCATCATTTTCCCTAGCTGAGCAACTAGTTGGATCACAATATCATAGGAAAGGGAACGTCTTACACCATTAGAGTGTAGTCCTGGCTTGGGCCATTGTGGGTTTGTAGAAGATTGAGTAGCATTGGGAAGGATATCGTATAATGTGCTTCATTAAGAGTACATTAGATCAAGATGTTGAGAACGTAATATGGCCTACTCCTTAGTAATCACCCCAATCATAGCAACATCCCTAGGAACTTGTGGGCGGAGGGATTAGGTGATCTAGTCATTAAGGACATCATCATGAAGCCTAGTTCATAATAACCTCTTATGTCTATGACACTTATGAATATAGTTATAAATATGAGTGGTGTCATCTTGTTTTAAATTTGAAAAACTTTCAGTCCCAAGATCCTACCTAGTAGGTAACTAAAATTGGTTCAGGAATGTATAAGAAAAGGAAGAAAATTCACTATATGATGCACGGTCAAGTTCAATATACCATTTTGTGACATCCCCCATTAGGTTCCATTGAAAGAATCTCAAATTCACAGAATTATTCACCAAATATTAGATGAAAACCATAAATGAAAGGTGGTTTATGTCTAGAAGGATTCTCTCTTGGTTTCCCTTAAAACTTAGGAATATTGAAAGGTAACTTGGAAAGAAAAGGCAACCACTTAGGATCATGAAAAATGGGGTATTGGTTAACTTAACTAAGTCTGATAAATCAAGAAGCGCCAGAAAAGGAATTTTCAGTTGAAAAAATGGATCATAAGGGTTGTAACGCCCTGACAAACTAAGGTCCCCCCATACTATAGTTAAGGCAAAAATATTTGGACCAAGGTTATAATTCATACCAGTATATTGATATCCTAGGCCAAAACATGAGGTGTGAGGATTATGCTCCAAATGGAAACTAACCACATAGAAAAAAGGACCATTATAAGCTAGGTTACCAATACGATTGTGCCCAATGCTCGAGAAAGGGCCTCCATGTGTAGAAGCACCTTTGTAAGAATGAAAGCTTATAGGCATAGTGGTAATAATGGAGAAAATTCCCCCAGGTATACTAGCCCCCCAAAGGAAAATGAACCTCTAGAGTAGGGCGTCCCTCCACACATAGAACTAGACCAAGGCTGAGAAATATTGCCAAAGATAAAGATTCCCCAACTTGACTAAAAGCAATAGATTATTGCTCCCATTATATTCCCAGAATTAAAAATTCCTATGTTAAATGTACGAATCATAGGTTGAGATGAGTGAGTAGTAAATATTCCAACCCCCTTGGATTTACCAAGGTTCCCCCCCACTCCAAACATTAAGTTAGAAGAAGCCATAGACATAGAAAAAGGTGGGAAACATGACAAGGTCACTAACGTAACTAGTGGAATTCCCCAAGAAGATGTGAGAGGTGTGAAAGGAGGTATGGATCCTGCCACACTTAGTGGAGGTAAATATGACATGCCAGAAGATATTTCCTATGCAGAAGGTAATGTGCGACCTGTCTCCTCCATAGAAGAAGAGTTATTTTCACTAAACATATAAGGAACATGTACATAAAAAGGTTCACTACCACCAGGATTCAACTACATTAGAACTGGGCCATGAAGGTTAGTGAAGGGTGGGTTATATTGTAGGAGAGATACCCATCTACTAATAAGAAGTAATTATATTTCCCACTTACTTACAATTTCTTGACCAAGCTCTGCTTGAACCAAAAATCCATGACCGACCAAGGAATATAGATGCAGATTGAAATCCACCTATGCCTACTTATTTTTTTTCTTCATCATAGTGATTACCTTCTTCCATGATTCCAAGGGTAATATTCCTCCATAGGACCAATTTTATCCCCCCCCAAACTCAGTATCGTTTAATTTTTCCATCACCATAATTAACTTATGCCTATGTGGTGGTGGATCATCCTCTTTATGATAAATTCCTAAAAATACACGAGAACATCAGTTACTTTGTTCAACCATGATGAATATATTTTTATTATCAAATTAAGATTATTAAGAAAACCCTATTGCTAAACTATGACTCGAACCAAACAACACTCCCTAAAAGAGACCCTAAAGATAAGCACATAGCCAAACCAAAGAGATAGAGAAGGGATCTTCCCTCTATTGGAGCTTTCTTGATCAGGGAAAAAGTTGACGATGAATATGGAGTTGGGAGAATTATAACTGGTACATGCTTAATGACTATTTTAAACCTAGTACAAGCACCCTTATTAGTTGTGGTTTACCCTCCAGGAGGATCGAGTGAGTCTTTTTAAAATATACCCTAGGAACATAGAGGATGACCCCCTCTGCGTCAGCTGTGAAATATCCTAGAGAAATGCCACCACCAACAATAACATTTCCTATGGGGGAAATCGAAATTCAAACACACATAAGGGCAGGAACACAAAGTTCAAAACCCCCTGAGAGATCCCTTAAATAGAGGTTTACTGCTCCTAAATGGTCCCGAAGTGCTACAACAAAAGATGCTAATAACATCATTCGTAATACATGCAAACAAAATATCACTCAAAAGGAATAAAAATAAATCTAATAGAGAGAAAATAAATGATGTAAATCGAGTAAGGGTTGTATCTCATTGTATAAGAGAGACAATGGTTTACACAAATAAAAAAAACTTAAACACTAATTCAAGGAGAAACTAGAAAGGAGTGGTAACAACTAAGAAATTTTTAATATAATACAAATAGCAGATCAAAATCACCCAAATAAAACTTTCCACCCAAGACTTGCACAACCATAACAGGTAAAAAGCAAGAAGCCACCAAAAACAAGAAAATTGAAGCATAAAATCCTTCAATAGAAACACCAAAAACAACAATAGATCAAATCCAATTTAAGACAAAATCTCTGATGAAGGTCTAAAACAGATATAAACTAATATGCTTAGCAATAATACATATCCAAAATATCAAAGAAATATCTTGAGGCCAAGCCCCTCAAAACAAGTAAAAAAAATCTTAAAATTGGAAAGCAAACATACCTAATTCAAAACAAGAGTTGTAAACAAGATATGGAGTGGATTTGAACTATAACAGATAGTAAGAATACATATTCAACAAGTAAAAACAATATATTGAAGACAAGTTCTCCAAAATAAAGGAAAATAGGCTCAAGAGAAACCCTAAAATATGAAAATGAAGTCACACCCAATTCAAAACGAGATAGGAAAATGAAATAGATCAAATTCAAAACAAGAGTTCTAAATCAGATCTGATATGCATTTGAAATGTAACAAATAGTAGGAATACGAATCCAAAATATCAAAACAAGATCTGAAGAAAAACCCCTCTAAAAATAAAGTAAAGAAACTTGAAGGTAAACCCTAAAATTGGAAAACAAATAAGAAAATAAGATAATTTTTCAATCAACCATATCTTCCTTATTCAGACTCTATTTTAGGTGTTTTTTTTGGGTGAAATTCTGAGAAGAATTCAGATATGTGGTTATGTCAATCAAATTTTTTATAGAAAACTATAGAATTTGATCTAAAAGTTGTGATATGTTGTTTTCTCCTTTTTTTAGATAAAATATTAAAAAAAAGGATTCATATATAATATCTATCTATATATGAAGTAATAAGATTAATGGAGATCCAAATGAGTCCATACAGTAAAAAGTAAAAGGTAGGAATTGACATAAAACAAAAAATGTAAAGGAAAGAGGAGATTTAAACCAAACAAGGGCTAACTCCCCAATAGAGTCTCCAATTCATGTATATAGACACCTAAGGGCTTGAGAAGTTAGGAAATTTCTACAGTTATGGACCCCTAGGCAACTCATATACAAGTGGATTAAGTTGATCTCCTTGGGAATGACAAACTCTAGAAGCCTTTTCTCAATTACAAGTTTTTTCTCAATTGTATTAATTTTGGAATTATTATTATCTCATAATTATAAAATTAACAAAATATTTATGAGAAATTACTCAATTATGTAATTCCACCCTTTTAACACAGAATAAATCACATATAAGTAAGAGAAAAGGTGAAAGGGGATGCATTCATGTTATGTGTCTATGATTTTCATTTAAACATGTTTTTATGCTAATTATCCCTATGTGGAAGGCTTGCATTCTTTGTTTGTTGGTGTATGTGTGTATTCATTTGGACTGTCATAGTTGGGAGAAATATCTTCGAGTAGAATTTGGATCCTCGACATCAAGCCCAACACCCTTCACTGACCTGCAAGAGACCAATATTGTTTCAACCCTTTTCCATGAGAATGTTATGTATGAATGACATGGATATGATGCTTGAATAGGAATCTTATTTTTTTATTCTATTGATCATTTTGAAACCAAATATTTTGGGTTCGATCCCCAATGGAGTCACTAGTTCTATTATGGGATAATTTCACCTAATTAGTGTAGGTTAGTCTTAACCTTGTAGGCCCCTTATAACCTACCTAGAATTAGTGTGTGTAATGATAAATAGAATAAACAATTAAAATTCCTATCCAAGCATCATATCCATGACATTCGTACATAACATTCTCATGCAAAGGGTTGAAAAAATACTCGATCCCTCACAAGTCAGTGAAGGGTGTTGGGATTGATGCCGAGAATCCTACTTATACTCGAATATTTTTCTCCCAACTATCACGATCCAAAGGCCTACACACATACACCAATAAACAAAGAACACAAGCCTTTCACATAGGGTTAATTAGCATAAAAACAACTTGTATAAATTAAAATCATAGACACATAACATGTATGGGAATGAACCATCAAATTATATTAATCATAAGAAATAAGTAAAAAGGAATTATACCAAACTAATTGAAGCATCCTCTTGAACTTGCAACATGACGTCATTCTCCCAATGTAGTAGAGATCCCAAGCTATAATATGGATACTAGATATAGCCGCCTTTCCTCTTCATGAGATTATATAGGTTCATTCTATCCTCTAGGAGAATGTATCTAGACTCCTAGGGGCTTGATAAGTGAGGAAACTTCTGCAATAATGGACCCCTAGCAGACTCATACACAAGTGGGTTAATTTGATCTCCTTAGGAATGAAAAACTCTAGAAACCTTCTTCTCAATTATGATTTTTTTCTCAATTGTCTCAATCATGAAATTGTTATTATCTTATAATTATAAATTTTTGACAAACTATTTATGAGAAATTACTCAATTATGTAATTCCACCCTTTTAAGATGAATAAATCCCACATAGGTAAAAGCAAAGGTGAAATGGGATGCATTCTATCGAGAAACTGAGGTAAGTTGAACTTGGGTCTCTCTCACTATAGTGGAGTTGAAAATAGGGTTATAACATATACTCTACTAACTTATGGAACAAAATGAAATTCACAAGTGTGGAAAACCTTTTCTCTGTAGTAACCCAATTATAACACATCTCGATAGCCTATAAGTGGTTAAGTTTGACTCCTTCAACTCTTTAACTAGAGCTAAAATATGGACTTTTCTTCATCATTATCATGTGGATAACCCGTTTTCCATGAATAATAGGGGCTTACGTGGCCTCTTCTTGAATTATGATAGTTAAAATAGGAAGGTTAACTTTCGAGTGGGATAATGTCTGTATATGTACTTGGCTTAAGGTGATTCTTTTGTTGTTGGAAAGCTCTTTGTGTGTAGAATAGCACAACACATTGCTGAAATTTAGCAACAATGTTTTACCCCAAAAAAATGACATTTGATGCCTCAATATTCTCCCAGAAGGTTCCAGGCCCCAATTTTCCAAACTGGCTCTTGGTGATAAAAATGGCCCTGTGAGCTAATTCCTTCACTTTTTCCACTCTAGAAGAATCAAGATGCACGAAAAAAAATATAATGTTCTAATTTAACCACACCTCCCAATTTTAGGATGCTTTTGGTTCCCAAAGTATTCTATTGAATGAGGTGAGGAATTTTTCTCTCCATATCCTCTCAGGTGTACCATTTAGCCTTGCATGGAAGCTTTAATTTTAACCCAATTTTCCAAAGGCCACGTTGCCCCTATTTTTTAGTTCTATACATATTATAAAAAATTGTATCTTTTGTCAACTCTGTCTAAGCATATGGTGCCAATGCCTATACAAAATGTATGAAATGTTCCTCTTCTTGATCTAACATGGAAGGCTTATAGAGCTTAAAATTCTCTACATTTACCACTGAGTAAATCCACATGTATGGGGCGAGATTTAGTCAATAGGAATTATATCCAAACTTTTCCAGTACCTCAAAGGGATTTTGTCATAGAGCCTTGATTTTATTATCGAGATCCTATAGCCTCTCCTTGTTCAACTATAACCATAGTATGTCTCCCACCTTGAATGACTTCTCTATTTTGTGTTGTTCATTCCTAGCATTTTATTTTTACTATAACTTCTACAATGTCTCTTGTACCTATTTATTGATCTTCCCAATCTTTTCCACAATTTTTTCTTCCCTTAAGGCATCCCCTGTAATATCCTCCCTCACTCCTCCTTGCTGCCCATATGAAATATCCAAAGGTGAAGGTGGAAAACAATGTCCAAAACAAGTTTCAAATGGGGAATTTATAGTAGAAGTATGTACTAATGTATTATAAGAGTGTTGTATATATACCATATTTTCATTGCAAGCCAGTGGATGCTTCTAATTGTTACCCCTCAAAAGTTGCACCAAAGTCCTGCTGTCTACTTCTATTTTCCCATCTGTCTGAGGATGGAATGTTGTTGACCTATTTAACTTCATGTCAATATTATCCACATTGTAGTCCAAAATGCATTGATAAGTCTTTTTTCCTTGTCTAAAATTATGCTCTATGTCATCCCAAGCTGCATCCAGAGCTATCCAAAGAAAATTTTTCTTGCTTATTTCCCATAAACAATATTTTTATAGGTCATCAGAACACACATATTGTTGAACCTATAAACTACCATGAAAAAGTAGTCATGTAGATTTTTCATAGACCTCCTACAAATTCCATGGAAATTCTTTCCTAAGAATGAGTGGATATATGTAATGGATTATCTAAACCTAGTTTTATGTTCCTAGGCTTGTCGATACAACAAAGCATGCATCCTCTTATGTACCTATTGGGGTTCCTGAGTTTTGATAGATTGGCCAACCAAAAGACAAGACAACATCAGAACCAATCTTTAGAGTTCCAAGATCTAGTCCTCCTGTTCTCAGAGAGGGATCTCTCAAATTATTTTTTTGCAAAGGTATATCTTATTTGCTTTTAAGTATTGATTTTAGACTAGTTATTAAGTGCAGGTGTTTATTTGGTTTGTTTGTTTGGTCGAATTGGCACAGCAGAACATGAAAGGTCTAAGTAGTATAGATATAAAGAAGAAGTGTCAATTTCATTGGGCAATAGAGTCAGGAAGAGGTTTATGACAAGCTCATCAATGGATATGGGATATCAAAAGGCAAATCTAACTTGGCCACAGGATCCTTTAGTTTTGTGAATGAGATGGACATTAATGATTTGGAAAGAGAAATTGAATTCTCAACAAAGGGAACTTAAAAACATAATTTGAGCGGAAAGAGGTATTTGATAGACAGGCCTAACCATGAATTCTACAAACCACACTTTAAGAAAATAATGACTTCAAGACAACTTTTAAAATGAAATCTAAGATTCGGGAGCACATCCTATTTCCTCAAAGATTCTATTTTAAAGGAGTTATAAAACATGAAAGATTCACTGATAATTGTTGTCATAGAAGAGGGAACACCTAACACATCCATGATTACAACTATAAAGACCTTTAAAACAATTATTCAAGCAAGGACAAAGGGTATGATCAAAACATACCTCCTTAGCTAACTATAAACAATGGAACTTCAAAGGGGGACTTCAAAAATAGTTTTCAAGTGGCAGCAGACAAGCAGGGAAAACCATAAATCATGCCCGAACCAACTATTTGAACTATTTGAGAAATAAACAAGCATAAGGTTTCAAGAGCATGATTAAAGACTCTAAAATTCCTTAGCAGAAGAAAAAATAAAAAAATGAAGGATAAACAGGTCTAAGGTGCTTCCAGGAGTCATTTCTTAGCCTAAACTTTTCATCCTACAGTAGTAAGAATTGATGGAACATAATGAAAACGAAAAAAAACAATAGACAATTCAGAATACATCACCAATAGCTAGGCTCAGGGATCCAATGATAGAGCCTTCTCATGAACAAGCGAGTCAAAACATCATCAAGCTTCCAAGACTTCAATTTATTCTTCAACTTTAGACAGACTATGTATTATTTCAAAGAGTTCCAGTGTTACAACTAGTGACCAACCAACCCTTTACAATGTGCTCCTCAAGGAGATTTTATAAGAAAATGAGGAGGTGGAAGAGTTTCTAAGGTTTGAGTATAATTAATTCCATACTAAATGCAAATCCTAGCCTTGAAAATCATGCAAGGCATAAGGCAAGAATGCATTCAACTACAACTCTGTTTCATTTACTCTGTTTTCTGCTTTTTAGGCTTAGTGGGAAAAAATATTGACTTTAAGGCAGATTCTTATCTTTACAATAACTTCTATTGACAGTTTGAGATATTTCTTTTACTTGCAATAACTATTCAGCTGTCTTTAGTCTTAATGTTACTGACTGAGATTTGATCTGGGTATTCCTTTGAGGCAGAAAGGCTGCAAGTGGCATTTCTGGTAGTTGGGGATTCAATTAGCCCCTTTGATGTGGCATCCGAGGTTCTTATAGATCTGTCTTCTTTTATTTCCTTTAAAACACTGATATACTTTAATATTGTGTTTATGCCTTGATCCCTTTAAACTCTATTTAGAACCTTTAATCTTATTATTATTCTTTGATCCTCTATCTTCGATGCTGATACTCTTCAATTAATCGATGTTCACTGTGTTGTTGTTTGCAGGTGCGCAGGGGTTTTGTTGGAGAATTTGTTTTAAAAGCCGATAATCATGACTTATCAACCCTCTAAAACGTGTAATTTAAACTTAAAACCCTTTAATCTTGTAACCAGGGGCATGAGGATCGTCATCCTCGGCCCATGCTATTGTAATTAGCTGCGGGAGGGTTTTATTCTTGAAACTCATTAAACCTTCATAAAAACAAACAATAGTCATTTAAATCTTGCGAAGATTGGTTTAAAACTACTTTGGAGGGTTTATGGAAGCGTTTAGGAGCTGTGAGGATGGAGATATTTGCAGCAGAGAATGAGTTTCTATGGTAAAACATAGAACCAGGGTTTAATTTGAAATATGGCGCGAATTGAGGATTAGCTATTTCGGGAAAACCATCGGTGTTTTTCGCGTGGCATTTGGGGGGTGAGCGGTATTAGCCGAAGGGAACGCGATATGCCTCCCCATGTGACACGTGGATTTCTAAAACCACTTTTATCGCGCGGAAGTTGTGCGATATCGGGGAGGGACCAAAAGTTGCGCGATATTGATTTTGGGCCATTGGATGATTGGCGACAGATCCAACGGCATGGATAGAAAACAACAAGATGTAAGATGCACAGAGTATGGATGGTGGGACCGATGATTGCGTCAGTGCCTTTGTCGCGTAGTGGAAAAGTTAAGTGGCGGGGTGAAAGATCGGGTTAAGTCCCGATCGTCAGATCTCTTGAATGAACGGTCGAGATCTAAAGAAAAGGTAGAGATTTGAAATGGGGAGAAGGGAAGGCAGGTGAAATGGGCGGAAGGATGAGGGCCCAATGGTCGTTGATCTGAAGAGATAAACAGTCCAGATTCACTTAAGACCATGACGGCGGGAAATGCAAAATAGAAGGAAGGTCGGGTTTTTATCGCGAGGTTTATGCTTTAAGCGCTCATTTGCGGGGCTTTAGGACACATGTAGGAAAAGGGCTAAATGGTATAAGCCCTCGGGGGCTTAAGAATATTATAGTGCAAATAGACTAATTTTTAGGCCAAAAACAAAGGTTTTTAAGGCCAAATGAGGGTTTTGGTAAATGAAAGAGAGGATTTTTAAACCAAATGAAAGGGAGATATAAGGTTTAAAGAGGGTTTTGAAATGTTTTAGAAGTCAAAATGGAGGTTTTTATGAATGAAATTTGGAGAGTGAAATGGAGAAGTGTAATGATGGAAAATGGAGCCTCTTAATCAATTTTCTCTTGGTAAAACAACAGGTTCTTGAGGGCTTATAGTGAAACAGCAGTGAAGATTAATTCAAAGGATAAAGAACATCATAAGAATTTCAAAGATGATGTATTTTTAAAGGAAAACTATCTCTTGAAGGCTTAAAAACAAGTTTAGCCACCACATGGTATAACAAAATTTATAGGTGGCTAACAGTACCTAGCTACATTTTCTTGCATATTGGGCCAATACACATATCTCTGCAAGCTAGCCATTTTATTCCCTAAACCAAATTTCCCTGCAACATTTGATGCGTGATCCTTTCTAATTAGATATAATCATTCACCTTTAGGAATACAACTTATATAGCATATAGAATGACCCCTCCTGGAGATGGCAGTAAACTTTGTTGTCACCATCGTGGACATGGTTATGTATCTACAATTACTGAAACACCTCCTTAAAGTCCTTTCCCTATGAATATTCCTATATATGCATCATGCATGAATGGATCCATGAATCTTTGATGTGTATTCCCTTGAACACTTGTTGGACAACTTATTTGTGCTACCCTACTTGTACTTGATCACTAAATGAAACTACTATAAAGACACAATCCACTTGTAATGCTTGTTTTTTTGCATCTTATAGTAGGCCTATAGATACCATAGAGGCTAATGATTATGTGGATTAATGTCTCACTCCCCATCAGATATTGCTTCCACTTCTTCACAACTTGCACCAGGGCATAAAGCTCGTTATCATAGGTGGTGCAGTTAAGAACTACCCCATGAAATACTTAAGAATGGTAGCATACACGAATTCCTCCTTGCATCAATACCACTTCCATAACATGCCCACTCACATCTATCTCCACTTCAAAGTGTTGTTGTAATTTTGGTAATGCCATAATTGGTGCTTAACTGATCTTCTTCTTTATCTCCTTAGAGGCCATCTACTAACCCTTTCCCCATTGGATTTTCTTGCTACTTGATGATATGGAGTGGAGTGGTGTTGTTTTTTTTTATCTGGATTGGATAGTCAATTTTTTTCAGTCCATGTGAATTCCTTAAGAGTGGAAAAAATGGATAAATTATCAAACATGACTACTTTTACCAATGGGACACAACTTGGCAAATTGGGGTATGAAATCTTCTGGGAGAATTTTGAGGCATTAAATAACATTTATTAAGGGAAAAAAATTTCCACTTAGCATGGAACATTTTTTTCCCTATTCTACACATAGAGACCTTTCCAAAAATGCATGAATCACCTCAATTAGAGTTTGTATGCAAAACTTGTGCCACTTGAAAGTTTACCTTCATGTTTTGGACACTAGAATTTGAGAGGGTACTATGCCATCCCCTGTTATTCATGGAAAAGGGACCAAACATGTGATTATTATGAATTATTCTCTATAATATTCCATATTGTATTTTTTATTAAGGGTTTAGGGAGTCAAACATAGCCACTAGCATGTTACCAAGATGTGTTATAACTGAGATACTAGGAGGAAAAAGGGTTCCATTCCTTTTGAGTTAATTTGTTCCATAGAATAGTAGAGTATCCAAGAGGGATAGGGAGAGAGCACACAAAGAGGATTTGTACACTATAGTATCCCATGATCCATAGGCATTACTTCTTTCTACTCACAACCATTTTCTATTTAGAGAAAGAAAACAATGCAACCTCACCTTCAAGTTGGGTTTTCTCTGGAAAGGGTTTCCCAAGTTATATCTTGTGTCAAATAATGGCTTGTGAGATTTTATTTCATTTTCTATATTTTCTACATAATTTTAACTTTCATGCATACACAACAAACGATAGACTAGGGATATAGAAATCTATTAAGAATTTAACCCTCATAGTCTAGATTTGGTATTTTTAAGTAAAATTTATTAGTTTTTTTGTGACAAACTATCCAATGGAATATCCATGATATTTTATAGATCATATTAGTATCAGAGTATGTTTCTTTGGGTATATTTTGGATTTTTGTGGGAAATATAGATCATCCAAACCGAAAGTCATAAAATCAAAATTCATTACCCTAGTCATAGTCTCGATTTGGTATTTTTAAGTAAAATTTATTAGTTTTTTTGTGACAAACTATCCAATGGAATATCCATGATATTTTACAGATCATATTAGTGTCAGAGTAGGTTTCTTTCGGTCTATTTTGGATTTTTGTGGGAAATCTAGATCATCCAAACCGAAAGTCATAAAATCGAAATTCATTATCCTAGTCATGGCTGGTGAATATGTGAATAACCTCATCATCCTACAAAGGAGATATTTTCATGGTTGGAAGAAAATTTTGTAGATATAATTGATAATGTGAATCTCCTTATGTCAGAACTAAGAAATAATCTTGGTACATTCAAAGAAGATGGGGGTTCTAATGCAAAGGACCAATTAGAGGGGATACCAGGAGATCAGGAAGAAATAGAGAACAAGCCAAAGAAAGAACCTGAAAGAGATCAACCCAATTCAAGTGCCATGAAAAATTCATATTCCCTATTAAAAATGGAAGTGAAGTTTGATATCAAGTTGTACCAAGGTGAGATTGACACTTTGAAGCTAAATCACTAGTTGCAGTAACTATAAGTTTATTTTAGTGTTCATCATATAGAGGAACAATATAATATTTCATTTTCATAACTAAAGTTAGAGGACCATACCCTCACCTAGTGGGAAATTCACATAGATACATTGAGGTTAGAGATAAATCCTCCAATTACTAAGTTGGATGGCTTTAAAATCCTCATAAATTCATAGTTTTACTCTATCAAGTATGTATAGGACCAGCAGGTTCGATTGAACTACATCAGGAAAAAGCAGGGGCTAAGTGTGCAGGAGTACACCAAAGAATCTAGAAATATGGTCTTAATATTGGGTATCACCCCAAGTAACTTATATGTATTCCTCAATTATATAAGGGGTCTACACAACCATCTACATAATCAAATGATGTTGTTCAAACCTAGATTGGTGGATGAGGCTTGTGTACAAGCACAATACCGAGAGAACATAGGTTCGAAGAAATGGAAATCAAGTGGAATGATGTAGAAGGAGAAAAGAAACTTCTAAGGAGGGAAATAAGAAGTGTAAATGGGGAAACTATAACTGTTAGGTCCCTATATTACTATTGTAGTCTCTTATTATGTTAGTATAGCCCCCCTTATTGTTATTGTTGTACCCCTATAACCCCCATATTGTTATTATTGTGCCCTTGCATTATTATTGTTAGGTCGGCTAGGATTACATTGTGGCTCCACTAGGATTACATTGTGGCTCCATGGACTCCTATATATAGAGAGGAGGTTTTTTCATTTGTATCATCCAAGAATTGTTCATTCATGTAATGTATTGGAAGTTGCCACCTCGAAGTGGCTTATTTCTAAGGCATTGATATCTCTTTTATTCTATTTTTGGAGTTGGTTTCACAACAATAACAATATGGTAGCCACAACACACTAGTGCAAAGATGCCAACAACCACTACAAAATTGATGGTCATACATACAAGAAGTGTTGGAAGTTGCATCTAGAGCTTAACCTAAAGAACAAAAATATAGATAATAAGAACAAGAATATTATGGCTATTGATTTGAGAAAATAAGTTGAATGAAACTTGGACATGGATGATAACATCATATGTACATCAATGTAGAAGGAGGTGAATTTGAGTATCCTTAGCAATAGGAAGAGAAAGAAATGGCCAAACTCTTCCACATAAAGTTTAATTTTAATAAGACACATATTAATGTTGTTTTTATTTAGGATCACAGGAAAATCTCAGTACAACATATTTATGTGAAATTTTTAGTATTGTTGTAGTTACTGGTTATTATTCTCCTATTTGAAAAGATTATTTGTCTTCTGCAATTTATATGCAAAAAATTGTTGAGAGTTCACACACACAAACACACAAACGCACACACACCCCCCCCCCCCCCCCCCCCCCCCCCCCCCCCCCCCCCCCCCCCCCCCCCCCCCCCCCCCCAACACACACACACACACACACAAATAATGAATGTCGACAGTTTTTCCCAAATTGTCAGTAGAATAACCCCAATGTGGGGAAAATTAGTTGTAGAGATGATTATTTTTGTTGATTCATCAAAAGTTGTAATTGAAATTTTTACAATTGTTTGTTTTAAATTATCAAACCTCTGGAAAAAATGTTTTCTTCACTTTTTCAAGTCGATCTGAACTCCTGCAAGAAACATGGCCCCTTTGATTCAATTAAACCTCCCTCTGGCTCACTGAACTGATCCACATGTTTGGCCCTAAAAAAATCAGCCCTCACTGACAACTCACACTGGTTCAGAAATGATCTCAACCTCCATTAGAAATTCATCTTGATCTACTAGAAAAATCAACATCTCTTGTGGAAATCAATCACTCTAGAAAATTTATTGTTTCTTTGGAAACTCAACCTCTCTCAATCAATTCAAACTACAAGGAAATTTTTCCTCTCTACAAAAAAATCAATCTCCCATAATCTTTAAGAAATTGTAAATTATTGTGAAGAATTATCTCTGACAACTCTATATTCAATAATTGTTGATCTCGATGATACGGGTGCCCTCGCGCTATCATTGCTCCCTTTCTTTCATTGAAAATATGTTTCTCGGATGTGTTCTCCAAATTCCAATTGAAGACCTCTTATAATCTCTCATTGAGCAACCAATGGCCATGATCTAATCTCAATAGATGGATAAGATCGTATTGACTTCTAAAAATGAATTCTCTAGAAGCCATTAGAGAAAAATAGATTTTCCTTAATTAATCCTAATTAATTAAGCCATTTCCTAAGATAGACTTAGGAAAATAATTAAATGGCTAATTAATTCTAATGAAGGAATTTTTCCTTAGAAACATTTTCTAGGTATTGGAGAAAATTAATCCATTGTGTTCCTTATCCTCATAGACACCATATGAGACTACAACACATGTCCGAGCTACACAAATTAACACCCCCTCTTAGCAAGGAATGTGTTCTGTATGACACCCAAGTTTCCTCTAAAGAAGATGAATCTTTCCTTCCCTATGGCCTTCGTCAATATGTCTGCTACCTGCTCATATGTAGGTATATATTATAGTTGAGCAATCATGCATTGTACACAATCCTTGATGAAGTGATACATAATGTCTATAGGCTTGGAACTATCATGAAACACTGGATTCTCAGATAATTTGATGAAACTATAATTTGCAGTGTATCCTATCGTCTCAACTCTCTGACCAAACAAAGCTACTAACATCTTCTGAAGCCAAATGGCCTCGCATGTAGTCATGCTTGCCGCCATGTATTCTACCTTTGTACAACTCAGTGCCACAAACTTCTACTCGCATGTTGTACCAAGAAACAACTCTTGATCCCATGTTGAAGCAACACCCTGAAGTGATTTTCTAATCGACTATATTACCTGTCCAGTCTGCATCAATAAACCCCACCAACCTGATACCATCACCTCGAGCACACCTGATATTGTGGCCAAATTTTAAAAAGCCAAAATTCCCAAGTTTTTTTAAAGATAACTTCAATAGGAATAAGACCATGAGTATCAAAAGTAAAATATGAGTTTTGAACATGATATCATAGCTAGTCAATCAGTTTTCTCTGCTTTAAAAAATGCAAGAAAATTTTATTATCAAGTGGAAGATTTTTCAAGTTATGAACAACTAGATGATTTTGCTGTGAATTTTATTAATTATAATTATGCAATAAATGATGGAACATGCTTACATTATATATGGAATTTTTTTTGAAACATTAAAAGTACTTTTATCTCTGACATAAAATTATCACATTAGCAATTTGTTAAATATTAGCATGTGAAAAACTCTCCAAATTTTTCTTTTCAAATTAATTTCTCCTCAGAGGATTTTTGTGGCAGATTTCACGAATATTTGTTTATAAATGTCTCCAAGGAAATAAATACAAGTAGAGATACTAAGTGGGGGTTCAAATACTCTCAATTTTTATTAATGGTGTAATGTTGAAGCTTCCTTGAAGATCAATAAAGAAAATCCAGATTGATTCCATATCTTGTGGTAACTTATAGTGTGTGGTGTTATCTTCTTATGTATTCTATTTCATTATTGTATTTCTTCCTACGAGGTTAATGTAAGATGCAACAAAAATATTTCAAAGGGTATAAAAAACTATTAATGTTATGAAAAATAGAAAAAAATATCGGTATTCATTTTCGAAAGAAGTCTTAATCAATGCTTTATAACCTCACACCTCTACCTCCATTATTTATTTGTCTCATTTCACATTGAAATTTCAGAGTGTAAGTTTTACATTTATTTTAGCCCATAAGTAATAAACTATATTATGTTAAATTTATTCTTTCCATATTATTAAATAGAATTTTGTAATCACTAAACTGAAGGTTAGTTTGGTCGAATGAGTCTATCCCCAAGATCAAGTTAGCTTTATATTAAATGATTTTTGTCTCCGGTAAAATAAAATTTCAAAGTTCAAATTAGTTTTGTGAATACCTTGGGAACTTACCTCCTGTATCCACAGGTTGTATGTAGGGTACAATACCTAATCCCATACTCAATTTCACCACACAAATACCTTTTCACATGTTTTTGTGCTATCTAATGAACTCCCTTCGATTCCACCATGAACTGAATGAGAGATTTTACTGCATAGGATATATTTTTCCTAGTGTTAACCAAATACATGAGAGAGACAATTAATTTTCTGTATAAGGTTGGGTATATATCCTTCTCCTTCGATGTGTCTACCTTCCTCCACTTTCTGATCATGGGTGTAAACATGGATCTGCAATCCTCCATCCCAAATCTCCCAGGATATCGATGTAGTACTTCCTTGGCCTAAGGAAAATATCTGCATCTATATACCACACCTCCATGCATATAAAGTAGTGCATGATCCCCAAATTCTTCATCTCAAACTCAGTCACAAGATCCCTCTTGCACTCCTCTATGAGCTGCAGTGAACATGTAACTAACAATTCATCAACGTACAAAACAAGAATGAGAACCTCACCCCCAACCACCAAGTAGTATAGGTTGGCATCTCACTCTTCATGAAGCTCATTCCCTACAAGTATCTATCAATTTTCTCACTCCACGCCCTGGGAGCCTACTTAAGCCCTGTTGAGGCCCCGAAAATCGGTGCAACAACATAGGGGAAAACCACCAGGTCGGGACTTGAAACCGTCCCTTTTCTGTTTGGAATGGTGGCTCCGACTGAATTTGTGGGACCAGTTTCCCAATTTAATATAGTTGGAATGAATGAATGGTTTATCTCTAAAAGGAATTTGATATATGGAATTATAATCAAGATTGCAACAAACAATAAATCTATATGTTTATATCTATATATCTAAATCTATCTCTATCTATCCCGAGATGAAACTTTCTTCTTGTGCGATTTAAAGAAATAATATTTCAATGAGTGCAAATAAATATCATACATTAATTGAGAGTATGGAAAACAAATAAGGTAATTGATTTAATTAATAAATTAATTAAATCAATTTAATGAAGCTTATATCGCAACTTTTATGAAATTCTTGTATTGCATATACATATAAATGATAACAGAATAACACGTTCAAAAGTGAATTGATGTCAAATTGTATTCAAACAAATATATAAAACAACACATCATAAGATAAATGAATTATTTCTCAGTTGAAACTTAACTGAAGCATATAAGATAAAAGTACCATATATATGTTTACTCAACTTATTTGATAAATAACTCATGGTCCAACCTTTTCTATTCAGAAAACATTAAGAGTACAAAAGTGCATCATCAACAAAGTATTCTTTCAAAATTTCAGGACCCCTTATTAAAAGACATGAAGGGGTTTAAATATAAAACTAATAATTCTTAAAATAGTCATTCCAATAAAAAATAATGAGGTTTCAAACAACTCTCCCTAAAGTAAGTACAATAAAAACGAAAACATAAATTAAAGGGGTGATTTGTTTGTGGATTGTCCTATTGTCTCTTCCTCCATTTTCTCCTTGAGTTCAAGGATATTAAGCATAGGATGAACCTCGGGAGGTTGGCCTAGCCTAATGTGTCTGTGTCCAGTAAAAACAACATCAAATAATGGAGGTAGCCATTGGCTGCGATGCTTCACTAGATATCTCTGGTGTCTTTCCCAATCTAACTTTTCTATCTTCTTTATGTGCTCATATTTCACTTTTGACACTTCTTCCCATTGCCTTATCAAATATTTTACCAAGGGTAATGCACAAGGAGGACATATATATATGAGATTTTCTTTGATCAGGTTATGACTGATAGTTTCCACAATGTTTGTGGCGACGTCTTTAGCTCTCGTTATTTCCCTTTCTACTTTCTTTAGTTGTATATCCCAATCTGTGAACAATATTTCTTTCTTTGATTCTTCAATTCTAGGAAGGTTGGCGTTTCGGCCATCAGAGGAATCCTTCCAGGTAACATTTTGGGATACTTTCTCATCTATGTCATCAAAATTGATTCTCATGTCAGCAATGTGATTCAAAATTGAATCACTTTTCTCACATAATTCAAGAATGATGGCTAATTTTTGACAAAATATGACCTATTGTTGTGCCAATAAGGTGTTCAATTCTAAAACTTCTTTCCTAAATTCATTAATCTTTGTAACATCTTTCATTTGCTCAATGGAGAGTTGTAATTGATGAATTTGAGTATCTTTAGAACTAATTTCAACTTGATGTTGAATGTTTAGTTGATGCAGGCTCTCTTGTAGTTGTGTAATTTGTACCTATAGCTGTTGACTAACACTCTTTTTTTGCTTGTAACTTCGTCTCAAGTTGAAGTATCTTTTCATCTTTTTTCTTTATCAGTTGATGAATTTTTGATGCTTTTTCAATAGTTGCAGATGTATAGGCTCCTGCAAACTGTGATAACCGAGTTAGATCTCGTGAAGGATCTAACTCGGTATCTTTCCAAATAGTGTCCATTGACATATCTTCTTGAGTAAGAGTCTGGGCATGTTCTTTTCTTCTCCTTTTCATTCTTCCTGCTAACAACTGCTTTGTGCTTAGGACTATAAAAGATAACTAAAGGAGGTATTTCTTGAATATTTAAAACAATTTTAGATGTTGGGAAGGCTGGAATGTATTCCATTCTCTCAGTACTTATCATTTTGGCAGAGGGCCCAGCAGGAGTATGGGTCATGACTTGTAGAAGGGGGAGTTTGTAAATTTTTTTGTTGATCAATAATCATGGTTTCTTGTTCTTCTTGGAGCTTGAGGTAAAACTCTTTCTAGACATCTTTGAGATTCCTGGGAAAATCCAGATCTATTGTTTGAACTTCAACTACCTTCGCTTGATCTAGTGTATTAAGGACTTCAGTATCCTTAATAACTGATTCATTTTCTTTCTGAGTCATGGTTTGAGA
The DNA here is from genome assembly GCA_034641835.2 of Pinus albicaulis. Taxonomy (NCBI): domain Eukaryota; kingdom Viridiplantae; phylum Streptophyta; class Pinopsida; order Pinales; family Pinaceae; genus Pinus; species Pinus albicaulis. The sequence goes on from CM076571.1 coordinate 816,886,388, forward strand.
GACATCCAAGATCTCGAGTGGACTTGTCTCCAATCTCTTGTTCTTGTATTGTTGAAACTTTAATATCTGTGATGGGTGAAGGCGTAAATTTTCCAACTTCTTGACTACACCATAGTTTTCAGCAGACTCAAACAGATCATCAAAATCATCATCTTCGTGCACAAAGGGTCTAATTTTCACTTGAGTAGTGAAGTTATTGGCCACTTTTAGGGGATCATATTGCCTATTTGGAATTGTAAACAATTTCAAACACTCTATTTTACCAATTTCCAATGTATCATGCTTGTATTTTTCTATTCCATACACACCACAATTAATTGGGAAGAAAGGCCATAATTCCTTCTTGGCTTCTTTCAAAAATTTGGTCAGACCATTTCCCATAGATTGGTATGTGATTTCTCTTACGAGAAGTTTATCAGGAACATACAATGGTAAGACATGTGGATGAGCTAGGCTCCCAAATACTCATACATAGGTGAATGATTCCTCACCAAACCACTTTCCTATAGAAGAAAAGTTGGCTTGGGCTTCTTTGGAAAGTATGGGGGCTTTCTCATTAAAAACGGCTTCAAAAAGGGGTAGTATAACTCCATGATAGATTCTGTAAAAATGACTTTCATATTTGGACTCCTAGAGAATACTATGAAATACATTAATGGGAAGGGGATCTTGGGTAGTTGATTTCCAACCCATGACAGGAAAATCTGATGTAAAACATATGACATCCATAATATAACCACTCATGTAAAATGGAGGAAAAATTTTAGAAGAGATAGAGCGATTATTTCTGTACTCTAAAATTTGGGTGGCAATATTATTTGAAAGAATATTTCCCCAATCCACAACTTAAGAGTGAGCTGCTACTTCCATAAGGGGAACCCATTCTACTGAGAATCTAGTTGTGTCTGACTGATCAAAAATTTTGGACATCATACTTGAGATATAACAATATGGACTTGCAAGAGAATCAGTAGAATAAATACCCTTTTCATCGTTCTTGTGTTTGTTAGGATTACTCCTCCACTACTTTATTGGTGTTGATTTGAGCTCATTTTCCTTAGCGAATTTTTCAACGAATTCTTTATCATAAATATTATCAGGGTCTGGAAGATGGTACATTTGCTTCCAGTATTCTGCCTTAAAGGAACCAATCATTGTTCCTCTACTGTTAAGGAAATTTGTGTCCCCGATACTAAGATTTTCGATAATCCACCTCACCATATCAGTATATGGTAGTATCTTGGGCCTTATTGCAATTCGGTGAAGAAATGAATTGGCTACGTCTCCAATTCTAGATTCAGAAGAATTTTGGGCATCTGTTGTTGCTTTTCTCTAAATTTTTCATGGTTTCTCGTCTTCAAATAGCTTATACATAGATTCCCACAGAGAAGATCCACTTTCAGGTCCACAAATCATATCTATGAAGAAGGGAAAAATCTTTGTTCTCTTTGAAGTAGTAGGCGCAGGATTAAAGAGAGCGATATGATTCTTTTGTTTCTTCAAAGCCTTCTACATTTCAAAAGAACTTTGATTACTCAAACTTTCCTAAGTAAGAAAGAGTAAGTGGGAATTAGGAACCTTTGATTTTTATAATACACACAAATACCATAGTAACTAGAAACATTGCAAATGAATGAAACTTCACATGCTGGTGGGATATGAATTGAATAATTGTTGCAAGGAAATGATTATGGTGGTATGGTTGATAAAACCATTAATTTATGACATTGAAAACTGATATGGATTATCATGCCATAATAATCATTTCGCAATCAAAACTAGATCTATCGCATTATATCATGACTTCTGTGTAATCTCTTCATTAAATACTGACAAGCTAGCATTTATGTTGATTGCATCATCGAAATCGCAATATCAGTGCAGTTAACAACATGTAGTATGTGTTTTTGTAATGGGAGTGCGATATGCGATCTGCGATGCAATCGCTTTATTGCATTGACAATTATGAGCGATAACAAAATAGCATGGTTGAGTTATTTTTTATAATGCGATGCGATACACTTTATCGCATAGGCAAGTGTGAGCATGAGGAAATGAGAGTGTCGGTAGAAATTGTGATTTGCGAAATGTGATTTAGCTGACATGGTAGAAGTCAGTCCATGCAGTATCTTTTATTGGATTTAACTTTAAAATATGGCTTTTTCCTTATATAAAATCATTTTGATAATATTCATTGCATCGCGAAAATGTTTAAGTTCATTATTTTCATTATGTAAATGATCTTGTGATTTGAGAAATGCGATTTATCTCTGCTTAAGAATTTGGAAAGCCAATTCTTAAGGTTTTCATCCCTTTTAACCCCTATTCCTATAAAAAGAAATATTCTAAGGTTTTATTTGTTTAAACTCTAAAAATTAAAAGGGTCCCCATTATTTTCTAAAGTAATTATGGCTTAAAATAATGGGGCTTGTTGATTTACACAACAAGCCCATACAAATATCTATTCAACCTTCACACATGGGTATCACTATTGTGTGCCACAATAATCTCTAGTTTTCCTATGTATAACTCCTCTTCCAACTCGCCATTAAGGAATGAAATATTGACATCCATATAATGGATATTCCATCCCATTTCTGCTATTAATGACATCATATCTTGTATAGAAGTATACCTAGCCACAAGAGAGAAAGTATCCTCATAGCCTATTCCATCCTTTTAAGAGAACTCGTTAGCCATGAACCTTCCCTTGTATTTCTCAATGATGCCATATGCACTATGTTTGATTTTTAAGACCCAACGTGATCCAACTACTGCCTTATCTTTCAGTCTAGGCACAACCTCCCACACATAATTCTTCATTATTGAGGTGTACTCCTCAACCATTGCATCCAACCACACCTACTACTGTGAAACCTCTTGACAGTTGTAAGGGTCGCTATCTAATAACTGAATAACCAATACCATGCAGCTAGTGTACATATCTAGTTGTCTCTGCTGCCTACTACCATTAGGGGAATTTTGAGGTCTAAAATGGGTCTCCTAAGGAATTATAAAAAAATAGTGGAAATAATAAAATAATATTATATTACATCATCAAATTTTAGAGAGAAAAATGAAAAATCTGCTTTTTCAACTTGTATTTTCAACTAATATCCCTATGGGTTTACTCAAATTTCAACTAGGAACACTCGTTGGATGTAGAATTTGATTCCTGATCCAAGGAGTACCCATGTTACATACTTTTGATGGACCCTTCTACACAAAAAATGATAAATACACGAAAAATGTGATTGTAATCACGTTTTTTAATGTATTTTTCATTTTTTGTGTAGCAGGTTTCATCGAAAGTATGAAATATTGGTACTCCTTGGATGAGGAATTAAATTTTACATCCAACGAGTACTCCTGCTCGAAATTTGAGTCAAATATTAAGGAGATAAGTTGAAAATACGAGTTGAAAAAGTAGTTTTATTGTTTTATTATTTTTTAATCTTTGTACTTTTTTACTCCAAAAATGGTGAATCATCCCCCATGGTTAACATCATCATATTGAATCTTATTGGTTCTTATAAAATTTATTTTGGTTTACATTTTTCTTAAGAGGCCCATTTTAGACCTCAAAATTCCCCTAATGCCATATTAGGAGCTCCCACAAACTCCTGGGCATCCCCAAGTGTCTATTGAACCTAAAATTTCCTTTTTCCAAGTGTAGACGATGGAATATCCACCTTCATATCCTCCTGATGCATATCTCGGATCTGTTGCAGCTGCTGCTCCATACTCTACAAACTCTTAGGAAGTCCTACACATGATCCTATGCTCATAATTGTAATTGTACTCATGCTCTATTGTCTCTGATCCTTCTACTCAACTCTAGGAGCTTTCGTTGGCTTCTCACTATGATCATCAACTACTAGAAAATATATGGACCTCATGTATGCCTTTTCCTTCGTAAGCTTGACATCTCATCTGACTATAATTCTCCTAGCCTTGGAATGAAAATTTAATATTTCTTAGAGGTCTTGTTATACCCCACAAACTATCCTCTTTTTGTAATCTGATCTAAATTCGAGAATGTGTCTCCAAGAATGTGACAATATGCTAGGCTATCAAATATACTTAAATGGATGACATCTTGCATCTTCCCTATGAATGCCTCTTCTGGTGTCATCTTTCCAAATGCTCTATGTGGAACCCTATTATGAATTTAAACTATTGTACTACGTACCTCTTCCAGTAAGTAGTATGGCATGTCCTAGTCATACAACATAACTCTCATTTCCTCCAAAATAGAACAATTATTCCTCTCAACAACCGATTTATGTTGTGGGTTGTACGGAATCATCCACTCTTTATTGATTCTTGCCCTCATATAGAATACCTATAACTCTTTTATTATGTACTCAACACCATTTTCTAACTAGAGAACCTTCACCTTCCTTCTTGTTGAATTCTCCACTAGAGCCATAAAATCCTGAAAGTGACTGAAGAGCTCATCCTTGGTCTTTAGGATGTATATCCAGGTCTTTTTGGAGAAATCATCAATCAAATAAACGAATTACTCTTATCCCCTGATAAAATTCATAAATATTAGCCCACATATATCTGAATGCACTAGATCAATAACACCCTTCAATCTCATGTCACTCCTTGGAAAGGTTTCTTTCATAAACTTCCCCAACACACATTCTATACAAACATCATTATTTTATGTTCTCACCTCTAGAACACTTATCACCATATCACGAAGCAGTTTAAGTCTTCCATGATATAAATTTCCCATCCTCATAAGCCATAGCTCCCCTTTATCTCTAGGATTAATATTACTAACTAGTGCCTTAGGAGTGTCAAATTGAAACCTGTAAAGTTGAACGCTCCTCACTCTAATCATTAAGGGTGATTTCCAGTCCTTGTGTTTGATCAACACATTTTCCCCTCTAAACAGTAAATTGTAACATTTATCCTAAAGGATATATGCAAAAATAAAATCCATTCCAAACCATGGCACATGCAACACATCATGAATATGAATTATCTTTCCATTCTCCCTCTGAAATCGAATAGTCCCTCTCTCAACTAAGTTACACTTTGTACTCGTTCCCCATCTAAATATAGAATATGATGTCCTCCTCCTTATAGTTTGGGAAGTACTCTCTAACTCCTGTCATGTGAAATGATACCCCACTATATATATACAAAACACCCTGTAAGGTCAAGCTAGATAGGAAAGAAATCAGTGAAAACTTTTGTTCCATCCTATTGGAGAGCTCATATACACTAGCTGAAGTTGTTGTTTTCTTCTTTCTCTTCTTCTCATTCTTCTTTCTGTGAGGAAAATTTTTGATACAATGGCTGAACTCATGGAAGACATAACATTTGACCTTAGATATGTCCTTCTTCTTCTTATCACCTTTTGGGTTTGGTCCCTTGCTAGACCTGTTCTTTGCTTTCCCTTTTCCTACTACGGCCATGTTCTCCCTTGACTCCTCACTCTTATAATTCTTGTTGTTGTTTCCATTAATAAGGATAATTTTAAGCTCCTCCTAAGTGAAATCGCTCCATAATCGATCCTAACTCGGTAGTGTATCTCATATATTGATCACCTAGATGAATACATCCCACTGCTTCGTAAAACCTTTCACGGCTATATGCACTAGATTTTCAACATCTAGTTTATCTCCCACTGTAGCTAACTCTCCTTTACAAATCTAAGTCTAGTGAGGTAGGATACAACATCTTCACCCTTGTTCATCTTGTTATTTCTTATCTTTTCTCTGATAATAAACTTCCTATAAGAGGTAGCATCCTGGAACAATTTCAAAATAGTGTCCCACATTTTCTTTGTTGTATCTAACTCAGCAATATGTAGAAATATATGGTCCTTGACTCCATCATTTGGCATATTCCTTCCTATATGTTGTGAGATGTGTTGGATATTTGGGTATGAAAATTGAAACAATGGTCACATACTCCTTAAGAACATTCTCTTCCAACAACAAGATAATTTTGGCTTTCGAGAAACCAAAATTAGAGGCAACATCCAATCTATCCTAATCTCTCAAACATGTTGAAGCCATTTTATAAACCCTAGAAAAATAGTGAAACCCAAATAAATGGAAGAATACAAAATTGGTTTTAAACCCTCAAATTTACTCTTCATGTGCCTGCAAAAACTCCTTTCTTCCCTTAGATCTACTATGAGACCATGTGAAATTTTAAATACTATTGTAGTTACTGTTTATTATTTTCCTATCTAAAAAGATTATTTATCTGTTGTAATTTATATGCAGAAAATCCTGAATAAAACACTACTGCAACTTTGAAAAATAAATAAATCACAAGAAATAATAAAGTACACACAGACACACACAAATAATGAACATCAATATTTTTGGACAAATTTTCCCTAGAAAAACCTCACTGTGGGGAAAACAAGTTTTGTAGATGAGCATTTTTATTATTCTTCAGGAAAATATATAATTGAAAATTTTACAATTATTTTCCGTAAATTAGGAAACCTCTGAAAAAATTGTTTTCTTCACTTCTGTGAGTCGATCTGACGTCCTAGAAGAAAATTAGCCCCTTTGATTCAATTCATCCTCCCTTCATATCACTGAACTAATCCACATGTGTTGCCTTGGAAAATTCAACCCTCACTGGAAACTCACATAGGCTAGTAAATTATCTTGGCCTCCTATGGAAATTTGACTTATACTGGAAAAATTGGCTTCTCCTATGCAAATATATCACTCTAGAAAATTCCATCTTGATTCAACAACTAGGCCTCTCTGAGTCAATTCACACAACTGTGAAACTTGGCTCTCTGAGGCAATTCACACAACTGTGAAACTCAACCTCTCTACATATAAGATCAATCTCTCTCAATCTCTGAGAATCTAGAAATTGTTGTGAATAATTATCATTTGGTAACTTTGTATTCAATCACTATTCATCTCGATTTGTTTCTTCCCTCGTGTTATCATTGTGACTTTCCTCTCACTATGAATATGTTTCTAAAATGTGTTCTCCAAATTCCCATCGAACCCCTCTTATAACCTCTCATTGAGAAACCAATAGCCATGATCTAATCTCAATCGATGGATAAGATCATCTTGAATTCTAAAAATGTATTTTCTAGAATCCACTAGAGGAAACTCAATTTTTCCTCAATTAATCATTGTTAACTAAGCCATTTCTCTAAGTAGACTTAGGAAAACAAATAAACTGGCTAATTAATTCAGATTAAGGAATTTTTCCTTAGAAATTTTTCTCTGGGTTTTAGAAACAATTAATCCATTGTGTTCCTTACCCTCGTAGACACCATCAAAGACTCTAACACATGTTCGAGCTACCCAAAATAATACTCCCTCTTAATGAGGAAGGTGTTATGCATAACACCTAACATGTTTTTTAATAATATAAATCTCACCTTTCCCAAGGCCTTCATCAGTATGTTTTCTACCTCCTCATTTTTAGGTATATACTATAGCTGAAAAATCTTGCGCTATACATAATCCTCGATGAAGTGGTACCTAATGTCTATATGCTTAGACCTGTCGTGAAACATTGGGTTCTCAGATAATATGATGCAACTCTGATTGTCACATTTTATCATTGTCGTGTCAACTCTCTAACCCAACAAAGATACTAGTAGATTCTAAATCGAAATTTCCTTGCATGTTTCCATGCTCACTACTATGTATTATGCCTCTGCAGAATTTAGTGCCACAATAATGCCAGCATCATACATTTTCATGATCTCCTTCTGAACCAATGGCAACTGGATAGGGTTTATTCTGCGCAGTTTCTGTTTAAATGGTTTTTGGTTTTCTTTAAGAGGGATTTTGTGCTGTATTATTTCAGTGCCATAGGATTTGAGATCTTTGTAACTCCAAGCAAAAACATCAGAAAATTCTTTGAACAGCTCTATGTATTTGAGTTTAATGTGAGCTGGCAAAGTTTTGGACAATTTGATCATTTTCGGTTTTTCCTCACTGCCTATATTGCACTCCTGTACTTCAGTCTCTACAGGTTCCAGTTTTGGTTTATTGGCCACATCGTTAAAATCGAACAACTCCTCTAAAGGCGTTAGACCACTCGGCAAATTTTCATCTATAGAATGCAGAGTTTGTAATTCTTCCGTTTCTAACTCTGCACTTAATTCTGTTTTGTTCCTAAGTTCGCTAGACAATAGGTTAATACTGGCAGGTTGAGGAGACGATTCTTCTTCACCAAGAAAGTTTTCTTCACTGCAGTCTGTATCATAATCTGAATCTGAACTGTGCAGTTCGAACTCATTTCTGAATTGCATGAAGTCTTCTATTTGTTTGTCATTGTCAAACACTTGCCAATATTTTTCGTTATCAGGCACTGTCGGTCTAAATTTTATCGGAGTTGTGTCGTCTCCAGTCTCATATGGCGTTAGACATGTTCTGGCCGCAAAGGCTAAATTGTGGGCCATAATGTTCTTTTTCCTTGGGATGAAACTCAGGTTTGACTCCTCAAATGTTGTCAACAGATCCATGACATCATTCCGATAGGCTCTAAGTCCGGGATGATTCGCATTATACTCCCCATTGACTTGCCTAATGATTAACTCAGAATCCCCGTACACATTAATTCTTCTGGCTCCTAATTTCTTCAAGAGATGCAAGCCTAAGAGAAGGGATTCATATTCTGCTATGTTGTTGGAACACTGAAAGTTTAATTTGCATGAGATGCATTCTTTGTGGTTGTTTTCAGTGTTAATAATCCAAACCCCTGCACCAGCATTATTTCTAGTGCATGACCCATCAAAATACATACTCCATAAAGGACTGTCTTCGGTCTCGTCTGTTTGGTGATTGTCCTTTTTAACTATGGTGCCTTATGACTGTTCATGATTAGCAGCACCCAATTGAATTTGTTTTGACTCCTCAAATTCTTCAATAGATTGAGGGATGATGCCAGAAATGTTAGGGGTATTTTCTGGGTTGTTAAGTCCTAAAACAATGGACTCATAACCGGTAAATCAAGACCTATGCTTTGTTTACTAATGTTTTCACATGTGGCAAACTGTTTGGACACTTCTACGTTATTATACTCTTCTTCCCTATCGGCCTTTAATTCTGTTAAAGGGTGAAAATGTGAAGTTGGGAAACACTTTTTGCCCTTTTTTGACGTTGAAAATTGTAATTTTCTATGTTTTTCAACTTCAACTCCACTAAACTCATATTTTTATCGCAAATTATGCTTTGACATAAAAACAAGAATTGTAGAGAATTGTCTTACCTCCATACCGATATTTAAAAAAAAAAAAATTGACATATAGAGGGGTAAATTTGTTGTTTACTAACTGCATATACTTGAAATTTTCAGGCAAACATAAATAGTCACTTTATTATCCTTTACTTTTTTTAGGGAAGGTTATTCATTTTTTGAAAAAAAACCATAGCATCATAATCTGCATATATTGCACTAGTGCACAGACTATTTTTTGGTAATTTTCGGATCAAATCACTATTTTTTATTATTTTTTGAAATGGACGAAGACAAAAAAACAGTGATGTTTCAGTACATTTTATTATCCTTCGATTTTCTTTTCAATGTGATCGTCAATAAGAAAAATGAGAGTACCCTTTTGAAGTAGACAGAGAGAGGAAGTGCACTATGATTTTTTTAAATTTTTTGGTGTCCTCGTTTGAAAGTTATTGAATTTTCATTCAGTGCAATTTTTCAAACAATGAAATTCCATAGTGACATAGTTTAGTAAAAAATTAATAAAAAATTGAATTTTTTAATGAAACTCCATAAATCTCACATCATCAAAAACTAGATTTAGAGACGAATCTAATGGTACTTGGTTCGACATATAACATTTTGTTTTTGCAGGTGTTCTGTCCCTCCAAAGTTGCAGGTTTCTCAAAACTGCAGAGTTTTCTGAGTTTTTTGTTGACCAGAAACTCTCGGCCGAGAAAAACTCTCGGCCGAGAAATTTTTAAAACTCTCGGCCGAGAGTTTTAAACCAATTTATGCGCGGGAAAACTCCCGGCCAAAAGTTTTAAAAACTCTCGGCCGAGAGTTTGCGCAATAAAACTCTCGGCCGAGAGTTAGAAAAACTCTCAGCCGAGGGTTTTTGAATGTTAAAAAATCTCGGCCGAGAGTTTTTCTAACTCTCGGCCGAGAGTTTTGTGACACAACTCTCGGCCGAGAGTTTTCAAAACTCTCGTCCGAGAAAATACGAAATATTTAAAATCTCTCGGACGAGAGTTTTGAAAACTCTCGGCCGAGAAATTTAGTTGACTTTTTTTCTCGGCCGAGAAATTAAAAAATCCTCCCGAATTCTATCTCATGCCAAAAAGTGTTTCCCAACTTCGCGTTTTCGCCCTAAAGTGACTTTCTCACTAGGAGTTTCATTGTTAAACATGATAAAAGAATCAAGGCCTGTATTGACAGAATATATAGGAGAGTTTCGTGGTCTGTATTGACTTGTAACCATGTATTGCATATGAGACTCCCTGTAAAGTCTTCTGGTCTGATTGAAAACCGGGATGGTCGCATATGTCATGTCCATCTGCATAGTCCCCTGTAACTTAGCTCCCTAGGATCTTGATAATAGCATTCCATACTTTGGGGGGACATCAGCCACAACAATGTCCATGAGTAAACATTTGGCTGGAATCTGGGCTAGGTTAACACAGAGGTATTTGATCAATCCTAGACATTTTACTCTATTTGAGTCAAAGGAGTATAGGTCTTTGTAGGGTCTGGTAATTTCTAAACCAAGGCTCTCCATCATAGCTTTAGGCATTAAATTATGAGAAGCCCCGGAATCATGCATAGCGTTGTGTAGAATTTTGTCATGAATGTTCAAACTCACATAAAAGGGAGGAACCGGTCCTTCTTGAAACTTCCCTTCAATCTTAGGGCCAAAAATCAACTCTGGTAGGTCGTCACTAAGATTAACTGTATCTCCATTTTCCTCTATATTTAAAGCCTTCAAAATTTGGTTCCTATATACATGTTGGGCAGTTAACTCATTTAATGGAACAGAGATTTTGATCTTTAAGATTTCCTGTTCAAGGCTGAAAGGGGTTTGATTCTTTGAAGCACTCGTTTCAACCTTATTAGTTGTCACTCTATCAACAATTACAGCTTGCTGATTTGTTTTACTTGACACAACTGTTGTAGAAGGAGTACTAGCTGAAGTGTTAGTACTACTGATGTCTTCACTCTGTTTTTCAGAATTTTGAGTGTTTTTCTCCTTATCCTTATCAGAATTAACAGCCACTGTTTTGTCTTTTTGTTTGGTTGTTTTGGGTTTGGCTGCGGTGCTGCTTTGAGAGGATTTGTCAGAGGTTTTGGTGTTGGGGGCTTGTTGACCGGTCTTGCTTCTAAGGTCATATTCTCTTTGAGGTTCTATGACGACATTTTCCATGTCCTGATAATAATTTTCATTATCATCTCTTTTGTCGTCGTAAGGTGTGTAAAGACCTTGTTTATTATCATAATGGACCTCAAAGTCATCATCCTCTTCCCCAAACATGTTGATATCCTCTTCCTCTGTTATGTCTTCCGTTTCTTCAACCTCACTTACATAGTTTTCATGAAAGGGAGGGGTGATCTGATGATCATCTTCCCTGGGTCTGTTTGGAGGTTGGTTCCTTCTAAGATTCTGATTCTGGTTCCTATTTTGAGGAGCAGTTTGATTTTGATTTTCTTGTGCTCTCTTAATTATGCTCATCTCTTTCATCATTTCTTCCATCATTCTCTCCATTTTTGAGTTGGAAGTAGAAGGTGTGGACTCCTCTCTAAAAGATACTCTCTTTTCCGCTTTCATCCTCGCTCTCTTCTCCATCAAGTTTACTTCCACAGAAAGAGCACCCCTTTGCATGTCTTCAAGAGTTGCAAAGACTCTTTCTCTAAGTAAATATGTCATGTCTGGATCAAACCCTTCAGGAAATTTGTTTAAAGCTAAGCCCTGAGGAGGTTTTAGTTCAGGGGAAAGTGCATTATAGACGCTGTTAAATCTGGTACAATAAGATTGTACACTTTCCCCAGGGTTCCTATGGAGATTGTTATAGTCAACAAGGACTTGGAGAGGATTCTTTCTCACTTCCCATTTGTTTAAGAATGTTTGATGGAAGGCTTGGAGATCGTTAATACTATGGGGGGTTAAACCTTTAAACCATTTTCTTACTTCTCCCCCCAAACTTTGAGCAAATAGTCTCAACTTGATAGAATCATCATCAATTTCGTTTCTGTCAAAGTAGTCATTCATCTTGTCCACATGTTGAGATGCTGTTATAGTATTACTAGCATCATATAATGGAATTTTGGACTGATAGTCCCGTGGAAGATTGCCTAATGGTACAGGAAGGACTAAGGGAGCATACCATGTTGCCATGGCAGGAGGTGGAGGAGGATTTACAGAAGGGAAAGTGGACTGAGGTGAAGTGGTTTGAACAGTGGATGTAGGGTGAGTAGAAGTGGATGGACCAGGAGTAGACCGTTGAGATGATCTTGGATGAGAGACACCTAAATTGTGAAGGAAATGTAAATCAGGAGGTGTTGTTTCCCTGCTACCAGGATGTTCACTTGTTTCAGGAGATGAAAGTGAAGATTCAGAGTCTAACTGGATTATATCATCAAATGACCTAGTCCTAAATGGGTTCACTAAGTCATCTTGTGGTTGTTGCAGAGCTGAAAGATTTTCAGGGACTGAATTAGCTCTCAAGGGTGATCTGAAAACAGTTAATAATTTAACCTTAGGAGACTTCCAAAGGATACTTTCCGGATTATCAACTATCTCAGGCGGGTTAGGGTCTGGACGGGCTCTAGTGTGAATCTTTTAAGAAGCCACTATGCTATGTTGTTTAGACCTAAAACAAGAAAAGTTCAACCAGATATGACAATCTTGGAGAGGTTAACCAATCTGTTTTTACAATTTTAAATCCCACAGTCTTCTAACTGAGTTTGAATGATATTATAATGATAAGGGTTCTCCCCAGCGGAGTCTTAAGGTCTGCTAGGATTGTGGAGTCGCCAAGTGGAAATTTTTAGCTCCTTTCAGAGGTAAAAGGTCTTATGGTCCACCACCATGTTTATTTAATTCCAATCTGAAATATTTTTAGGTTTTTCTAAGTCATTTTTCAGTTTTGTGGTTGTTAAGAATATCCTAACTTTGTTTCAAAACTTAGCTAAGGTCGCGAGACAAAGGCAGTCTACTCTTATGGCTAAGCCAGCTGATTTTTCAAGGTTTAGATGAAGTCTTAAGAGAAACCTAGGGTTTACCTAGTTTGTCACTGATTCAAACAAGTTCCATCATGATTACCTATAATAGGCAGTTCTTGAAAAGGCTGCTTTTTACTCTGGTTAATAAAGCAAATGCTCTATGAACCAAATCTCTGACGTCGTATGATTATCTTTAAATGAAAATGATTCTGGGTTCGATGTCCCCAGCGGAGTCGCCAGAAATGTTAACTTATGGTGGCTCAGCTGCAAAATAGAAGAATTGTCATGGAACCAGAGATTCTGGGTTAAAGTTTCCCCAGCGGAGTCGCCAGAAATGTTAGGTCTCTGTAATTTATTAGCAATATTGGGAGAGTCCAATCACAGAGTTAACATCATTTCAACCAAACTTTGGGATTCTAGGATCTAGCCCTCCTGAATCCGGAGAGGGATCTCTCCAATATGTACAAAGATGGATATTGTCTTTGAAAAGCTTAAGATAATGATATTAGGCTAGTTATGAAGGCCAAGGGTTTTGTTTTGTTTTGGATGGTTGAGCATGAAATGTTACTTGAGGGGAAAGTCCTAAGTGAAAAAAGTTTCAAAAGTGAGAAGTTGCAAGCAAATAGAACAGATTTGGCAGACAGATAGATATAACGCTGGTTTTTAGTCCATTGGGCTATGGAGTCATATTTGGGCTTTAATTGAACAACAACATCAAGTGTGATCCAAGGGGCAAGTCATCTATGTCTAAGGATTTCTTTAAATTTTGATTTATGGAATGGAGTGATACACTAAGAAGGGGAATTAAACAGATGCAGAACAAAGAGCAGCCTAGGATCTGATAAGTACTTTTAAACCAGTCAGCCTTTGGAAAACACTTAAGGAGGACACGAAAGCAGACTAGGATCTGGTAAGTGCTTTTAAACCAACCAGCCTTTGACACACTTCCAATAGAAAACATACAAAACAAGGGGAGACACAAAGATAACACAGAATGGTCTAAGATTTAGCAAGTGCTTCTAAACTAGCCAGCTTTTAACACATTCCAAGGGAAACAATCTGTTAGTTATGCAGACAAGTCTGGGACTAGGGCTAACCATATCTTCCTTCAGTTCATCATCACATAACATATACTGAAAGTAACATTCAGAAATAATATTTAGCTAGGACGATAAAATGATGGAACGCCAACATTCTCATGCCTAAACTGAATTAAGTCATTCCTAAATAACACATATTGGAAGAAAACATTAAAATAAAGATTTCTCAGCCAGAGAAGGTTACTGATACACAGCAGGTCCTAACCCTGTTTAAACTGTTCTTTACAGTGGAAAATGAAACAACATGAAAACAGAAATAAAACAACAAGTTACAAATGAGAATAACATCACCGTCAATATAGATCAGGATCCCATGAAACAGCTTTTATATTGATGTCAAACCAGCTACAAACTTCAACTCCAATGTTTCAGTTCAGCAATCATCTTCACTATTCAACCTAACTACTCTAGCACAAACAGAGCTTCAAGGGCCAGTGAATACTATGTACAAATAGAAGTCTCAATCTCAAGTGTATTTCAAAGTTCTGCAACCAACAATTTCTCATCTTCTGTAGAAGTACTTATAGGAAGATGAAGAGGTGAGATTTTAACAAAATATCTCAAGGATAGTTAATGCAGAGTGAAGACTTCTCGGCCCTTTGAGAGGTTCGAGGGAAAAATTTACAGGTGGATCACTACATTAACTGTTTCTCAATAAATATCAAAGCTCGGTGGAAGTTATGTTTGACTTTGAGGCTCTGTGCATGTTTTGGAGTAACTCTGCAGATATTTATTCATTGGTTTCCTTGCAGAAGTAACTCCCTAGCTGTGCTGGAGGCGGATATCTGATTTTCTTCAATAACTCAACCTCTTTTTGAATGTTTTGAGGCAACAGGTGGCTCAGTGGTAGCTGAGGAATCAATTTGCCCCAGATGTGGCGGTGGAGGCTTTCTGTCTGATAAAACACTTTAGATTTTCCTTTAATCTGTGTTTTAGATTGGGGATTAGGCTTTTGATAACTGTCTTAGCCGTAATCCCCATAAAAATTGTCTTCAATCTTCATCTGTTGTGCTTTATTCTCAAAACCGATACTCTTTTACTGTGTTTGATTTAAAACAGTGTCTTGTCGATGTGCAGACCCGCGCTGGGCTTTACGGCATCAATACTTATAGAGTACTGACGAAACATGGAATAGAGCCCCGTGAATGGCTTCTTTAAGATAGCTCGAAGGCACAGGAAACGTCTTTCCCATCCCTCGGCTTTCCTTCGTTCTATAATGGAAAACCATTAAAACTCCTGCAAAACAAAACAACAGTTAAGAAATCTTGCGGGAATAGGTTTAAACTACTTTGGATGGCAGGGGAGGAGCGTAGCCGTCGGATGAAGGCAACCAACGGTGGAGATCTGCATAGAAAGGCAAAAAAGGATAGCGGGAGGAGAATAAGGAGGAGCAGTTTTGGACCGTCCGATCTGGACACGTGGACGGTCCAGATCTATTCGGAGGGTCTCAATCGGGGGTGGCAGAAAAAGGGGATGCGATTGAACTTTGCGATTGAGCCCTTTGCGATTGAGCGCTGGCCGTTGATCTGAGGACCAGATCAACGGCGGGGAATGAATCGGAGGTAATCGCAAGGGGGTGAAACAATTGCGATGCGATTTTGCGCGGACCGTTGGATCAAGGATTAGATCACCGGTTGGGATTGAATCGGGGATCGGCAATCGGGGGAGCGACAAAAAACGCATGCGATTGAAAGTTTGCGATGCGATCGAGCGCAGGCCGTTGGATCAAAGGACTAGATCAACGGTGGAGAATGGAATCGGGGAGAAACCCTTGTATTTTATATAAAACCCGAACTTTTGAAATAAACAAAGGTTTTTATGGATCGGGGTGGAAAAACATATATACAAAGCGGACAGGCGCCCGACTGTGGGGCCTTTGGATATATGAAAATTGATGGGCCCGGGGCTTTATATATAATGAGGGCCTAATCGCAATCAGAACTGCGGGCCTGGTCTTTCCGATCAACCCATTGAAATTTCCCCGATCGCGATTGCGCGATCGGTCTTTTTGATCTAACCATTTTATTTTAAACATGTGACTTTGACTCATTACATCAAAACTTTGGAAAAGAGGGTTTTTGTAATTAACAAAGGAAAAAGGGTCGGAAAAATATTCACAAGGTTGTAAGCGCCGAGGGCGGGCTCAGGGTTATATGAAAATAATAAGATCGGGGGTCTTTAAGCAGCAAGGCTAATCGCAATCGGAACTTTTGGAGTATGGCAAAGACTTGCGTCTTTGATTCTTTCCGATGCGATTAGCACCTTATAGTATTAGCAAATGGTTCCAGACCCAAAGCGTATGGTGGGGGAGTGGTTTAGGTCTTAGCTCAAGGGGCTTAGGCCTATAGCAATGAAACTTTGATTTTTTATGAGAATTTTCAAGGATTTTAATGGATTTGGGGGTTCCGAAATAGTTAAAAAGTGAGTTTTTAACTATGAAAGGGGAGATTTTCATAAATGGAAAGAAGAGGACTTATGAAAACAAGGTAGTTTTGATGTAGAAAAGGGGAGCAGATGAAGGGTTTTGAGAAGAGGAGAAATGGCGATCTTTCAACAGTCTTTCAGTCGGAGTCAGCAGAAATTCCTGAGTATAAAAAATGGGATAGCAAATGAGGATTTGGGACAGAGGCATGAGGCCTTAAAGAGACTTCAAGAGCTAACAATTTTTAGTGATAAAATTTGTTCCTTGGAGGCTCAAAAAGATCTTAGCCACCTTTTGGTATAACAAAATATTATAGGTGGCTAACAGTGGCTCCACTTGGGGATGGTGCCTTCTTGAAGGCGTCAAGAATTCAGACTTGATTTCTGGGAGGCTGATTAGTTGCCTCATCCATTGGGTTGCCCTTCCTTTGCTGGATGATCTAGCTTTGAAAAAATGTTTGGTGGCTATGAAAACAATGGACTTTCATCAATACAAACTTTCTACCTACCCAATCCTACTGATCTAGCATTTTTTCTTCATCAGAGTGCACTTGGATTGGCAAACTCTACTCACAACATTTTATTCTTTTGAAAGCAGGAAATCTAAACTATTTCTACTCCTGATTTCTCCCTGATCTCAGATTAAACAGTTGAGCTCAGATATTTCTCTACCTAGTCTACTGTCTGTTGGGATTAAACAGTCCAACAAACTTCTATTCTCTAAATTCTAAAACAGAAATTTAAAAATAGTCAAGTCAAGATTGAGTTGTTTGACTTGCTATGATCTATGGCATAAGAACAAGCTATACATAGATTATTATTTGCAGAAAATTAAATCAAAATAGAAGGCTTAAGATTTGAAAGTTTAAGTATTGCCTTCCGTTTCTTCACAGCTCTGTTTTTTACTTGGTTTGAGCTGTCTTTTCTTTTCTTCTGGTTCAGATTTTGAGTGATTTAGAACCAGATTTACACTTTCTTTGACTCAGAAAATAAAACAGTTTTGAGTCATCTCTCTTTGGAAACTTTGGTTCAGATTTTGAACATGTTTGAACCTTAATTTCTATCCTAATCTATCTACTGATGAGCCAAGATTAAACAGTTTGGAAAATCAAATTCACTACCCTATCAGCAGAAAATTGAAAGCTAATTAGTCAAGATTAAACAGTTTGACTAACTAGAAGTGTGTTTTGTAGGAGTGGCATTTTAAGTTTGCACACTTTCATATTTATTTCTCTTTTTGGCATGGGGCTGTGCCTTTCTTGTTCTTCATTTCTGCCCTCTTTTCTTTCTTTCTTTGTTTTTGTATTTTTTGATTTTTCATAACTTTGAATGCAATGGTGGATGAAATATTCATAATGAAAAAAGGAAAAAGAAGGCTTTAAAACATATCATGAATCAAGAGAAGTAATGCTTGAGCATCCTGCCATTGACAAGACCCCCAAACAAATATGTTCCATCCAGCTCTTGTAAGAAGAATGCATGGTTTCCAGCAACTGAATGAATAGAGTAAGGGCCAAGCCATAGATTTTCAAATTTACCATGCTTTCCCTTGTCTTCTCTCTTTGAGTCCCACTTTAAAACTTTGTCCCCAATCTTGAAATTGTTGGCCTTTGTTCTTCTGTCAAAAAGCTTCTTAATGCTGTCCTGTTTCTACAATGTTTTGTTGTACACTTCCTCTCTGATTTGCTGAAGATGAATGGTCTGATTTATTCTTCTGATCATGTCATTATCTTCAGTCTGCAATTCTTGGATAAACTTCATAACTGGTACACCAAGGCTATTAGGAAAGATTGCATCTGTACCATACACAAGCTGAAAAGGTGACATACCAATAGATTTCTTCAAAGTTAATATGTCAGCCCAAAGTGCATGGATCAGCTTTGTGTGCCAAGACTTCTTGTTGTCCTCCAACAGTTTCTTTATTATGTTCACTAAGCTTTTGTTGGAAGATTCTGCAAGTCCATTACCTTGAGGGTAATAGGCTGTGGAGTGTCCCAACGTTATTTGATATTTGCGACAGAATTCCACCATTTTCTTTGATCCAAATGCAGCTGCATTATCTGTGATGATCTTGGTAGGGCAGCCAAATCTGGAAAGGATATTGGTTTCTATGAACTTTATAATCATTGAATCATTGGCTTGCCTACAAGGAATGGCTTCTATCCACTTAGTGAAATAGTCTGTGGCAGTAAGGATCCATCTATGTTGGGCAGAAGATGAGGGATGGATTTCACCTATGAAGTCAAGTCCCCATTGTTGAAAAGGAGCTTCAACAGTGATTGGATGCAGAGGAAGGGGTAATAATTTTCTCTTGCCCTCAAACAATTGGCATTTATGGTAAGTAGTTGTCATTTTGTGAACATCAGGAAAAAGGGTGGGCCAATAGAAACCAGCCCTCAAAATTTTGTTGGCTGTTGACTTCCAGTAAAAATGGCCTCCACAATCTCCTTCATGAAATTCCTGCTTAACCTTATCTGCATCAAACTCAGGCAAACATTTAAGCAATATACCACTAGCATTTTTCCAATAAAGACACCTATCTACAATGCAATAGTTTACTGCTTTCAGTTTTAAGAACCTTGCCTTTGTTTTCGATAAACCATGAGGTGTATTTAAATTAAGCAAAACATAAACGATATCAGCATACCAAGGAGAATTCATAAAATGGTTTTCAATAATGGGAGTTGAGAATTCTTCTTGGCTGTCCAAAGCATTAATCATATTAATATCAAGAACTTCAAAATTGGATTCAGCCATTAATCTAGCTAGACCTTGGCCTTTGATGAGTTTAGTGGGTTTTATCTCTAAATCATATTCGAGAATAACAGCAATCCACTTACCTCTCTTACCATTCGGTTCCTGTGTTAGAATGTCTTTAACCACCGAATTAGGGACAAAGGCAATGACGTGTGAGTGAAGGATGTATACTCTGAAGTCTTTCAATGCTTTAACCAAAGCAAAAGCTTGCTTTTCCATAATATTATACTTCAAAGGGGCATCCCTCAATGCCTTGCTAAAGAATGCAATAGGCTGCTCTTGTCCTTGTGGATTTTTCTGTAAAAGGACAGCAGCAATGGTATGTTCCGATGCAAATGAGAAGATATAAAAATCTTTTGAAAAATCAGGGCTTATGAGAACCGGTGTTTTGGTTAATGCTTGTTTCACCAGCTCAAAGGATGTCTTTGCTTCCAAGGTCCATTTTATCCCTTGCTCCTTTTTCAACATGTTTGTGATATTTCTAAGGAGCTCTGCCAAGTTAGGGATGAACCTTCTCAAAAAGTTAATCTTTCCAATGAAAGACTGCAACTCTTTGATATTTCTAGGATGAGAGATTTGCAATATAGCCTCAATCCTCTTTGGATCTATCTTTATACCTTCTTCTGAAATAATGTGTCCAAGAAGCTTACCTTCTTGGAGACCAAATAGTGTCTTCTTAGGGTTTAAAGATATTCCAAACCTTTTGCACTTCTCGAAAACTTTTCTCAAATGTTCTAAATGTTCTTCATCTGTTTTTGAAAACACAGTGACATCAACTAGATAGATAATGACGAAGAAGCCCAATTCTTCCAAGAATGCTATGTCCATGGATCTCTGAAAGGTTGCTCCAGCGTTCATTAGACCAAAAGGCATCTTCACATACATGAAAGTGCCCCATGGAGTAGTGAAAGCTGTCTTTAATTGATCAGCAGGGTGAACTAAAATCTGATTATACCCCGAATAGCCATCAAGCAACGAAATCCTTTTAGACCCCACCACCCTTTGTAAAATGTGATCCATTTTTGGTAAAGGGTAGTTGTCTTTTAACGAAGATTTGTTTAAGTCTCTAAAGTCTATACAAAGCCTGATTTCTCCAGTATTCTTCCTAACGGACACCAGATTAGATACCCACTCAGAATATCTAATAGGGACAATAATGCCAGCATCATACATTTTCATGATCTCCTTCTGAACCAATGGCAACTGGACAGGGTTTATTCTGCGCAGTTTCTATTTAAATGGTTTTTGGTTTTCTTTAAGAGGGATTTTGTGCTGTATTATTTCAGTGTCATAGGATTTGAGATCTTCGTAACTCCAAGCAAAAACATCAGAAAATTCTTTGAACAACTCTATGTATTTGAGTTTAATGTGAGCTAGCAAATTTTTGGACAGTTTGATCATTTTCGGTTTTTCCTCACTGCCTATATTGCACTCCTCTACTTCAGTCTCTACAGGTTCCAGTTTTGGTTTATTGGCCACATCGTTAAAATTGAACAACTCCTCTAAAGGCGTTAGACCACTCGGCAAATTTTCATCTTTAGAATGCAGAGTTTGTAATTCTTTCGTTTCTAACTCTGCACTTAATTCTGTTTTGTTCCTAAGTTTGCTAGACAATAGGTTAGTATTGGCAGGTTGAGGAGACGATTCTTCTTCACCAAGAAAGTTTTCTTCACTGCAGTCTGTATCATAATCTGAATCTGAACTGTGCAGTTCGAACTCATTTCTGAATTGCATGAAGTCTTCTATTTGTTTGTCATTTTCAAACACTTGCCAATATTTTTCGTTATCAGGCACTGCCGGTCTAAATTTTATTGGAGTTGTGTTGTCTCCAGTCTCATATGGCGTTAGACATGTTCTGGCCGCAAAAGCTAAATTGTGGGCCATAATGTTCTTTTTCCTTGGGATGAAACTCAGGTTTGACTCCTCAAATGTTGTCAACAGATGCATGACATCATTCCGATAGGCTCTAAGTCTGGGATGATTCGCATTATACTCCCTATTGACTTGCCTAATGATTAACTCAGAATCCCCGTACACATTAATTCTTCTGGCTCCTAATTTCTTCAAGAGATGCAAGCCTAAGAGAAGGGATTCATATTCTGCTATGTTGTTGGAACACTGAAATTTTAATTTGCATGAGATGCATTCTGTGTGGTTGTTTTCAGTGTTGATGATCCAAACCCCCGCACCAGCATTATTTCTAGTGCATGACCCATCAAAATACATACTCCATAAAGGACTGTCTTCGGTTTCGTCTGTTTGGCGATTGTCCTTTTTAACTATGGTGCCTTCTGACTGTTCATGATTAGTAGCACCCAATTGAATTTGTTTCGACTCCTCAAATTCTTCAATAGATTGAGGGATGATGCCAGAAATGTTAGGGGCATTTTCTGGGTTGTTAAGTCCTAAAAACAATGGACTCATAACCGGTAAATCAAGACCTATGCTTTGTTTACTGATGTTTTCACATGTGGCAAACTGTTTGGACACTTCTGCGTTATTATACTCTTCTTCCCTGTCGGCCTTTAATTCTGTTAAAGTGACTTGCTCACTAGGAGTTTCATTGTTAAACATGATAAAAGAATCAAGGCCTGTATTGACAGAATATATAGGAGAGTTTCGTGGTCTGTCTTGACTTGTAACCGTGTATTGCATATGAGACTCCCCGTAAAGTCTTCTGGTCTGATTGAAAACCGGGATGGTCGCATATGTCATGTCCATCTGCATAGTCCCTTGTAACTTAGCTCCCCAGGATCTTGATAATAGCATTCCATACTTTGGGGGGACATCGGCCACAACAATGTCCATGAGTAAACATTTGGCTGGAATCTGGGCTAGGTTAACACAGAGGTCTTTGATCAATCCTAGACATTTTACTCTATTTGAGTCAAAGGAGTATAGGTCTTTGTAGGGTCTGGTAATTTCTAAACCAAGGCTCTCCATCACAGCTTTAGGCATTAAATGATGAGAAGCCCCGGAATCATGCATAGCGTTGTGTAGAATTTTGTCATGAATGTTCAAACTCACATAAAAGGGAGGAACTGGTCCTTCTTGAAACTACCCTTCAATCTTAGGGCCAAAAATCAACTCTGGTAGGTCGTCACTAAGATTAATTGTATCTCCATTTTCCTCTATATTTAAAGCCTTCAAAATTTGGTTCCTATATACATGTTGGGTAGCTAACTCAGTTAATGGAACAGAGATTTTGATCTTTAAGATTTCCTGTTCAAGGCTGAAAGGGGTTTGATTCTTTGAAGCACTTGTTTCAACCTTATTAGCTGTCACTCTATCAACAATTACAGCTTGCTGATTTGTTTTACTTGACACAACTGTTGTAGAAGGAGTACTAGCTGAAGTGTTAGTACTGCTGATGTCTTCACTCTGTTTTTCAGAATTTTGAGTGTTTTTCTCCTTATACTTATCAGAATTAACAGCCACTGTTTTGTCTTTTTGTTTGGCTGTTTTGGGTTTAGCTGCGGTGCTGCTTTGAGAGGATTTGTCAGAGGTTTTGGCGTTGGGGGCTTGTTGACTGGTCTTGCTTCTAAGGTCATATTCTCTTTGAGGTTCTATGACGACATTTTCCATATCCTGATAATAATTTTCATTATCATCTCTTTTGTCGTCGTAAGGTGTGTAAAGACCTTGTTTATTATCATAATGAACCTCAAAGTCATCATCCTCTTCCCCAAACATGTTGATATCCTCTTCCTCTGTTATGTCTTCTGTTTCTTCAACCTCAATTACATAGTTTTGATAAAAGGGAGGGGTGATCTGTTGATCATCATCCCTGGGTCTGTTTGAAGGTTGGTTCCTTCTAACATTCTGATTCTGGTTCCTATTTTGAGGAGCAGTTTGATTTTGATTTGCTTGTGCTCTCTTAATTATGCTCATCTCTTTCATCATTTCTTCCATCATTCTCTCCATTTTTGAGCTTGAAGTGGAAGGGGTGGATTCCTCTCTAAAAGATACTCTCTTCTCGCTCTTCATTCTTGCTC